>JAEIFP010001026.1:0-381856 GCA_018903935.1 Drosophila insularis
TTCGTAGTGTGTGTGAGACGTGAAGTTGTACAACATCGCATTTCAATCGCTCGCTCGCAGACTTTTTGAGTTTTCGACGACCTAGCGACAATGCAAGAATGAGATGCGTGCTTAACTACAGAACTCGACGGCACTTCTCAAAGTGTCGACGTGGCTCTGTTGTTAGTGTGCTCGCTTGGCGATCGGGCGGTCGGGGTTCGAGTCCCATATTGATCGAAGTTTTTCAAAATGCTTTATACATTTTTTTTGATACATTTTTATTTACTTTTTATACCCTTGCAGAGGGTATTAGAAAAATTGGTCAGATGTTTGTAAAATGTTTCTTCTAGAGCTATATGATATAGTGGTCCGATCCTAAAGATTTTCATACTTTATCTTACCCGGGTAATAAAAAACCGCAGCAAAAAATTTCATCCCGATAGCTTTTAAGACGGCTGAGTAAAACGCATACGCACAGACGGACGGACAGACGGACATGGCTATATCGACTCAGCTTCTCATGCTGATCAAGAATATATATACTTTATAGGGTCGGAAACGTCTCCTTCTGTGCGTTACAAACATCTGAACAATTTTATAATATCCTCTGCAAGGGTATAAAAAGTGTGACCGACAACGGAGAACCTTGTGGGATCCCATTTTTTAGATTCATTATTTTTGAGAGAGTATTATTAACTTTGACTCGTATTTTTCGGTTTTTGAGATAGCTGCGTACAAAGTTAATTATTTTTGGGCCAAGTTTCCATTCATGTAATTGTTTTAAGATGCAGTGTGCACCCACTCTGTCAAAAGTTTTTTCCATATCGATTGAAAGAACAGATATGTGATTTCTTGTGGAAAGATTATTGCAAATGTGATTGTCTATTACTACAGTGCTTATCATATTTATAACCCACTTTTAAACGAAAAAAACACATTGGCTAAAAATTTTTCCCAAATGACATATACCTTCAAAATCTTCAAAAATAAGTAGTTCAATATTTAAATTCTGAATATAAAACAACTTATTCACTTAAAATTAACGATTTAATAAGGATTTCTCAAAAAGAAGAAACAACAAAGAAAAAAAGCACCCATTTGCTGTATCAAAATTATAGCCCAATTTCATGTTTTGGTCAAAAAAAATCCGTAACTCCCGCGGAATGATGGAAAATCGAGTATTAATATTTAGTGCGGTCTCCATTTGCCTCAGTTAACTCAAAAATTCTCTTCCTTATTGAAGCCATTAAATTTAATAAAAGGTCCTTTTCGATACTTTGCCATTCATTTAGAATTTGCCTTTTAAGATCTCCAACTGTCTCAAATTGGCGATTATCGGCATACACCCGTCTTGCAAGAATACCCTAGACATTTTCTATTGGGTTGAGATCTGAAGAACACGCTGGCCAATCAAGGACATCAACAAGACATTCCTCCAAATACTCCTTTGTACGTCTGCTCACATGGATTCTGGCATTATCCTGTTGAAAAACCATTGGTTTCTCACGAAATTCTCTTAAAAATGGAATGAGACTACTATCCAGAGTTTGAATATACTCGATACTATTCATTCGGCTCGTTACAAACTTCAAATCCAAGGTACCAAATGAACAAAATGCTCTCCAAATCATTACGGAACCATTTTCAAAGTTTCTCTTTAAAAAAAACATAGGATCCTTTCTCGAATCATGTCAATAAGACTTAAACCGATCGGGGCCATCCAGGTTGAACTTGTTCTCATCAGAAAATATATCCTGTTAGGGTAAAAATTTAAAAATATACTGTAAGCCATAAGAGGATGTTTTAAACGCACGTTTGCCCAATCGGTTGCAGTATGTCTTTCGGCAAAGTCAAGTCGGGCAACCATGTGGCGACTTTGCAACTGGGGGGCTTTGGTCAGTTTAGACCTCTTTATGATTCATGAGTTCTTAAGTACTCATCAAACAGTCATCGGTGACCCAGATCCACCCCACATGTGAGACCAAAGCTCTTTAGAGATTGATCTGTTGCTGGCTTTGTTAATAATTTTGCGTTTATCGCTCTCTTAGCAGCGGTTTTGGCCCAGTTCGTTTCCTTGATCAATATTCTTCGGGATTGTCCAAATAATTTTTAATTACACGTCGATTTCTTTTCAAATTTCGTGCAATACTCCAAATAGACTCTCCTGACTCGACCCTTTTCATAGTCCGATAATTGTTTTCCAAGCGGCATTTCTTAAAAATTATCTAAATTCACTTAATTACAATGTCTGTAAATCCAAATATCTGCTCTGCACTTATTATTTTTCAAATTTGCTACGGTGGGCTATAATTTTGATACACAAAAATGCAAGCAAAGATGCAAGCACTCAGAAAAAGTTAACGGTTCTTTCTTAGTTTTCTAAAAATGGAACACAAATTACGGTAAATTCTACTGAACAGGTTTCTGTCAATAAAGTATAGTAAAATTTATTTTTTAAAAAACTTAAAAATTTTGTTTAAAATTGTTTTAAAGTTTAAGCTGCTGGGTGGGTTATAAATATGATAAGCACTGTAGTAGAGGATCTATGGTAGATTTGTTTTGTTTGCAGGCATATTGGATGGGGGATAAAAGGTTTTCTTGAGCATGATGCGTTTTGAAATTATTTTTTCCAGGATTTTGGAGAAACAGGACAGCAAAGATATAGGACGATAACCATTTAGTAGGTGTTTGGGTTTGTTGATTGGTATTATTGTTGCTATTTTCCATTGCTGGGGGATGATGCTAGTGTCTAGTATTTTGTTAAATAGTTGTAGTAGTTTGATAGTTGCAGATGACGGAAATTTTTTTATTATTTGATAGTTAATATCATTATTATCAAACCCAGGAGTGGATCCTTTTAATGTGTTCAGACAAGATTGGAGTTCTGTATTTGTTATGGGACTTTCGATGATTGTACAGGATTGGTGTTTGGGATATGTAGTTATTATACCATACACCCATAGGGTGAAATGGTATATTAAAGTCGACAAAATGTATGTAACAGGCAGAAGGAAGCTTTTCCGACCCCATAAAGTATATATATTCTTGATCAGCATCAACAGCCGAGACGATCTAGCCATGTCCGTCTGTCCGTCCGCCCGTCCGTCTGTATGAACACCTAGATCTCGGAGACTATAAGAGCTAGAGCCACCAAATTTGGTATGTAGACTCGTGTAGTATGTACACTGATCAAGTTTATTTCAAATTTTGGCACGCCCCCTACCGCCCCCGCAAATTAAATAAAACCGATTTTCTCAAAAACTATTCTAGCTAGAGAGACACCATAGTTGGCAGGAATATTTGCATAGTAATTGCGCGGTATATATTTAAGTCAGCGAGACGACTTATTTACTTCATTTTTTATACCATACACCCATAGGGTGAAATGGTATATTAAAGTCGCCAAAATGTATGTAACAGGCAGAAGGAAGCTTTTCCGACCCCATAAAGTATATATATTCTTGATCAGCATCAACAGCCGAGACGATCTAGCCATGTCCGTCTGTCCGTCCGTCCGTCCGTCTGTATGAACACCTAGATCTCGGAGACTATAAGAGCTAGAGCCACCAAATTTGGTATGTAGACTCGTGTAGTATGTACACTGATCAAGTTTATTTCAAATTTTGGCACGCCCCCTACCGCCCCCGCAAATTAAATAAAACCGATTTTCTCAAAAACTATTCTAGCTAGAGACACCATAGTTGGCAGGAATATTTGCATAGTAATTGCGCGGTATATATTTAAGTCGGCGAGACGACTTATTTACTTCATTTTTATACCATACACCCATAGGGTGAAATGGTATATTAAAGTCGCCAAAATGTATGTAACAGGCAGAAGGAAGCTTTTCCGACCCCATAAAGTGTATATATTCTTGATCAGCATCAACAGCCGAGACGATATAGCCATGTCCGTCTGTCCGTCCGTCCGTCCGTCCGTCCGTCTGTATGAACACCTAGATCTCGGAGACTATAAGAGCTAGAGCCACCAAATTTGGTATGTAGACTCGTGTAGTATGTACACTGATCAAGTTTATTTCAAATTTCTGCCACGCCCCCTACCGCCCCCGCAAATTAAATAAAACCGATTTTCTCAAAAACTATTCTAGCTAGAGACACCATAGTTGGCAGGAATATTTGCATAGTAATTGCGCGGTATATATTTAAGTCGGCGAGACGACTTATTTACTTCATTTTTATACCATACACCCATAGGGTGAAATGGTATATTAAAGTCGCCAAAATGTATGTAACAGGCAGAAGGAAGCTTTTCCGACCCCATAAAGTATATATATTCTTGATCAGCATCAACAGCCGAGACGATCTAGCCATGTCCGTCTGTCCGTCCGCCCGTCCGTCTGTATGAACACCTAGATCTCGGAGACTATAAGAGCTAGAGCCACCAAATTTGGTATGTAGACTTGTGTAGTATGTACACTGATCAAGTTTATTTCAAATTTCTGCCACGCCCCCTACCGCCCCCGCAAATTAAATAAAACCGATTTTCTCAAAAACTATTCTAGCTAGAGACACCATAGTTGGTATAAATATTTGCTTAGTAATTGCGCACATTTTTGATGTGTAAAAATTTTGCCACGCCACTTTCCGCCCCCGTAATTTAAAAAAAACTCGATTATCTCCCGTAATTTTCTACCTTGTGCAATCAAATTTAGCACACCTAAATTTGATACTAATATCAAGCAAAATACCAAATTTGATCAAAATCGGACTAAAAATAGTCAAGTTATGCATATAAACGTTTTTCCATATGGACGGAGTTGGCCGTTGGCTGGGGAGGTTGGAAACGTCTCCTTTTGTCCGTTACAAACATCTGACCAATTTTTCTAATACCCTCTGCAAGGGTATAAAAAGTAAATAAAAATGTATCAAAAAAAATGTATAAAGCATTTTGAAAAACTTCGACCACTAACCATAGAATACATAGATGCGTCAAACTCAAGATTTTTTGATTACAAACGCTAGCCTGAGCCTGGAACCCCAGAGAACTTCGGCAAAAGCCGAACAGCCTAGAACCCCAGAGAGCGGCCGCAGCGAGAGCGAAAAACGTTTGCTCGCAGCACTGTCGCTACGCATCGAAAATAATTCAGTCTGCCACAGAACGCAGAACGATGAACGCATGTCTGTGTCGCTGTGTTCTCGTTTTGCATATGTATGTGTACACTCGTCGGTACATGCTCAGGCTTCGTAGTGTGTGTGAGACGTGAAGTTGTACAACATCGCATTTCAATCGCTCGCTCGCAGATTTTTTAAGTTTTCGACAAGCTAGCGACAATGCGAGAATTAGATGCGTGCTTAACTACAGAACTCGACGGCACTTCTCAAAGTGTCGACGTGGCTCTGTTGTTAGTGTGCTCGCGTGGCGATCGGGCGGCCGGGGTTCGACTCCCATCTTGGTCGAAGTTTTTCATAATTGCTTTTTATATATTTTTTTGATACATTTTGATTTACTTTTTATACCCTTGCAGAGGGTATTATAAAATTGGTCAGATGCATGTAACGCACAGACGGAGACGTTTCCGACCCCATAAAGTATATAAATTCTTGATCAGCATGAGAAGCTGAGTCGATATAGCCATGTCCGTCTGTGCGTATGCGTTTTACTCAGCCGTCTTAAAAGCTATCGGGATGAAATTTTTTGTTGGGGTTTTTTATTACCCGGGTAAGATAAAGTATGAAAATCTTTAGGATCGGACCACTATATCATATAGCTCTAGAAGAAACATTTTACAAACATTACAAACATCTGACCAATTTTATAATACCCTCTGCAAGGGTATAAAAAGTAAATCAAAATGTATCAAAAAAATATATAAAGCATTATGAAAAACTTCGACCAAGATGGGAGTCGAACCCCGGCCGCCCGATCGCCAATCGAGCACACTAACAACAGAGCCACGTCGACACTTTGAGAAGTGCCGTCGAGTTCTGTAGTTAAGCACGCATCTCATTCTCGCATTGTCGCTAGCTCGTCGAAAACTCAAAAAGTCTGCGAGCGAGCGATTGAAAGTGCGATGTTGTACAACTCACGTCTCACACACTACGAAGCCTGAGCATGTACCGACGAGTGTACACATACATATGCAAAACGAGAACACAGCGACACAGACATGCGTTCATCGTTCTGCGATCTGTGGCAGACTGAATAAATTTCGATGCGTAGCGACACTGCTGCGAGCAAACGTTTTTCGCTCTCGCTGCGGCCGCTCTCTGGGGTTCTAGGCTGTTCGGCTTTTGCCGAAGTTCTCTGGGGTTCCAGACTCAGGCTAGCGTTTGTAATCAAAAAATCTTGAGTTTGATGCATCTATGTATTCTATGGTTAGTGGTAACACAATATAGTTTAATAATATGTTCATAAAAACAGGGTTGTCACTCTCAGTTTTTCTTAAAATGTGGCAATACTTAAAAATGTACAAAAGTATGGTGTCACTGAAAATAGTACAGCTGTTCATTTCGATGAAAGTTTGGGGATTCCTAGAATTTTTCCAATTGGGCATAGCTGACATTGAGATTGGTGGCGTCTTTATCAATTTCCTGTTATTTTTGTATAGGTAAGTTAAAAGCTTTGATTATAAATCATGAAGCAAACATCAAGGGAGGAACGCGAGTTGGCGATTTTTCATTATAATAATGGGAAAAGCTATAGTGAAATAGCTGAAAGTGAAATAGCTGAAATAAAGTCCGAGCTCAGGCAAAAAAGTAGATAAATGAGAACGATGAAAGGTGGATAGTTCGGCAAGTAAAGCAAAATCCCTTGAAATCGGTCCCCAAAATAAACAACGAGCTCAAGTTGTATTTAAAGAAGGACGTCAGTGATTCTACAGTCAGAAGAGTGCTTCGTAACAGCGACTATCATGGTAGAATAGCTCGAAATAAGCCCTACATTAATAAGTGCAACAGGCAAAAACGACTGAAGTTTGAAGCCGAAAGAGTTCTGGTACGATGTTATTTTTTCTGATGAGTCGAAATATAACATATTTGCATCTGATGGGAAACAAACAATATGGAGGAAACCAAATGCTGAGATGGATATGGCCAATTTACGTCCAACCGTCAAACATGGTGGTGGGTCCGTGATGGTATGGGGATGTATGTCAGCTAATGGAGTCGGCAATTTGGTTTTTATTGACGGGATTTTTAATCAGTATGGATAAACCTACTAAAAGAAAACTTGATTCCAAGTGCCGAGAAAATGGGGATCAGGAGCACTTTTAAGCTATATGCTGACAATGATCCGAAGCACAGCTCCCTTAATGCCAGGACATGGGCCCTCTACAACTGTCCAAAAGTGATGGAAACACCGGCACAATCACCAGATATGAATGTAATCGAACACCTATGGCATATCCTGGAACAAAAAATTCGAAATCACAAAATTTCTAACAAGGACGATCTTAAAAAGGCACTAATTGAGGAGTGGAACCAAATAAGTGTGGAAACATGCAAAAAACTGGTGGACTCAATGCCAAAAAGAATTGAAAGTCTTAGAAATTCACAAGGTGGTCCAACCAAGTACTAAAAACCAAAAAACTTTAGTTACATTTATTTATTATTTTAAGAAAAGTTAGCTGTACGATTGTCAATGAAAGATGCATTTTTGATCTCTGAAGATAAAATATTTTTTTTCTCATGTTTTTCACTTAAATTTTTTTGTTTTTATATTTTAATATGAAGTAAATATGTTAATAAACCCATGTTAATTTTAAAATATTTTTCAAAATTTTATAACATTGTTTTATTTAGCAGAGAATGAATATGATATAGGTGTACGATTTTCAGTGACACTCACTATATATAAATTCATTTTCAAACATACATCTATTCATATCGTTGTCTTTATATTTAACTTTGAAATGCTCTATTATTTTGTTACATTTATTAAAATAAGTTCTTAGGATGAATTCGGTCTGAGGCGTTTATGAGGGAGGAATCATGCGAAGGAAATTAGGGGAAAATCGGTTTGGCATAGGGATCGCTGTGTAATTTTATATTTTGGCCTTAGGTCCCACCAATTTCCAACAGCTCACATTAAAATTGTACCAGGTGATATGTTACAATGGCTAGATCGACTCGGCTGTTGATATCGATCAAGAATATATATATACATTATGGGGTCGGAAAAGCTTTTTTCTGCCTGTTACACACATTTCGGCGACTTTAATATCCTATACTATACCAGCTTAAGCCACGAAGAGCGAATGGCAAAATCTATTTTTGAACGGATTCAAGTCTAGTCTGGAGCGACTCATATTGAGATGACCAAATGTAACATCCATACTCTAAAATAGGACAGACAACAGAGAACACTCATGGCCATTGCGACCATGGTGCAAATATGGGTGTTAAAATTTAACTTATGGTCCATTAGTACGCCTAAATCATTCATATTATTTAGACGTTCTTAAGGACTATTGTTTAGAAAACAAGTGACCAGTTGATAAGAGTTACGATGAAGTCATTACCTTACATTTGGTAGTGTTAAGATTTAATATCAGCTTGTAGCCGACTAAACGAATCTGTGTCTTTAAAAGTGAGACAAAGCTTGACATCGTCAGCATGATGACTGATGGAAGATCGTTAATGAATAGTGTGAAAAGCAGAAGGCCAAGATGACTACCTTAAAGTAAACCCAATGTCACAAGAATAGAATTGAAATACGAAGACTTAAAAAGTACTCTCTGTATTCTATTGAGGTGGAGCGGTGGATACGTGATGTCGCGACATGTCGTTCGGTTTAGAAAGTTATAGGGTATGATTAACCGAATCAAAAGCTTTGCTGAAGTCAGTGTATATGACATCAGCTTGTTTAGCAGTTTTGAAGCCCTTGATAGTCAGAGAGGTATATTCTAAGAAGTTAATGGTAGTAGATCTACGTTTCACAAACCCATGTTGGGATGGCAAAATAATACGGAGTAATACTATAGTTAGAGGCTTCGAACTTTTTGTCGTTATTATGCAGAGGAATAATATACAACTCTTTCCAGATGAAAAATAAGAAGGACTCGACAGAGAATAAAAACAATTTTAAAATGGTTTTACATAAAGCATTTGCACAGAACCTGAGTACACATCCAGGTAGACCATCTGGCCCTGGAGAATAAAGATTTTTCATTAGAATTTAAGACAGGATTGGCTTGAGATAAAGATAAGTCTAAAGTCAATAAAGTCATGTGACATAGAGGGCAGCAACATGGTAAATTCATTCGTTAGTGGCCATGCTAAAGCAGATAAATTAAAATCACCAAAAACTATAAGCATGTCTATAAACTAAAGAGGAGACAAACTGAATTGGCTGTAAATGATTTAAATATAGCAACAAGTAATAAAAGCATTAAAGGATTTAAAGTTTACTTTAATACCGACAAACTCAATCTCTTGGGTATTAGAAAATTGAATTATTTCAGATGATGAAGCAGCATCAACAGCTATCAGAACTCCACCGCCTACGCGAGAAATTCGATCACGTGTTATGATCAAAAGAAAAATTCTATATAGAGATTAGGAAGTTTCGATGTCAGTCCTCTAACGCTCTGGTAACCCAGGTTAAGGGACAAAACTAGTTTTTTGACACACCAACAGTTGCTGATGTGGCAGGAATGGTTGTTGTTAGTTGGTTAGTTGTTGTTGTTGGCAGGCGAATCGGTTGCCGATTTTTCTTCTTCACAGTATATTCCTTCACTATTATATGCTTCTTCTCGACATATAATGTCAAAGATATTGGCAGAAACACTAATTTTAAAGGACGAAATGTTCCGAGAATACGAAAATTTAAACTTTTTCACCGCAATATTTGAGACGTTAACTTTCTTCCGAATATAGGCTATTACATCATCAGATGTGACAACAGGGTCTACCCTGGAAATAAATATATGTTTCTTTGGTGATATGCCAACGAGTGGCCGCGGTCCCGACTTTAAGCCACCACCTTTAGCAATAGACTCCTTGATTCTACCTGTGTAACCGGCACACTTAACGTAAACTGCAATCTGACACAATCAACAAAGAATATAATCATCGGAGTCAACCGCATTAGTGGCAAATATGCAATTACTTTTAGAGCAGACAACCATTTTATAAGAAATTTAATTTAATTTAGAAAAGGAATAAATAAAATTTAAAAGGTAATACAATATGTAAGAATATATTGACCATTTCTGACACAAGGTTTAATGTGCAGATTACGCCTTCACAACTAAAGAAAATCACACTAATTATAAACACATAACAGTCGTCGACTGAACCCGCAAACGATCGGTTGTGTTATCACAGTGATTCGCAGTTTAGTTCAAAGCTTTTCTAGTCATGTCGGCTATGAATTCAGAAAAACCACAGTTGCAGTCGATAGAGCCATTAAAATCATTAGCCCAAAAATACTTAAAATTAATCAAATGCGAGATGGGAATCTTTTAATTTTGGTTGAAAACAGAACAATCGCAGAGAAATTCATTGCTGCCAGAGAGCTCCACGGTCTTTGCAAAATTAAAACCCAATACCATACAAACCTCAATCACTGCAAAGGAACGGAATATGCCCCCTATTAAAAGACCAGATTAAATCAATAAATAATAATGTTTGATTTATGTTTTATATATCGATTGACTTTATATTTAAAGATTATTCTTTTCGTATGCAACATCGACACCACGTTACAGCTTAGGCTTTTTTTAAGAAGAAGAAGGAGAACAGATTTAAGTGTGACCAGATTAACATAATCTAATAATTCATAAATTAGTGTTGTGTAATGTTATTGTTTGAACGTTGATGATATTGCAACACCGCCTATCTCAACAACGCACAGTGGGGCCTTCTGGCATTTAGCATTGCAAAAATCATAGCGTCTAAACCAATAAAGCGATTTCAAAAATTTAAAAATCATATGATAAAGAATACCTTAAAAAATTAAAAAATAAAAAAAAAAAAATTAAAGAATACCTTAAAATTAATGTTTGTCAAAAGTGCTGGGTGTTCGTGGTGCTGTAATATTCAAGGTCAAAGTCAGAAAATATTTCCAAGCATGTTTTCCTTTGAAAATGGATCGAAACCCGGTTTTTTTCAATCACAAATGGAATTTTTCATTGTTTTAGACGACTATGTAACATTTTTTAATGTTTTAATTTGGTTTTTTAACATAATTACAAAAAGAAAATAAAAAATTTTTTTAAATTTTTTTTTAGGTTAATATTGAAAATTTGCTATTGATGGCTGATTTTCTTCAAAATAATTTTCAATATTTACATCAGTATCTAATAAACTCAACATTTCGGGACTATAGTTGCTATTTTCCAAATCCTTTCGTGATCGCACGTGTCTCAGGGATGCAATAAGTGGGTCCGAAGAGGCTGCTAGCATGTTAAAAAGGTCTTCATTTTGTCTAACACGAGAAGTTTTAATGTATTAGTGTATCTGAACCTTTTGTAGTCCTTGTTTTTACATTCCTGTGCTTCTTCGGATAGCTCTCCAATTCGTAAACACTGATATTCTATTAAATCCTTTCCGTGAGCCAATTAGGTAAACGGAAATAAAAACGACCAACCCACAAATAGGACAAACTTTTCATCAACTTAAATAACATTTACCTGTCTTGTCATTTTTTCCAAAGCAGGTAATTAGCAATTTATCATTGTAGAAAGGCATATATGTAAACAGTTTGTATTTGCAAAACAGCATTACGTAATGTTCTTCTTCCTTATACCTGCAGCGCATTTTTTAGGCTAGGTTGCCTTAGTTTTATGGCTTACGCATCGATGTCGCAGGTCTCCGCAGATTGGGACTATATATGTACATCTGATAGGTAAATATTTCACCTACCTAGTGTATGTAGTCCGGTATTGATACGTTGAGTCTTGCTACTTTTATTCCATCAAAGTTCAAAAATGCCAATATTTAGTACATTTTTTAAACGCTTCAAGTTCAATAACTATTTAAGTAATTATTAAAATTTATGAAACATGCTATTAATAAAGAACATACTTTTCAGATAAAACCAAAAAATCCAAGATCGATTGTTGAAATAGCCCAATATTCAGTTTTAAAGTTGCGATTTTTTGTTTAAAATTATCATTTTTTTTCTTTTCACTAAAAATGTCTCAACTTTGGGCGCCTCTAGCACCCATGAATCTCAACCGATTTCAAAATCATAATCTCTGAAGTATTTCCTATCGATTGCATATATAATTTTTGCCAAACGCGATCATGAAAAAACGTATTTTTGCAACGCTATCCGAGCAGAGGCCCAACGTTGCAACGTTACAAACGAAGAAATAGTCCAAGAACTTAAATCACAAGGAGTTGTAGATGTGTATAAATACTCCAAGCAAATAGACGGCAAACCAACCCCAACAGGTGTGATTCAGCTCACCTTTAACTTGTACAGTCTACCACAAAAATTTAAATTTCTTGGAACACTGCACGTGTAAAAAAATATATCCCCAATCCCATGCGATGCAAAAAATGCCAAATTATTGGACACACAACCAAACGTTGCCACGGCATTACAACTTGTGACCCATGTGGTCTGGTGTAATTTTTACCGGAGAGCATGCTGCGAGCAATCGAGACTAAAAGAAAATAAATAAACACACAAAACAAAAGCGCTAAAAACAGCACTAACAAAACTACAACGCAACATACATACATACATCAAAAACAACAAATTTAAGAACCGAAGATATTACAACAACAAGCGACTCAGAATTAGAGAGAGAACACACTAGGAAAATATACAAGCCAAACGAAATGAAGTAAGTAAGTCGTCTCGCCGACTTGGGTATACCATACACCAATAAAACAAATATTTCAAATTTATAATAACAAATGCATTTTCGTATTTTAAAAAAAATCGGTTTGCATGCTTTTTACAAGCATATCTTAGTATTTCGCTCACTCAAGCATTCGAGCACCCTAGCGCCCCCACCAGCCAACGGCCACTTCCGGCCATATGGAAAAACGTTTATATGCATAACTTGGCTATTTTTAGTCCGATTTTGATCAAATTTGGTATTTTGCTGAACATTAGTATCAAATTTAAGTGTGCTAAATTTGATTGCACAAGGTTGAAAATTACGGGAGATAATCGAATTTTTTCAAATTACGGGGGCGGAAAGAGGCGTGGCAAAATCTTTACACATCAAAAATGTGCGCAATTACTAAGCAAATATTCATACCAAATTTTGTGTCTCTAGCTAGAATAGTTTTTGAGAAAATCGGTTTTATTTAATTTGCGGGGGCGGTAGGGGGCGTGGCAAAATTTTTATAAATACAAAATGTGCGCAAAGAAGCTAACTTCGACTGTGCCGAAGTTTATATACCCTTGCAGTCCATGGCCATAATATTTTTACATGTTCCAAACTCTTTTTCTGTATCTCAATTCATTAATGCACAGAACCTTTCAAATATCATTTCAATTTCTTCTTCTTCTTCCCCATCCCCTTTTACACGCATGACGCGATTCGCACGCATACACATATAGTTTATGTAGCGTTGCGTCTGTATGTGTGCATGCGTGTGCTCTGATGATTCGATCAATGACGTAGTAGGCAGCAGGCAGCGATTTATATCGACTGTAACTTGTGTTCTATTTATCCGATCAGATTCAAATTTTGGGATTTTGGGATTATTATACCATACACCCATAGGGTGAAATGGTATATTAAAGTCGCCAAAATGTATGTAACAGGCAGAAGGAAGCTTTTCCGACCCCATAAAGTAGATATATTCTTGATCAGCATCAACAGCCGAGACGATCTAGCCATGTCCGTCTGTCCGTCCGTCCGTCCGTCTGTATGAACACCTAGATCTCGGAGACTATAAGAGCTAGAGCCACCAAATTTGGTATGTAGACTCGTGTCATATGTACGCTTATCGAGTTTGTTTCAAATGTTTGCCACGCCCCCTACCGCCCCCGCAAATTAAATAAAACCGATTTTCTCAAACACTATAGCAACTAGAGACACAAAATTTGGTATGTATATTTGCTTAGTAAATGCGCACATTTTGTATTTGTAAAACTTTTGCCACGCCCCCTACCGCCCCCGCAAATTAAATAAAACCGATTTTCTCAAAAACTATTCTAGCTAGAGACAAAAAATTTGGTATGAGTATTTGCTTAGTAATTGCGCACATTTTTGATGTGTAAAGATTTTGCCACGCCCCTTTCCGACCCCGTAATTTGAAAAAACTCGATTATCTCCCGTAATTTTCTACCTTGTGCAATCAAATTTAGCACACTTAAATTTGATACTAATGTTCAGCAAAATACCAAATTTGATCAAAATCGGACTAAAAATAGTCAAGTTATGCATATAAACGTTTTTCCATATGGCCGGAAGTGGCCGTTGGCTGGTGGGGGCGCTAGGGTGCTCGAATGCTTGAGTGAGCGAAATACTAAGATATGCTTGTAAAAAGCATGCAAACCGATTTTTTTTAAAATACGAAAATGCATTTGTTATTATAAATTTGAAATATTTGTTTTATTGGTGTATGGTATACCCAAGTCGGCGAGACGACTTACTTACTTCATTTTTTATATAATACTATTATATTGGTAAATTTCATTTTGCAAAAATGACAATTTTCATACTTTATTTTTCACAGGTAATAAAAAGCCCCCCAAAAAAAATTTCATCCCGATAGCTTTTAAGATGGCTGAGTAAAACGCATACGCACAGACGGACGGACAGACGGACATGGCTATATCAACTCACCTTCTCATGCTGATCCTTCTGTGCGTTACAAACATCTAACCAATTTTATAATAATCTCTGCAAGGGTGTAAAAACACACAAGATTGTACTCTGCACATCCCTATATTATGTCTCTCAACACAGTACAATAGAACATAAATGGGTATAAGACAAATTCCATAACCTTTCTCTCTTAATAAAAAACTTCAAACCACACATAATAGCTCTACAGGAAACCCATCTAACCAATTCTGATTCTAATATTCAAACTCCCAAACAATATTCGATATACCACAAAAACGACATTGATATTCTAGCCCCAAAAGCAAACAGAGGAGTAGCGCTTTTAATATCTAAAGCTATTGAACACAAAATAGTTAATTGCCATTCAAACATTTTAGCCATAGCTGCAGAAATACAAGCAAAAATCCCCTTTATCATAATAAATATATATCTCTCACCCACCGACAAATTTACTGAGCAGGATCTTCATGACTTAATAAGCAACTTTAATAAACCAGTGATGTTAGTAGGTGACTTTAATGCCTGGCATCCAACACGTTTCATTCAAAACAGCAATCTTATTCTCCTTAATAATGGAGACCACACTCATTACTCTACACATAACACCTTTACACATGTCGATTTAGCCTTATGCTCTCCACCCTTAAACCTTAACTCATCTTGGTCTACATGCGATGATCTCTATTGCAGCGACCACTACCCCATACGCATTCAACTTTTACCGACAACAAACACGCACAAAGTATACAAAACGCACAGATATAAACTTCACTCAGCAAACTGGGAATTATTTCAGAAAGATTTAAATCAAGGAGCCTAGGCATTGACTTTAACAAATAACACAAATCATTCAGCGGCGAAGCTGCTTAAAATTGTCAAATCATCTGCTAACAAATCCATCCCCACCTCCAATCCCAATAGAAACAAAAACAATAGCATTTATTGGTGGACCCCAGAACTAGAGGAACTAAAAAGAGAAAAAGTTAAAAGTCTTCACATGCTTAGGAAACATTTGAGCACCGAAAATATGTTAAAATATAAAAAAGCAAACGCTAAGTTTAAATATGTAGCAAAAAATGCACAAAGAAACTCATTTGTTGAATTTACACAGGATATTAACCCTAGCTCAACAACAAAATCACTATGGGACAAAGTTCATTTCATTACGGGCATCAGGAGAAACACTTACACACATACCATTGAAACAGAGATGGGTAAGACATGAGACTGAGAAACAATAGCCAATGCATTTTGCAAATCCTGGTCCGACTACTCACAAGACTCCAACTTCTCTAATACATTCAAGCAAAATAAAAATGAAGTAAGTCGTCTCGCCGACTTGGGTATACCATACACCAATAAAACAAATATTTCAAATTTATAATAACAAATGCATTTTCGTATTTTTAAAAAAATCGGTTTGCATGCTTTTTAGAAGCATATCCTAGTATTTCGCTCACTCATGCATTCGAGCACCCTAGCGCCCCCACCAGCCAACGGCCACTTCCGGCCATATGGAAAAACGTTTATATGCATAACTTGACTATTTTTAGTCCGATTTTGATCAAATTTGGTATTTTGCTTGATATTAGTATCAAATTTAGGTGTGCTAAATTTGATTGCACAAGGTAGAAAATTACGGGAGATAATCGAGTTTTTTTTTTAAATTACGGGGGCGGAAAGTGGCGTGGCAAAATTTATACCAACTATGGTGTCTCTAGCTAGAATAGTTTTTGAGAAAATCGGTTTTATTTAATTTGCGGGGGCGGTAGGGGGCGTGCCAAAATTTTTACAAATACAAAATGTGCGCATTTACTTAGCAAATATACATACCAAATTTTGTGTCTCTAGTTGCTATAGTGTTTGACAAAATCGGTTTTATTTAATTTGCGGGGGCGGTAGGGGGCGTGGCAAACATTTGAAACAAACTCGATAAGCGTACATATGACACGAGTCTACATACCAAATTTGGTGGCTCTAGCTGTTATAGTCTCCGAGATCTAGGTGTTCATACAGACGGACGGACGGACGGACTGACAGACGGACATGGCTAGATCGTCTCGGCTGTTGATGCTGATCAAGAATATATATACTTTATGGGGTCGGAAAAGCTTCCTTCTGCCTGTTACATACATTTTGGCGACTTTAATATAAGGGTGTAAGGTATAAAAATAAAAATTTTAACGCTTTCTGATACAGACAGTATCAGAATAGACGTTGAGTTGTAACAAACCCAAAACTATTAAGCTCTACTTGCCCCCCTCTTGCTCCGCGCGGTGGGCTATAATGATTCTAAGCATTAAAGTGCACTAAGTGCACGCCGCTAAGCAGAGTAGGGGTAAGAGAGAAATAGAAAATAATAGAGTAATTTTAATAATCAAATATCAAAGAAGCTAACTTCGACTGTGCCGAAGTTTATATACCCTTGCAGTCCATGGCCATAATATTTTTACATGTTCCAAACTCTTTTTCTGTATCTCAATTCATTAATGCACAGAACCTTTCAAATATCATTTCAATTTCTTCTTCTTCTTCCCCATCCCCTTTTACACGCATGCCACGATTCGCACGCATACACATATAGTTTATGTAGCGTTGCGTCTGTATGTGTGCATGCGTGTGCTATGATGATTCGATCAATGACGTAGTAGGCAGCAGGCAGCGATTTATATCGACTGTAACTTGTGTTCTATTTATCCGATCAGATTCAAATTTTGGGATTTTGGGATTATTTTTTATATAATACTATCATATTGGTAAATTTCATTTTGCAAAAATGACAATTTTCATACTTTATTTTTCACAGGTAATAAAAAGCCCCCCAAAAAAAAATTTCATCCCGATAGCTTTTAAGATGGCTGAGTAAAACGCATACGCACAGACGGACGGACAGACGGACATGGCTATATCAACTCACCTTCTCATGCTGATCCTTCTGTGCGTTACAAACATCTGACCAATTTTATAATAATCTCTGCAAGGGTGTAAAAACACACAAGATTGTACTCTGCACATCCCTATATTATGTCTCTCAACACAGTACAATAGAACATAAATGGGTATAAGACAAATTCCATAACCTTTCTCTCTTAATAAAAAACTTTAAACCACACATTATAGCTCTACAGGAAACCCATCTAACCAATTCTGATTCTAATATTCAAACTCCCAAACAATATTCGATATACCACAAAAACCACATTGATATTCTAGCCCCAAAAGCAAACAGAGGAGTAGCGCTTTTAGTATCTAAAGCTATTGAACACAGAATAGTTAATTGCCATTCAAACAATTTAGCCATAGCTGCAGAAATACAAGCAAAAATCCCCTTTATCATAATAAATATATATCTCTCACCCACCGACAAATTTACTGAGCAGGATCTTCATGACTTAATAAGCAACTTTAATAAACCAGTGATGTTAGTAGGTGACTTTAATGCCTGGCATCCAACACGTTTCATTCAAAACAGCAATCTTATTCTCCTTAATAATGGAGACCACACTCATTACTCTACACATAACACCTTTACACATGTCGATTTAGCCTTATGCTCTCCACCCTTAAACCTTAACTCATCTTGGTCTACATGCGATGATGTCTATTGCAGCGACCACTACCCCATACGCATTCAACTTTTACCGACAACAAACACGCACAAAGTATACAAAACGCACAGATATAAACTTCACTCAGCAAACTGGGAATTATTTCAGAAAGATTTAAATCAAGGAGCCCAGGCATTGACTTTAACAAATAACACAAATCATTCAGCGGCGAAGCTGCTTAAAATTGTCAAATCATCTACTAACAAATCCATCCCCACCTCCAATCCCAATAGAAACAAAAACAATAGCATTTATTGGTGGACCCCAGAACTAGAGGAACTAAAAAGAGAAAAAGTTAAAAGTCTTCACATGCTTAGGAAACATTTGAGCACCGAAAATATGTTAAAATATAAAAAAGCAAACGCTAAGTTTAAATATGTAGCAAAAAATGCACAAAGAAACTCATTTCTTGAATTTACACAGGATATTAACCCTAGCTCAACAACAAAATCACTATGGGACAAAGTTCATTTCATTACGGGCATCAGGAGAAACACTTACACACATACCATTGAAACAGAGATGGGTAACACATGCGACTGAGAAACAATAGCCAATGCATTTTGCAAATCCTGGTCCGACTACTCACAAGACTCCAACTTCTTTAATACATTCAAGCAAAATAAAAATGAAGTAAGTCGTCTCGCCGACTTGGGTATACCATACACCAATAAAACAAATATTTCAAATTTATAATAACAAATGCATTTTCGTATTTTTAAAAAATCGGTTTGCATGCTTTTCTTAGCATATCTTAGTATTTCGCTCACTCAAGCATACGAGCACCCTAGCGCCCCCACCAGCCAACGGCCAACTCCGTCCATATGGAAAAACGTTTATATGCATAACTTGACTATTTTTAGTCCGATTTTGATCAAATTTGGTATTTTGCTTGATATTAGTATCAAATTTAGGTGTGCTAAATTTGATTGCACAAGGTAGAAAATTACGGGAGATAATCGAGTTTTTTTTTAAATTACGGGGGCGGAAAGTGGCGTGGCAAAATTTATACCAACTATGGTGTCTCTAGCTAGAATAGTTTTTGAGAAAATCGGTTTTATTTAATTTGCGGGGGCGGTAGGGGGCGTGCCAAAATTTTTACAAATACAAAATGTGCGCATTTACTTAGCAAATATACATACCAAATTTTGTGTCTCTAGTTGCTATAGTGTTTGACAAAATCGGTTTTATATAATTTGCGGGGGCGGTAGGGGGCGTGGCAGAAATTTGAAATAAACTTGATCAGTGTACATACTACACGAGTCTACATACCAAATTTGGTGGCTCTAGCTCTTATAGTCTCCGAGATCTAGGTGTTCATACAGACGGACGGCTCTAGCTCTTATAGTCTCCGAGATCTAGGTGTTCATACAGACGGACGGGCGGACTGACAGACGGACATGGCTAGATCGTCTCGGCTGTTGATGCTGATCAAGAATATATATACTTTATGGGGTCGGAAAAGCTTCCTTCTGCCTGTTACATACATTTTGACGACTTTAATATACCATTTCACCCTATGGGTGTATGGTATAATAACTACATATCCCAAACACCAATCCTGTACAATCATCGAAAGTCCCATAACAAATACAGAACTCCAATCTTGTCTGAACACATTAAAAGGATCCACTCCTGGGTTTGATAATAATGATATTAACTATCAAATAATAAAAAAATTTCCGTCATCTGCAACTATCAAACTACTACAACTATTTAACAAAATACTAGACACTAGCATCATCCCCCAGCAATGGAAAATAGCAACAATAATACCAATCAACAAACCCAAACACCTACTAAATGGTTATCGTCCTATATCTTTGCTGTCCTGTTTCTCCAAAATCCTGGAAAAAATAATTTCAAAACGCATCATGTGGATGCTCAAGAAAACCTTTTATCCCCCATCCAATATGCCTACAAACAAAACAAATCTACCATAGATCCTCTACTAGTAATAGACAATCACATTTGCAATAATCTTTCCACAAGAAATCACATATCTGTTCTTTCAATCGATATGGAAAAAACTTTTGACAGAGTGGGTGCACACTGCATCTCAAAACAATTACATGAATGGAAACTTGGCCCAAAAATAATTAACTTTGTACGCAGCTATCTCAAAAACCGAAAAATACGAGTCAAAGTTAATAATACTCTCTCAAAAATAACGAATCTAAAAAATGGGATCCCACAAGGTTCTCCGTTGTCGGTCACACTTTTTATACCCTTGCAGAGGATATTATAAAATTGTTCAGATGTTTGTAACGCACAGAAGGAGACGTTTCCGACCCTATAAAGTATATATATTCTTGATCAGCATGAGAAGCTGAGTCGATATAGCCATGTCCGTCTGTCCGTCCGTCTGTGCGTAAGCGTTTTACTCAGCCGTCTTAAAAGCTATCGGGATGAAATTTTTTTTTTGGGTCTTTTTATTACCTGGGAAAAATAAAGTATGAAAATTGGGAGAATCGGACCACTATATCATATAGCTCTGGAGGAAACATTTTTGCAAAAATTGGAGTATCGCCATAAAATTTACCAATGTGATAGTATTATATATAATATATATAATATATATATTATATATATATTATATATATTATATATTAAATATAATATATATATTATTATGATATATATTATATATGTATAATCTCAGATCCCAAAATTTAAATCTGATCGGATAAATAGAACACAAGTTACAGCCGATATAAATCGGTTCGGCTTGCTGCCTACTACGTCATCATCAAATCAACAGAGCACACGCATGCACACATACAGACGCAACGCTACATAAACTATGTATATGTGTATGCGTGCGAATCGTGGCATGCGTGTAAAAGGGGATGGGGAAGAAGAAGAAGAAATTGAAATGATATTTGAAAGGTTCTGTGCATTAATGAATTGAGATACAGAAAAAGAGTTTGGAACATGTAAAAATATTATGGCCATGGACTGCAAGGGTATATAAACTTCGGCACAGCCGATGTTAGCTTCTTTGATATTTTACACCAAAGTGCAACCAAATTTGGCTTTATAACCGAAAATCGGCCAACTTTTAAATTTTACCAGGACAACGATCCAAAACATAAGGAGTTTAATGTACGCACTTGGCTGCTTTACAACTGCGGAAAGGTCTTGGAAACACCACCCCGAACCCCAGATCTCATCCCAATCGAACATGCGTGGTCCTATTTAAAGAAAAAGGTTGGAAAAAGTAATCCAACACACCGTGGACAGCTAAAAGCTTTTTGTAATGGAAGAGTGGCAGAAGATACCCCTAGATTATATTCAAAACTTGGTCAACTCTATGATACTAAATACTGTAGTAATATTTAAGCTAAGTATAAGTATAATGATAAACTCCAATAACACCCATTGTGCAATACATAGATCTTAAGATAAAGATAAGCTCTCTCACAAAAAGAGAGATAATCTTGAACCACGAGATAAATGAAATAAAGAGACATTCTGTGAGTGACAATTGATGTGATCGGACGTTTTTAACTAACCATCCTAAAATACTAAGTTTTTCAAAATTAGCTATAGTTAGTTTTACATTTTAAATTTAGAACAAGATATATGAAGTGTGTAAAGAGTTTCTTGACAGTGTCAAATATGTGTAATCTAAGTTTTTGTTGTTTTTTAAGTTTCACCCTTATTGTTTTTGTTTCTGTTTCTTAGAATTTGATTTAACAATACCTATCAAACAGTTAACCATTGAAAAAAATTTGTTTAATTAAACAAAACCCTTAATTTTTATACCATACACCCATAGGGTGAAATGGTATATTAAAGTCGCCAAAATGTATGTAACAGGCAGAAGGAAGCTTTTCCGACCCCATAAAGTATATATATTCTTGATCAGCATCAACAGCCGAGACGATCTAGCCATGTCCGTCTGTCCGTCCGTCCGTCCGTCTGTATGAACACCTAGATCTCGGAGACTATAAGAGCTAGAGCCACCAAATTTGGTATGTAGACTCGTGTAGTATGTAGAGTGAACAAGTTTATTTCAAATTTCTGCCACGCCCCTACCGCCCCCGCAAATTATATAAAACCGATTTTCTCAAACACTTTAGCAACTAGAGACACAAAATTTGGTATGTATATTTGCTTAGTAAATGATAAATGATTTTGATATAAACGTTTTTCCATATGGCCGGAGTTGGCCGTTGGCTGGTGGGGGCGCTAGGGTGCTCGAATGCTTGAGTGAGCGAAATACTAAGATATGCTTGTAAAAAGCATGTGAACAGTTTTTCTTAAATACGAAAATGCATTGGTTATTATAAATTTCAAATATTTGTTTTACTGGTGTATGGTATACCCAAGTCGGCGAGACGACTTACTTCATTTTACATAAACTCAAAAAATTGAACTTTTTTTCACTGTGTAAAGTGTTTCTTGACAGACTGTATGTAACCTACACATACATATGTAAGTAAGTACATGAATGTACAATCGTGGTCAAAAGTATTTTGACTTCACGTTGTCAAGTGTAAAATCGCTTTTTTCTGGAAACTGAGTGAAGTAAGGGTATCCTTGAAATTTTTAATAGAGAGATAGTATCAAAGCTTATAAGAAACGAAAAGCTTGCAGTGATAACGGTAAAAATTAAGTTGCTGTATTTAGTTGAGTTAAAGATTATGCTTATATAGCTGGACAAAAGTATTTTGACATTGCTTTTCATATTAATTTTCGTTGATGCTTTCGCGCTACACATCACGTGTTCAATTTTATTAAGTGAGTTTAATTATTTTTATGAATAACAGTTGGTGCCAAAACAAACTATTTATTATCAAATAAATAAGCAAAAAAATAATCAACCTTTTAAAAATAAGGTCCGAACGGGAAGACCACGTACGACAAAGCCTATTCAAGACCGCATAATATTGAGAAATTTCAAGCAAAATGTGCTAATTATACCACAAGCAGCATCCATTGAACTAAGTGAGCAATTAAACATATCAATAAGTAGAAAAACTGTCGAAAGACGGGTAAAGGAAGCCAATTTTTCAACCTACATGTATATTGCTCGTCCAATTCATTTGGTTTCACCAAAAGTAAGCTCAAAAAATTAACATTCCCCAAAACATATTTAGACAAGCCAGAATCGCTTTGGGCACAAGTATTATGGACAGACGAAAGCTCTTTTGAGTATCATGGATCGAAAAATAAAGTTTATTGCAGATTGCCCAAAAATATTCGCAAAAAACAAGGCCTGTGTGCGAGTATCGCATGACGGAGGATCGGTTATGTTCTGGGGTTGCGTGTCCTTTAATGGTGTGGGCGATTTAGTCCCAGTTGATGGGACAAGGACAAATATTTGCATGTAAATGACAACGCATTTACATCCGGTGACCGGCTCATTGGACAGGGATTTTTGCTGCAACAGGACAACGCTCGATGCCACAAGGCGCATATGATAACAAAGATTTTAATGTCGAAGTCAATACATTAGATTGGCCACCTCAAAGCCCTGATTTAAACATAATAGCACTAACCATAGAATACATACATACATATGTACATACATACATAGATGCGTCAAACTCAAGATTTTTTGATTACAAACGCTAGCCTGAGCGTGAAACCCCAGAAAACTTTGGCAAAAGCCGAACAGCGTAGAACCCCAGAGAGCGGCCGCAGCGAGAGCGAAAAACGTTCCAGCCACAGATCGCAGAACGATGAAGACATGTCTGTGTCGCTGTGTTCTCGTTTTGCATATGTATGCGTAGGCTGGCGTAACCAAGCGAAGATGTGAACGTCGCTTTTTCAGTCGCTGGCTCGCAGACTTTTTGAGTTTTCGACGAGCTAGTGACAATGCGAAAATGAGATGCGTGCTTAACTACAGAACTCGACGGCACTTCTCAAAGTGTCGACGTGGCTCTGTTGTTAGTGTGCTCGCTTGGCGATCGGGCGGCCGGGGTTCGACTCCCATCTTGGTCGAAGTTTTTCATAATGCTTTATATATTTTTTTGATACATTTTTATTTACTTTTTATACCCTTGCAGAGGGTATTAGAAAAATTGGTCAGATGTTTGTAACGGACAAAAGGAGACGTTTCCGACCCCATAAAGTATATATATTCTTGATCAGCATGAGAAGCTGAGTCGATATAGCCATGTCCGTCTGTCCGTCCGTCTGTGCGTATGCGTATGCACACTAACAGAGCCACGTCGACACTTTGAGAAGTGCCGTCGAGTTCTGTAGTTAAGCACGCATCTCATTCTCGCATTGTCGCTAGCTCGTCGAAAACTCAAAAAGTCTGCGAGCGAGCGATTGAAATGCGATGTTGTACAACTTCACGTCTCACACACACACTACGAAGCCTGAGCATGTACCGACGGGTGTACACATACATATGCAAAACGAGAACACAGCGACACAGACATGCGTTCATCGTTCTGCGATCTGTGGCAGACTGAATTATTTTCGATGCGTAGCGACAGTGCTGCGAGCAAACGTTTTTCGCTCTCGCTGCGGCCGCTCTCTGGGGTTCTAGGCTGTTCGGCTTTTGCCGAAGTTCTCTGGGGTTCCAGGCTCAGGCTAGCGTTTGTAATCAAAAAATCTTGAGTTTGACGCATCTATGTATTCTATGGTTAGTGGTATTAGTGTATCTGAACCTTTTGTAGTCCTTGCTTTTACATTCCTGTGTTTCTTCGGATAGCTCTCCAATTGGTAAACACTGATATTCTATTAAATCCTTTCCGTGAGCCAATTAGGTAAACGGAAATAAAAACGACCAACCCACAAATAGGACAAACTTTTCATCAACTTAAATAACATTTACCTGTCTTGTCATTTTTTCCAAAGCAGGTAATTAGCAATTTATCATTGTAGAAAGGCATATATGTAAACAGTTTGTATTTGCAAAACAGCATTACGTAATGTTATCATTTAAATACAAAGAAGCTACAGGCCAATACGCATGCGCTCTTCTTCTTCCTTATACCTGCAGCGCATTTTTTAGGCTAGGTTGTCTTAGTTTTATGGCTTACGCATCGATGTCGCAGGTCTCCGCAGATTGGGACTATATATGTACATCTGATAGGTAAATATTTCACCTACCTAGTGTATGTAGTCCGGTATTGATACTCGTTGAGTCTTGCTAGTTTTATTCCATCAAAGTTCAAAAATGCCAATATTTAGTACATTTTTTAAACGCTTCAAGTTCAATAACTATTTAAGTAATTATTAAAATTTATGAAACATGCTATTAATAAAGAACATACTTTTCAGATAAAACCAAAAAATCCAAGATCGATTGTTGAAATAGCCCAATATTCAGTTTTAAAGTTGCGATTTTTTTTTAAAATTATCATTTTTTCCTTTTCACTAAAAATGTCTCAACTTTGGGCGCCTCTAGCACCCATGAATCTCAACCGATTTCAAAAATTTTCGGATTCATAATCTCTGAAGTATTTCCTATCGATTGCATATATAATTTTTGCCAAACGCGATCATGAAAAAACATATTTTTGCAACGCTATCCGAGCAGAGGCCCAACGTTGCAACGTTACAAACGAAGAAATAGTCCAAGAACTTAAATCACAAGGAGTTGTAGATGTGTATAAATACTCCAAGCAAATAGACGGCAAACCAACCCCAACAGGTGTGATTCAGCTCACCTTTAACTTGTACAGTCTACCACAAAAAATTTAAATTTCTTGGAACACTGCACGTGTAAAAAAATATATCCCCAATCCCATGCGATGCAAAAAATGCCAAATTATTGGACACACAACCAAACGTTGCCACGGCATTACAACTTGTGACCCATGTGGTCTGGTGTAATTTTTACCGGAGAGCATGCTGCGAGCAATCGAGACTAAAAGAAAATAAATAAACACACAAAACAAAAGCGCTAAAAACAGCACTAACAAAACTACAACGCAACATACATACATACATCAAAAACAACAAATTTAAGAACCGAAGATATTACAACAACAAGCGACTCAGAATTAGAGAGAGAACACACAAGGAAAATATACATACAAGCCAAACGAAATGAAGTAAGTAAGTCGTCTCGCCGACTTGGATATACCATACACCAGTAAAACAAATATTTTAAATTTATAATAACAAATGCATTTTCGTATTTTTAAAAAAATCGGTTTCCATGCTTTTTACAAGCATATCTTAGTATTTCGCTCACTCAAGCATACGAGCACCCTAGCGCCCCCACCAGCCAACGGCCAACTCCGGCCATATGGAAAAACGTTTATATGCATAACTTGGCTTAATTTGGTATTTCGCTTGATATTAGTATCAAATTTAAGTGTGCTAAATTTGATTGCACAAGGTAGAAAATTACGGGAGATTATCGAATTTTTTCAAATTACGGGGGCGGAAAGAGGCGTGGCAAAATTTTTACACATAAAAAATGTGCGCAATTACTAAGCAAATATTTATACCAACTATGGTGTCTCTAGCTAGAATAGTTTTTGAGAAAATCGGTTTTATTTAATTTGCGGGGGCGGTAGGGGGCGTGTCAAAATTTTTACAAATACAAAATGTGCGCGTTTACTAAGCTAATATACATACAAAATTTTGTGTCTCTAATTGCTATAGTGTTTGAGAAAATCGGTTTTATATAATTTGCGGGGGCGGTAGGGGGCGTGGCAGAAATTTGAAATAAACTTGATCAGTGTACATACTACACGAGTCTACATACCAAATTTGGTGGCTCTAGCTCTTATAGTCTCCGAGATCTAGGTGTTCATACAGACGGACGGGCGGACTGACAGACGGACATGGCTAGATCGTCTCGGCTGTTGATGCTGATCAAGAATATATATACTTTATGGGGTCGGAAAAGCTTCCTTCTGCCTGTTACATACATTTTGGCGACTTTAATATACCATTTCACCCTATGGGTGTGTGGTATAATAACTACATATCCCAAACACCAATCCTGTACAATCATCGAAAGTCCCATAACAAATACAGAACTCCAATCTTGTCTGAACACATTAAAAGGATCCACTCCTGGGTTTGATAATAATGATAATTACTATCAAATAATAAAAAAATTTCCGTCATCTGCAACTATCAAACTACTACAACTATTTAACAAAATACTAGACACTAGCATCATCCCCCAGCAATGGAAAATAGCAACAATAATACCAATCAACAAACCCAAACACCTACTAAATGGTTATCGTCCTATATCTTTGCTGTCCTGTTTCTCCAAAATCCTGGAAAAAATAATTTCAATACGCATCATGTGGATGCTCAAGAAAACCTTTTATCCCCCATCCAATATGCCTACAAACAAAACAAATCTACCATAGATCCTCTACTAGTAATAGACAATCACATTTGCAATAATCTTTCCACAAGAAATCACATATCTGTTCTTTCAATCGATATGGAAAAAACTTTTGACAGAGTGGGTGCACACTGCATCTTAAAACAATTACATGAATGGAAACTTGGCCCAAAAATAATTAACTTTGTACGCAGCTATCTCAAAAACCGAAAAATACGAGTCAAAGTTAATAATACTCTCTCAAAAATAATGAATCTAAAAAATGGGATCCCACAAGGTTCTCCGTTGTCGGTCACACTTTTTATACCCTTGCAGAGGATATTATAAAATTGTTCAGATGTTTGTAACGCACAGAAGGAGACGTTTCCGACCCTATAAAGTATATATATTCTTGATCAGCATTAGAAGCTGAGCTGATATAGCCATGTCCGTCTGTCCGTCCGTCTTTGGGTATGCGTTTTACTCAGCCATCTTAAGAGCTATCGGGATGAAATTTTTTTTTTTGGGTCTTTTTATTACCTGGGAAAAATAAAGTATGAAAATTGGGAGAATCGGACCACTATATCATATAGCTCTGGAGGAAACATTTTTGCAAAAATTGGAGTATCGCCATAAAATTTACCAATGTGATAGTATTATATATAATATATATAATATATATATTATATATATATTATATATATTATATATTAAATATAATATATATATTATTATGATATATATTATATATGTATAATCTCAGATCCCAAAATTTAAATCTGATCGGATAAATAGAACACAAGTTACAGCCGATATAAATCGGTTCGGCTTGCTGCCTACTACGTCATCATCAAATCAACAGAGCACACGCATGCACACATACAGACGCAACGCTACATAAACTATGTATATGTGTATGCGTGCGAATCGTGGCATGCGTGTAAAAGGGGATGGGGAAGAAGAAGAAGAAATTGAAATGATATTTGAAAGGTTCTGTGCATTAATGAATTGAGATACAGAAAAAGAGTTTGGAACATGTAAAAATATTATGGCCATGGACTGCAAGGGTATATAAACTTCGGCACAGCCGATGTTAGCTTCTTTGATATTTTACACCAAAGTGCAACCAAATTTGGCTTTATAACCGAAAATCGGCCAACTTTTAAATTTTACCAGGACAACGATCCAAAACATAAGGAGTTTAATGTACGCACTTGGCTGCTTTACAACTGCGGAAAGGTCTTGGAAACACCACCCCGAACCCCAGATCTCATCCCAATCGAACATGCGTGGTCCTATTTAAAGAAAAAGGTTGGAAAAAGTAATCCAACACACCGTGGACAGCTAAAAGCTTTTGTAATGGAAGAGTGGCAGAAGATACCCCTAGATTATATTCAAAACTTGGTCAACTCTATGATACTAAATACTGTAGTAATATTTAAGCTAAGTATAAGTATAATGATAAACTCCAATAACACCCATTGTGCAATACATAGATCTTAAGATAAAGATAAGCTCTCTCACAAAAAGAGAGATAATCTTGAACCACGAGATAAATGAAATAAAGAGACATTCTGTGAGTGACAATTGATGTGATCGGACGTTTTTAACTAACCATCCTAAAATACTAAGTTTTTCAAAATTAGCTATAGTTAGTTTTACATTTTATATTTAGAACAAGATATATGAAGTGTGTAAAGAGTTTCTTGACAGTGTCAAATATGTGTAATCTAAGTTTTTGTTGTTTTTTAAGTTTCACCCTTATTGTTTTTGTTTCTGTTTCTTAGAATTTGATTTAACAATACCTATCAAACAGTTAACCATTGAAAAAAATTTGTTTAATTAAACAAAACCCTTAATTTTTATACCATACACCCATAGGGTGAAATGGTATATTAAAGTCGCCAAAATGTATGTAACAGGCAGAAGGAAGCTTTTCCGACCCCATAAAGTATATATATTCTTGATCAGCATCAACAGCCGAGACGATCTAGCCATGTCCGTCTGTCCGTCCGTCCGTCCGTCTGTATGAACACCTAGATCTCGGAGACTATAAGAGCTAGAGCCACCAAATTTGGTATGTAGACTCGTGTAGTATGTAGAGTGAACAAGTTTATTTCAAATTTCTGCCACGCCCCTACCGCCCCCGCAAATTATATAAAACCGATTTTCTCAAACACTTTAGCAACTAGAGACACAAAATTTGGTATGTATATTTGCTTAGTAAATGATAAATGATTTTGATATAAACGTTTTTCCATATGGCCGGAGTTGGCCGTTGGCTGGTGGGGGCGCTAGGGTGCTCGAATGCTTGAGTGAGCGAAATACTAAGATATGCTTGTAAAAAGCATGTGAACAGTTTTTCTTAAATACGAAAATGCATTGGTTATTATAAATTTAAAATATTTGTTTTACTGGTGTATGGTATACCCAAGTCGGCGAGACGACTTACTTACTTCATTTTACATAAACTCAAAAAATTGAACTTTTTTTCACTGTGTAAAGTGTTTCTTGACAGACTGTATGTAACCTACACATACATATGTAAGTAAGTACATGAATGTACAATCGTGGTCAAAAGTATTTTGACTTCACGTTGTCAAGTGTAAAATCGCTTTTTTCTGGAAACTGAGTGAAGTAAGGGTATCCTTGAAATTTTTAATAGAGAGATAGTATCAAAGCTTATAAGAAACGAAAAGCTTGCAGTGATAACGGTAAAAATTAAGTTGCTGTATTTAGTTGAGTTAAAGATTATGCTTATATAGCTGGACAAAAGTATTTTGACATTGCTTTTCATATTAATTTTCGTTGATGCTTTCGCGCTACACATCACGTGTTCAATTTTATTAAGTGAGTTTAATTATTTTTATGAATAACAGTTGGTGCCAAAACAAACTATTTATTATCAAATAAATAAGCAAAAAAATAATCAACCTTTTAAAAATAAGGTCCGAACGGGAAGACCACGTACGACAAAGCCTATTCAAGACCGCATAATATTGAGAAATTTCAAGCAAAATGTGCTAATTATACCACAAGCAGCATCCATTGAACTAAGTGAGCAATTAAACATATCAATAAGTAGAAAAACTGTCGAAAGACGGGTAAAGGAAGCCAATTTTTCAACCTACATGTATATTGCTCGTCCAATTCATTTGGTTTCACCAAAAAGTAAGCTCAAAAAATTAACATTCCCCAAAACATATTTAGACAAGCCAGAATCGCTTTGGGCACAAGTATTATGGACAGACGAAAGCTCTTTTGAGTATCATGGATCGAAAAATAAAGTTTATTGCAGATTGCCCAAAAATATTCGCAAAAAACAAGGCCTGTGTGCGAGTATCGCATGACGGAGGATCGGTTATGTTCTGGGGTTGCGTGTCCTTTAATGGTGTGGGCGATTTAGTCCCAGTTGATGGGACAAGGACAAATATTTGCATGTAAATGACAACGCATTTACATCCGGTGACCGGCTCATTGGACAGGGATTTTTGCTGCAACAGGACAACGCTCGATGCCACAAGGCGCATATGATAACAAAGATTTTAATGTCGAAGTCAATACATTAGATTGGCCACCTCAAAGCCCTGATTTAAACATAATAGCACTAACCATAGAATACATACATACATATGTACATACATACATAGATGCGTCAAACTCAAGATTTTTTGATTACAAACGCTAGCCTGAGCGTGAAACCCCAGAAAACTTTGGCAAAAGCCGAACAGCGTAGAACCCCAGAGAGCGGCCGCAGCGAGAGCGAAAAACGTTCCAGCCACAGATCGCAGAACGATGAAGACATGTCTGTGTCGCTGTGTTCTCGTTTTGCATATGTATGCGTAGGCTGGCGTAACCAAGCGAAGATGTGAACGTCGCTTTTTCAGTCGCTGGCTCGCAGACTTTTTGAGTTTTCGACGAGCTAGTGACAATGCGAAAATGAGATGCGTGCTTAACTACAGAACTCGACGGCACTTTTCTAAGTGTCGACGTGGCTCTGTAGTTAGTGCGCTCGCTTGGCGATCGGACGGCCGGGGTCCGACTCCCAGCTTGGTCAAAGTTTTTATATATTGTTTTATATATTGTATGTATTCTATGGTTAGTGGTCCAGCTTTGCCTCTGCCTCTGCCGCGACGTTTTGACTCGCGCTCTAACGTCGGCAGAGGCAGAGGCAACCCGTTGGCAGAGGCAAAGTTGGAGCCTCTGGGTTTGCCTCTGCCTCTGCCGACGTTTTGCCTCGACACAAAAAGTTTTTGCTTTGTCACTTAGTAGAACCACTAACCATAGAATACATAGATGCGTCAAACTCAAGATTTTTTGATTACAAACGCTAGCCTGAGCCTGGAACCCCAGAGAACTTCGGCAAAAGCCGAACAGCCTAGAACCCCAGAGAGCGGCCGCAGCGAGAGCGAAAAACGTTTGCTCGCAGCACTGTCGCTACGCATCGAAAATAATTCAGTCTGCCACAGATCGCAGAACGATGAACGCATATCTGTGTCGCTGTGTTCTCGTTTTGCATATGTATGTGTACACTCGTCGGTACATGCTCAGGCTTCGTAGTGTGTGTGACACGTGAACTTGTACAACATCGCATTTCAATCGCTCGCTCGCAGACTTTTTGAGTTTTCGACGAGCTAGCGACAATGCGAGAATGAGATGCGTGCTTAACTACAGAACTCGACGGCACTTCTCAAAGTGTCGACGTGGCTCTGTTGTTAGTGTGCTCGCTTGGCGATCGGGCGGCCGGGGTTCGACTCCCATCTTGGTCGAAGTTTTTCATAATGCTTTATATATTTTTTTGATACATTTTTATTTACTTTTTATACCCTTGCAGAGGGTATTAGAAAAATTGGTCAGATGTTTGTAACGGACAAAAGGAGACGTTTCCGACCCCATAAAGTATATATATTCTTGATCAGCATGAGAAGCTGAGTCGATATAGCCATGTCCGTCTGTCCGTCCGTCTGTGCGTATGCGTATGCACACTAACAGAGCCACGTCGACACTTTGAGAAGTGCCGTCGAGTTCTGTAGTTAAGCACGCATCTCATTCTCGCATTGTCGCTAGCTCGTCGAAAACTCAAAAAGTCTGCGAGCGAGCGATTGAAATGCGATGTTGTACAACTTCACGTCTCCACACACACTACGAAGCCTGAGCATGTACCGACGGGTGTACACATACATATGCAAAACGAGAACACAGCGACACAGACATGCGTTCATCGTTCTGCGATCTGTGGCAGACTGAATTATTTTCGATGCGTAGCGACAGTGCTGCGAGCAAACGTTTTTCGCTCTCGCTGCGGCCGCTCTCTGGGGTTCTAGGCTGTTCGGCTTTTGCCGAAGTTCTCTGGGGTTCCAGGCTCAGGCTAGCGTTTGTAATCAAAAAAATCTTGAGTTTGACGCATCTATGTATTCTATGGTTAGTGGTATTAGTGTATCTGAACCTTTTGTAGTCCTTGCTTTTACATTCCTGTGTTTCTTCGGATAGCTCTCCAATTGGTAAACACTGATATTCTATTAAATCCTTTCCGTGAGCCAATTAGGTAAACGGAAATAAAAAACGACCAACCCACAAATAGGACAAACTTTTCATCAACTTAAATAACATTTACCTGTCTTGTAATTTTTTCCAAAGCAGGTAATTAGCAATTTATCATTGTAGAAAGGCATATATGTAAACAGTTTGTATTTGCAAAACAGCATTACGCAATGTTATCATTTAAATACAAAGAAGCTACAGGCCAATACGCATGCGCTCTTCTTCTTCCTTATACCTGCAGCGCATTTTTTAGGCTAGGTTGCCTTAGTTTTATGGCTTACGCATCGATGTCGCAGGTCTCCGCAGATTGGGACTATATATGTACATCTGATAGGTAAATATTTCACCTACCTAGTGTATGTAGTCCGGTATTGATACACGTTGAGTCTTGCTAGTTTTATTCCATCAAAGTTCAATAACTATTTAAGTAATTATTAAAATTTATGAAATATGCTATTAATAAAGAACATACTTTTCAGATAAAACCAAAAAATCCAAGATCGATTTTTGAAATAGCCCAATATTCAGTTTTAAAGTTGCGATTTTTTTTTTTAATTATCATTTTTTCCTTTTCACTAAAAATGTCTCAACTTTGGGCGCCTCTAGCACCCATGAGTCTCAACCGATTTCAAAAATTTTTCGGATCCATAATCTCTAAAGTATTTCCTATCGATTGCATATATAATTTTTGCCAAACGCGATCATGAAAAAACGTATTTTTGCAACGCTATCCGGGCACAGGCCCAACGTTGCAACGTTACAAACGAAGAAATAGTCCAAGAACTTAAATCACAAGGAGTTGTAGATGTGTATAAATACTCCAAGCAAATAGACGGCAAACCAACCCCAACAGGTGTGATTCAGCTCACCTTTAACTTGTACAGTCTACCACAAAAAATTTAAATTTCTTGGAACACTGCACGTGTAAAAAAATATATCCCCAATCCCATGCGATGCAAAAAATGCCAAATTATTGGACACACAACCAAACGTTGCCACGGCATTACAACTTGTGACCCATGTGGTATGGTGTAATTTTTACCGGAGAGCATGCTGCGAGCAATCGAGACTAAAAGAAAATAAATAAACACACAAAACAAAAGCGCTAAAAACAGCACTAACAAAACTACAACGCAACATACATACATACATCAAAAACAACAAATTTAAGAACCGAAGATATTACAACAACAAGCGACTCAGAATTAGAGAGAGAACACACAAGGAAAATATACATACAAGCCAAACGAAATGAAGTAAGTAAGTCGTCTCGCCGACTTGGATATACCATACGCCAGTAAAACAAATATTTTAAATTTATAATAACAAATGCATTTTCGTATTTTTAAAAAAATCGGTTTCCATGCTTTTTACAAGCATATCTTAGTATTTCGCTCACTCAAGCATACGAGCACCCTAGCGCCCCCACCAGCCAACGGCCAACTCCGGCCATATGGAAAAACGTTTATATGCATAACTTGGCTTAATTTGGTATTTCGCTTGATATTAGTATCAAATTTAAGTGTGCTAAATTTGATTGCACAAGGTAGAAAATTACGGGAGATTATCGAATTTTTTCAAATTACGGGGGCGGAAAGAGGCGTGGCAAAATTTTTACACATAAAAAATGTGCGCAATTACTAAGCAAATATTTATACCAACTATGGTGTCTCTAGCTAGAATAGTTTTTGAGAAAATCGGTTTTATTTAATTTGCGGGGGCGGTAGGGGGCGTGTCAAAATTTTTACAAATACAAAATGTGCGCGTTTACTAAGCTAATATACATACAAAATTTTGTGTCTCTAATTGCTATAGTGTTTGAGAAAATCGGTTTTATATAATTTGCGGGGGCGGTAGGGGGCGTGGCAGAAATTTGAAATAAACTTGATCAGTGTACATACTACACGAGTCTACATACCAAATTTGGTGGCTCTAGCTCTTATAGTCTCCGAGATCTAGGTGTTCATACAGACGGACGGGCGGACTGACAGACGGACATGGCTAGATCGTCTCGGCTGTTGATGCTGATCAAGAATATATATACTTTATGGGGTCGGAAAAGCTTCCTTCTGCCTGTTACATACATTTTGGCGACTTTAATATACCATTTCACCCTATGGGTGTGTGGTATAATAACTACATATCCCAAACACCAATCCTGTACAATCATCGAAAGTCCCATAACAAATACAGAACTCCAATCTTGTCTGAACACATTAAAAGGATCCACTCCTGGGTTTGATAATAATGATAATTACTATCAAATAATAAAAAAATTTCCGTCATCTGCAACTATCAAACTACTACAACTATTTAACAAAATACTAGACACTAGCATCATCCCCCAGCAATGGAAAATAGCAACAATAATACCAATCAACAAACCCAAACACCTACTAAATGGTTATCGTCCTATATCTTTGCTGTCCTGTTTCTCCAAAATCCTGGAAAAAATAATTTCAATACGCATCATGTGGATGCTCAAGAAAACCTTTTATCCCCCATCCAATATGCCTACAAACAAAACAAATCTACCATAGATCCTCTACTAGTAATAGACAATCACATTTGCAATAATCTTTCCACAAGAAATCACATATCTGTTCTTTCAATCGATATGGAAAAAACTTTTGACAGAGTGGGTGCACACTGCATCTTAAAACAATTACATGAATGGAAACTTGGCCCAAAAATAATTAACTTTGTACGCAGCTATCTCAAAAACCGAAAAATACGAGTCAAAGTTAATAATACTCTCTCAAAAATAATGAATCTAAAAAAATGGGATCCCACAAGGTTCTCCGTTGTCGGTCACACTTTTTATACCCTTGCAGAGGATATTATAAAATTGTTCAGATGTTTGTAACGCACAGAAGGAGACGTTTCCGACCCTATAAAGTATATATATTCTTGATCAGCATTAGAAGCTGAGCTGATATAGCCATGTCCGTCTGTCCGTCCGTCTTTGGGTATGCGTTTTACTCAGCCATCTTAAGAGCTATCGGGATGAAATTTTTTTTTTTGGGTCTTTTTATTACCTGGGAAAAATAAAGTATGAAAATTGGGAGAATCGGACCACTATATCATATAGCTCTGGAGGAAACATTTTTGCAAAAATTGGAGTATCGCCATAAAATTTACCAATGTGATAGTATTATATATAATATATATAATATATATATTATATATATATTATATATATTATATATTAAATATAATATATATATTATTATGATATATATTATATATGTATAATCTCAGATCCCAAAATTTAAATCTGATCGGATAAATAGAACACAAGTTACAGCCGATATAAATCGGTTCGGCTTGCTGCCTACTACGTCATCATCAAATCAACAGAGCACACGCATGCACACATACAGACGCAACGCTACATAAACTATGTATATGTGTATGCGTGCGAATCGTGGCATGCGTGTAAAAGGGGATGGGGAAGAAGAAGAAGAAATTGAAATGATATTTGAAAGGTTCTGTGCATTAATGAATTGAGATACAGAAAAAGAGTTTGGAACATGTAAAAATATTATGGCCATGGACTGCAAGGGTATATAAACTTCGGCACAGCCGATGTTAGCTTCTTTGATATTTTACACCAAAGTGCAACCAAATTTGGCTTTATAACCGAAAATCGGCCAACTTTTAAATTTTACCAGGACAACGATCCAAAACATAAGGAGTTTAATGTACGCACTTGGCTGCTTTACAACTGCGGAAAGGTCTTGGAAACACCACCCCGAACCCCAGATCTCATCCCAATCGAACATGCGTGGTCCTATTTAAAGAAAAAGGTTGGAAAAAGTAATCCAACACACCGTGGACAGCTAAAAGCTTTTGTAATGGAAGAGTGGCAGAAGATACCCTAGATTATATTCAAAACTTGGTCAACTCTATGATACTAAATACTGTAGTAATATTTAAGCTAAGTATAAGTATAATGATAAACTCCAATAACACCCATTGTGCAATACATAGATCTTAAGATAAAGATAAGCTCTCTCACAAAAGAGAGATAATCTTGAACCACGAGATAAATGAAATAAAGAGACATTCTGTGAGTGACAATTGATGTGATCGGACGTTTTTAACTAACCATCCTAAAATACTAAGTTTTTCAAAATTAGCTATAGTTAGTTTTACATTTTAAATTTAGAACAAGATATATGAAGTGTGTAAAGAGTTTCTTGACAGTGTCAAATATGTGTAATCTAAGTTTTTGTTGTTTTTTAAGTTTCACCCTTATTGTTTTTGTTTCTGTTTCTTAGAATTTGATTTAACAATACCTATCAAACAGTTAACCATTGAAAAAAATTTGTTTAATTAAACAAAACCCTTAATTTTTATACCATACACCCATAGGGTGAAATGGTATATTAAAGTCGCCAAAATGTATGTAACAGGCAGAAGGAAGCTTTTCCGACCCCATAAAGTATATATATTCTTGATCAGCATCAACAGCCGAGACGATCTAGCCATGTCCGTCTGTCCGTCCGTCCGTCCGTCTGTATGAACACCTAGATCTCGGAGACTATAAGAGCTAGAGCCACCAAATTTGGTATGTAGACTCGTGTAGTATGTAGAGTGAACAAGTTTATTTCAAATTTCTGCCACGCCCCTACCGCCCCCGCAAATTATATAAAACCGATTTTCTCAAACACTTTAGCAACTAGAGACACAAAATTTGGTATGTATATTTGCTTAGTAAATGATAAATGATTTTGATATAAACGTTTTTCCATATGGCCGGAGTTGGCCGTTGGCTGGTGGGGGCGCTAGGGTGCTCGAATGCTTGAGTGAGCGAAATACTAAGATATGCTTGTAAAAAGCATGTGAACAGTTTTTCTTAAATACGAAAATGCATTGGTTATTATAAATTTCAAATATTTGTTTTACTGGTGTATGGTATACCCAAGTCGGCGAGACGACTTACTTCATTTTACATAAACTCAAAAATTGAACTTTTTTCACTGTGTAAAGTGTTTCTTGACAGACTGTATGTAACCTACACATACATATGTAAGTAAGTACATGAATGTACAATCGTGGTCAAAAGTATTTTGACTTCACGTTGTCAAGTGTAAAATCGCTTTTTTCTGGAAACTGAGTGAAGTAAGGGTATCCTTGAAATTTTTAATAGAGAGATAGTATCAAAGCTTATAAGAAACGAAAAGCTTGCAGTGATAACGGTAAAAATTAAGTTGCTGTATTTAGTTGAGTTAAAGATTATGCTTATATAGCTGGACAAAAGTATTTTGACATTGCTTTTCATATTAATTTTCGTTGATGCTTTCGCGCTACACATCACGTGTTCAATTTTATTAAGTGAGTTTAATTATTTTTATGAATAACAGTTGGTGCCAAAACAAACTATTTATTATCAAATAAATAAGCAAAAAAATAATCAACCTTTTAAAAATAAGGTCCGAACGGGAAGACCACGTACGACAAAGCCTATTCAAGACCGCATAATATTGAGAAATTTCAAGCAAAATGTGCTAATTATACCACAAGCAGCATCCATTGAACTAAGTGAGCAATTAAACATATCAATAAGTAGAAAAACTGTCGAAAGACGGGTAAAGGAAGCCAATTTTTCAACCTACATGTATATTGCTCGTCCAATTCATTTGGTTTCACCAAAAAGTAAGCTCAAAAAATTAACATTCCCCAAAACATATTTAGACAAGCCAGAATCGCTTTGGGCACAAGTATTATGGACAGACGAAAGCTCTTTTGAGTATCATGGATCGAAAAATAAAGTTTATTGCAGATTGCCCAAAAATATTCGCAAAAAACAAGGCCTGTGTGCGAGTATCGCATGACGGAGGATCGGTTATGTTCTGGGGGTTGCGTGTCCTTTAATGGTGTGGGCGATTTAGTCCCAGTTGATGGGACAAGGACAATATTTGCATGTAAATGACAACGCATTTACATCCGGTGACCGGCTCATTGGACAGGGATTTTTGCTGCAACAGGACAACGCTCGATGCCACAAGGCGCATATGATAACAAAGATTTTAATGTCGAAGTCAATACATTAGATTGGCCACCTCAAAGCCCTGATTTAAACATAATAGCACTAACCATAGAATACATACATACATATGTACATACATACATAGATGCGTCAAACTCAAGATTTTTTGATTACAAACGCTAGCCTGAGCGTGAAACCCCAGAAAACTTTGGCAAAAGCCGAACAGCGTAGAACCCCAGAGAGCGGCCGCAGCGAGAGCGAAAAACGTTCCAGCCACAGATCGCAGAACGATGAAGACATGTCTGTGTCGCTGTGTTCTCGTTTTGCATATGTATGCGTAGGCTGGCGTAACCAAGCGAAGATGTGAACGTCGCTTTTTCAGTCGCTGGCTCGCAGACTTTTTGAGTTTTCGACGAGCTAGTGACAATGCGAAAATGAGATGCGTGCTTAACTACAGAACTCGACGGCACTTTTCTAAGTGTCGACGTGGCTCTGTTGTTAGTGTGCTCGCTTAGCGATCGGGCGGCCGGGGTTCGACTCCCATCTTGGTCGAAGTTTTTCATAATGCTTTATATATTTTTTTGATACATTTTTATTTACTTTTTATACCCTTGCAGAGGGTATTAGAAAAATTGGTCAGATGTTTGTAACGGACAAAAGGAGACGTTTCCGACCCCATAAAGTATATATATTCTTGATCAGCATGAGAAGCTGAGTCGATATAGCCATGTCCGTCTGTCCGTCCGTCTGTGCGTATGCGTATGCACACTAACAGAGCCACGTCGACACTTTGAGAAGTGCCGTCGAGTTCTGTAGTTAAGCACGCATCTCATTCTCGCATTGTCGCTAGCTCGTCGAAAACTCAAAAAGTCTGCGAGCGAGCGATTGAAATGCGATGTTGTACAACTTCACGTCTCACACACACACTACGAAGCCTGAGCATGTACCGACGGGTGTACACATACATATGCAAAACGAGAACACAGCGACACAGACATGCGTTCATCGTTCTGCGATCTGTGGCAGACTGAATTATTTTCGATGCGTAGCGACAGTGCTGCGAGCAAACGTTTTTCGCTCTCGCTGCGGCCGCTCTCTGGGGTTCTAGGCTGTTCGGCTTTTGCCGAAGTTCTCTGGGGTTCCAGACTCAAGCTAGCGTTTGTAATCAAAAAATCTTGAGTTTGACGCATCTATGTATTCTATGGTTAGTGGTAGAACTTTATTTGTTGTTTCTTTCACTCGCGCAGTGTTATATGTACATACATATGTTAATTTTTTAACAATATTTCGGGCGGGCCCCGAAAAATGTAGCGTTGATTTAGCGATCGTTGCTATATTTATTAATTTGTTAATATTTGTATTGTTTGTTGACAATCGAGTTCAATATATGTATTGTTGAGATTTAAACATACATACATACATCTGAAAGTACAAGTATTGAATAGCAAAACCCTATTTGGGTTTTTCAAAGTTACAGTGGCTCCATCGCATAATCGGACATAAGCTCTCTTAGTTTTATTGTCAATTTTTTTTAAATGTTAAAGAGGTAAGCATGTACATTTTTGGTTTTGATTTCAGTTCAAGGTCTTATAATTCTAGTGAAACAAAAAAACAACAACATTTCGTTCGGTAACTGTATTTAAAACGAATAAAACAAAAAAAAAAGTCGGATTCTAGCGCTCAACGCATAATCGGACACTGACAAATTTCTAAGGAAAATTCATTTTCTGCTTAAAAGTTCAATTGTGTTTTGCATTTGTTTGACTACATTTAGTCGACAATTAGATTTTGTATCGTGTACAGTGTCAAAAATTTTTAAATGGCTCCAAAGGGAACACAAACAACTGTCGACATAAGACAGCTCATTATTAAACTACATTTAGACGGAAAACCCGTACGGGAAATAGCTGAATTGGTCAGAAAGGGGAAATCTACAGTCCATGACATTATAAAAAGATTTAGAGATAAGGGCAGAGTGACAAATAAGAGTAGAGAGGGCCAAGGAAAGATATTGGACGACAGAAAAGAGCGAGCAGTCTTAAAGGAAATTAAACAGAACCCTTTTAAAACTACAAAAGATCTCCAAATTTCTTTGAAAGAGCGCACAGGCAAAGAAGTGTGCCTAAACACCATAATACAATAACATAAGGTAGTCTCGTCGGCAGCAGAACTGTCTTAGCTATGCTTGCAATAAGTGTGAGTGAGAGGCACTTTGTATAGTGTGTGCGAATGAAATGGCTGTACAGAGTGTTGATTAACCCTCTGCTGGCCCTTGGGGCTTGAAATGGCCAAAAATACAACAAAAAAAATAGATGGAATATTTTTTCATAGTTTTATTATACCATACACCCATAGGGTGAAATGGTATATTAAAGTCGCCAAAATGTATGTAACAGGCAGAAGGAAGCTTTTCCGACCCCATAAAGTATATATATTCTTGATCAGCATCAACAGCCGAGACGATCTAGCCATGTCCGTCTGTCCGTCTGTATGAACACCTAGATCTCGGAGACTATAAGAGCTAGAGCCACCAAATTTGGTATGTAGACTCGTGTAGTATGTAGAGTGAACAAGTTTATTTCAAATTTCTGCCACGCCCCTACCGCCCCCGCAAATGATATAAAACCGATTTTCTTAAACACCATAGCAACTAGAGACACAAAATTTGGTATGTATATTAGCTTAGTAAACGCGCACATTTTGTATTTATAAAAATTTTGCCACGCCCCCTACCGCCCCCGCAAATCAAATAAAGCCGATTTTCTCAAAACCTATTTTAGCTAGAGACACCATAGTTGGTATAAATATTTGCTTAGTAATTGCGCACAGTTTTGATGTATAAAGATTTTGCCACGCCTCTTTCCGCCCCCGTAATTTGAAAAAACTCGATTATCTCCCGTAATTTTATACCTTGTGCAATCAAATTTAGCACACTTAATACCAAATACCAAATTTGATCAAAATCGGAATAAAAATAGTCAAGTTATGAATATAAACTAGATCTCGGAGACTATAAGAGCTAGAGACACCAAATTTGGTATGTAGACTCGTGTAGTATGTACACTGATCAAGTTTATTTCAAATTTCTGCCACCCCCGCAAATTATATAAAACCGATTTTCTCAAACACTTTAGCAACTAGAGACACAAAATTTGGTATGTATATTTGCTTAGTAATTTTTGATGTGTAAAGATTTTGCCACGCCTCTTTCCGCCGCCGTAATTTGAAAAAACTCGATTATCTCACGTAATTTTCTACCTTGTGCAATCAAATTTAGCACACTTAAATTTGATACTAATATCAATCAAAATACCAAATTTGATCAAAATCGGAATAAAAATAGTCAAGTTATGCATATAAACGTTTTTCCATATGGCCGGAGTTGGCCGTTGCCTGGTGGGGGCGCTAGGGTGCTCGTATGCGTGAGTGAGCGAAATACTAAGATATGCTTGTTAAAAGCATGTGAACAATTTTTTTTTAATACGAAAATGCATTGGTTATTATAAATTTAAAATATTTGTTTTACTGGTGTATGGTATATCCAAGTCGGCGAGACGACTTACTTACTTCATTTTTTTTGTTTTTTTCGTTTTAAGTACATTTACCAAATGAAATGTTGTTGTTTTTTTGTTTCTGAACCTTTAACTGAAAATAAAACCAAAAATTCAAATGTGTACATCCTTAGTTTTTGAAAAAACTAAGAAAGCTTGTGTCCGATTATGCGATGGAGCCACTGTAGCTCGTTTTTTTTTTTTATAGCGAGTTGAAATTTTTCATTTTGGAATTTTTTAGTTTGTTATATAAGGTAAATGTGACTTATATATCGATTTCTTCTTCATGCATTCGACCTACAAATAAGGTAAATATGACTTATATATCGATTTCTTCTTCATGCATTTGACCTAAATCATCCTTATTTATTGTAGAAATATTGTTAATGGTTAAATAAATTAATTTTATAAATGTTATATAACCCAAAATGATTTTTTCAGCTACAGTTCTAGAAAAAAATACAATTAAGCCCTTTTTTAGAGTAGTTATGGAAGTATTTTTAATTTATAACTATTTTTTTGTGAGAATAATAATAACATTTTGGAAGTATTTTTAATTGATAACTATTTTTTTGTGAGAATAGTATCAAGATTAATTTACAACAACAAATAAACTTTGAAATGTGCCAAATTAGAAACGAGTTGTTTTTGGTTGTGGTTCAATTTCTTTATCAAGATCAAAGTAATCCGATTCGTCAGTGGAGAACTCCATTCCGTCGCGTTCATCTTCCTGCACTTCTTCATTTTGACTTTCATCTTCTTCGAATTGAAATATTTGCTTAGTCCACCAACATATTTTGGCCAGTATAGCATCTGGAGCTCGTTTTCCCTGATACCTTAATTCAAATGGCAAGGCAATTTGATGGTACCGCTCTCCCTGTTCATCTGATTCAGTCGATAGCTGTCGACTAAATGGTGGTGAAGAAAGTGAATTTTCAGCGACACGTGGACTCCAATTTGCGAAAATGAATTAAGCATTCTTTTCGAGGACTCGTCACAATTAGGCGAACGATTTTTGCCTAAAAGCTCAACGATGGTCTCCTTTATCGATGTCCACTCAATGAACTCGTCGCCAGCTAAAACTTTGTTGAAATCTTCAGACTTCATCAATCAGTGTCAGTTCCATATGCAATGGGGATCGATGGCTTTGAATTGTTTTTTTCAAGCAATACGGCTTTCAAACTAAATTTTGAACTATAAATGAATAGTCTCCAATCGTTTGGCCTGTACTGAACACCCATTTCATTCATAAGAGACAAAATATCGCGACAATAGGCCAAAGTATTTTCTTGGTTCACCGTAAAAAACTTTTTGAAGTGTTCCTTGCGATTTCGATACGCTATGACTCTTGTACCTGTTGCTAACAAGTTATGGGATTTTAAAACAGATGCTAACATTTCTGATTTTCTCTGCGTTAGCTCTAATTTTGCAACCATTTCATCCAACTTGCTTTCTGTTATAAGAACTGGGTGATTTAATACTGATGGTTCGGGGATATACTCGGAATAATCATCAAATACAGTCGCATCGGGGTAAAGACTAACATTGTCTGTGCCTGAATATTTTGGTAATGGAATATTTTCGGAATGATCCAGGGGGAATTGCACACTCGGAACGGAGACGTAGACTTTGTTTTTCGCCTTTCTTTTGTTAAGTCCAGCCACATTGTTGGCACAAACATAACAATTTTTTGGGTCATGTTCTCCTGGATTGTACCACATCATTGGTACACCAAATGACATTTTTTTTGTTTCTTATGCATCCAGTTAACTAACCCGACATAACAACCTCTGCAAACTGTATTTGGCGCCCACGATTCATTAAGTATAACATCACAATTAAAGTAAGGTCGAAATGCCGTAACAAAATTTTCACTAACTGATCCGTGCTTGTCACTCGCCGGGGTAAAACGTCCGCAACAGTAGCAGAAGTTATTAATATTTGCTGGACACTTGCACATTTTGCTTAAACTTGGGACTTTAAACTGCGGGCACCTGTTCTTAATACTGATTTTTACGACAGTAAGTAAGCTTACTGTAAGTTTTGTAAGCTGTGCTTGAGTATATGCCGTTACTTACCGGAGTCAATTGCTATCGCTCATATACTTTGAACTATATTCTATTAGAATCCGAACGGAGAATTTTTTTTATAAGTTACATATGTACATATATGTTCCGTTGGATTGCCTCGCTTTAAATCATTACAAACTTTTTCCTTATTAAAAGTTTGTATGTCTAAATTTGTTGTTGTAAATTAATCTTGATACTATTCTCACAAAAAAAAAAATAGTTATCAATTAAAAATACATTCTCATCGGATTTGCCGAAGCGTTCGGACGTGTTAGCAAAAATATTTAAAAAAAAAAATAACAAGTGTGAGTGAGTTGTGTAAATAAATTAATTATTAATAATTAATTGATAACTAAAGAAATTGATTATTAATTAATTGATTGTAAAATTGCGTCCAAAAGCCGTGGAGTAATAGAAAATTCGAGAATTTTCTTTTGAACAGCAAAATAAAATTTTCTGTTAGTGTTAGTGTGTTAGTACATTCTCGAAGCGTGCGGACGTGTCCCTAGAGATTAAACAAAAGTACCACAGACTTGTGGGCGGAGGTGGCCTTAATAGGCATAATGGACTCTCCATCCACAACCAACGCACCATTACCAACATCACCATCCTGGCAGTATAACCCAAAGCCAAAGTCAGTGCAGACCAAACAACGCCAAAACAGGCTAAGAGAGACATCTATACGAGCGAAAGCGACAATAGCTCCTCAAGCACCGAGCCTGGGGAAATGAAAAGAAAAACCCCATTGCACACAAGGCAGCAATCCGGTATCCCAATGCTCCGAATATTGACAACAAGGAAGCCACAAGTAGCAGCAACAGATTCCACATTCTCTCAAATGATGAGGAAGAGAAGGATGATGATGATGATGAAATGGCATCTGTAATCCAAGAACAGCCCCCACAGCACCTGTGCGGATAATAAAGCCCCCCCCCCAATCTTTGTTCCGGGTGTTGTTAACATAAAGGACATGCTATCGGACGTATCTGCGGTCATTAGAAAGCAGAAATTTACTTATAAGTCGGACAGAGACGGATGTGTGAGGATAAATACAACAGACAAAGAGAGCTTCACTAAGCTCAAAAACTTCTTAATTAAAAAGTCGAAGCTCTTTCAAACATTTCAGCCAAAGGACGAGCGCGCATACCGCATTGTCATCAAGGGATTGCACCACTCAACTGATCCAGCTGATATTAAGGATGCGCTAGCTGCCTTAGGACATACCGTCAGAGGCAATGATATCAAAAATGGACTCAGTCATCAAACAAAGAAACCAATGGCGATTTTCTTTGTAAATATTGAACCTGCCAGCAACAATAAGGAAGCGTTTACCATCAAGCGACTATGCAGCTGCATCGTCGCTATCGAGCCCCCTCACAATTCGAAAGAGGTAGTCCAATGCCATCGATGCCAAGGATTTGGTCCCACCAAAGCGAATTGCGGACTTCGCTTTGCCTGCGTGAAGTGTGGAAGTCATGACCACGCCACTGCCGAGTGCACAAAGCCTAAGGAGCCCCCCCCCACGCTGCGCTAATTGTCAAGGAGAGCACACTGCCTCCTACAAAGGTTGCAAGGCCTACCAAAAAGCCAAGGAGCACTACCTACCTAAGGCCAAGGTTTCTACTCGTACGAGTGGATCGACTTGAGGTCATGATAATGAAGATGTTCGTCCAGTTTGCGGCAATGTCGCAAATGATCATGTCACTTATGGCGAAACTATGCAATTAAGTCTCCATATACTCATATGGACGCGAACGGTCTGTGCAAGAGGCTAGAGGTTGAGCATATCCTCAAGACCAAACATGTAGGCATCCTACTCGTGTCAGAGACACATTTCACTAACAAGTCATTTTTTAACATCAACGGCTACGACGTCATTCACGTCAACCATCCGAATGGAACTGCGCGCGGAGGAGCGGCAGTTATCATTAAAAGAGGATTGAAATATGTAGAACTCCATGCGTTTTAGGAGCCCTGGGCTCAGTCTGCTAAAGTGAGAGTAATATCCCCGACTGGAGACACCACTGTTGCGGCTATATACTGCCCTTTAAGATACCTGGTTGCTCAGACTCAATTCCAAGAGCTCTTTGACAGCCTAGGTAATCGATTCGTTGCTGGAGGTGATTTTAATGCCAAACACACGTGGTGGGGATCCCGCATCATAAATCCTAAGGGCAGGGCCCTTTATAACTGCATGGCGAACAGCAGGCTTGACTGCCACTCCACTGGAGAGCCAACATACTGGCCTACTGATCCCAATAAGATCCCAGATTTATTGGGCTTTGCCGTGTCCAAAGGAGTAGACATACACAGAATTGTCGCAAGCAATGACCTTGACGTTTGTTCAGATCACTGTGCAGTCAAGCTGCTTATTAACATGCCAGCCAGCACGAACACAGTCAGAAGCAGACTGTTCAAGAGAAGTACCAACATTCAGTCCTACCAGACATGGCTACAAAATAACTTGGATCCAACGGTTCAGCTGAACGATGAGGAGGATCTGGACGGCTCAACATCGCAATACACAACGCGGCCTCGATTGCCACTCCGCCACCTACTTCTAACATAAGGAGCTCATACAGACGTTCCAGAACAAGGTACTCAGGATAATATCGTATGTGCATATATGTAAAATTTATTATATTGATTATGTTTATTAACTAAAGTATTATAGACAATTCTGAGTGTATAGGTTATATAAAAGACAACTGAGAGCAACTTCGCTTAAGCTTCGCGACGACTTTCGACTTTCAACTCTCAACTGCAACTGACGACTGACGCTCCAATTCGCTCTCTCAATGCTCTTGTAGACGCTCTCCCAATTACCAGGGACGGGCATAACCATTCTGATGCGGACGACACCTCTTTACATATATACACCACCAACAAGGAGATCCACGAGGAACTCAACATGCCCTGGGTTCAGGATGAAATAGCTAGGCTTAGCAAGGCTCATCTGGAGCGTCTTGACAGGCACCCCAACCAGCTGGCCAAAAACCTTCTAGACAACAGCTCTACCACCCGCCGCCTAAGAAGACACCATCCATTGGACCTACCAGACCGAGGAGTGATCAGCTCACTGACTCCCACCACCAACGCCTCCCGTCCCTTCCATACACATAACCCTTAAACATAATAATATTCTGTTATATTTGTTGTAAAATTCAATTCCCTAAGTCACTGTCACGCCCCACAATTTACTTATTGTCCACAAAAGGACAGATTGTAAATAGGAGATCCCCGTAAAAAAAAAAAAAAAAACAAAAAAAAAATACTTCCAAAATGTCATTATTATTCTGACAAAAAAATAGTTATAAATTAAAAATACTTCCATAACTACTCTAAAAAAGGGCTTAATTGTATTTTTTTTCTAGAACTGTAGCTGAAAAAATCATTTTGGGTTATATAACATTTATAAAATTAATTTATTTAACCATTAACAATATTTCTACAATAAATAAGGATGATTTAGGTCGAATGCATGAAGAAGAAATCGATATATAAGTCATATTTACCTCATATGACAAACTAAAAAATACCTCCAAAATGAAAAATTTCAACTCGCTATAACGAAAAAAACGAGTTAACTTTGAAAAACCCAAATAGGGTTTTGCTATTCAATACTTGTACTTTCAGAAAAAGAAGGTCCGGTGCGGTTTGATTTTTGGTGTTGCACAGTGATATAAAAGACATTAAATAAAGCCTAAGATCTACTACCACAAATTCAGAAGTGGTTCGAGATACATGTCCGGTAAGTTACCGACACTGTTAAACTCGAGTTAGCGACGGTCATCTGTTAACCCTCTGTTAACTTTTTTGCATTTTTATTTTTTAATTTTTCAGATATTTATTAACTTTTTTGAAACAAATAAAGCCTTAAATTATAAGGAAAAGATGAAAGTTTTGTTTTAATTCAGTTTTGGGGGTTTTTGAGCATTCCATGTATTGACAATTTCTCCGCGAAAAAGTCCTTTTTTCACTTTTGTGTATATCCTTTCCAAAAACACGGCTCAATGAAAATTGAATGCCAGATTATCCCCCAGTTATTCATCTATATCCCCACCAAGTTTGATTATGTGGTTTCATACAGTTTTCGAGAAAATTGCATTTTTATGAACCAACCATGATTTTCCCCATACAAAAATGTGCCAAAAAATACGGCAATTTCAAAGGGTAAAAACTCGGCCCCAAAAACAGGGTTCAATGAAGATTGAATGCCAGAATCCTTGGAAGGACTCTCCAGAGTAGATTCGGAAGCCCTCAGTACCCAATTGCGTAACGTTTTCGAGAAAAATTCATAAATGTAAGGGTACCTCGGGGGAAAAAATATTTTTTCAGCAAAAGCAATTCGCCGATCATCTCTTCTTCTTTTTCTTTTAATTCGCACACATAAAATGTGTGAAAAATGGGCTGACTTTGTTGGGCAAAAGCTAGCTTCAAAAAACACGGCTCAATGAAGATTGAATGCCAGAATCATTGGGGTTCTATTAGCAATATGTTTGTTATAGTCTCAATACCCAATAGCGTAACGTTTTCGAGAAAATTGTTAAAATGTGAGGGTACCTTTTGCCGGCAAATTTTGTTCAAAGCCAATTCGCTCAGCAATTTGACTCAATTCGCCACTCAGTATATGTCACAAAATGTATGAAAAAATGGGCTGACTTTGTTGGGCAAAAACTAGCTTCTAAAAACACGGCTCAATGAAGATTGAATGCCAGAATCATTGTAGTTCTATTAGCAATATGTTTGTTATAGTCCCAATACCCAATAGCGTAACGTTTTCGAGAAAATTGTTAAAATGTGAGGGTACCTCACTGGGAAAAATATTGCTTCAGTAGTTCGCCGCTCATTATTGATGAAATAGGGGATCGCTGAAATAGAGGGCTTTGTATAGTGATACATGACTGTACCAAAAAGTTGTGATTATTTCTTAATATGAATTTTTTAGAATTGCGATTTATATGTATATAGATAAATATATTTGTAGGCGATCTTACAAAATTTAAATAAAGTTCATTGAAAATACAACTGTTGTCTGGCTTTCTTATTTAAGGAGGAATGTTCGTTATGTATACATACATACATATTTGTTCAGGCAATTGCAAAGAATTTAGCTGCAAACAAATAAGACCTGAACCATGGTATCATTATGCTAGTATTTTCTCGAAGTTTTTTTATTTTATTAATAAGACACATTCATTTACACTATTACGAAAAAAAACATTCTCTATTGCGAGAACGAAATTACAAGCAAAAAAAGAAATTCTTATAAAAAAAACAAAATTTCGCCCCTGCTAGGATTCGAACCTCTATACATTTTATATATGCAAATTATGAAAAAGTGCGCCTAATAAAAAAAAAGTTATGAAATCTCCGCTAGGATTCGAACCCTATATATCACATTTATATGTATCATATACATGCGGCCTCATATATTTTTTTGGTCCAATTTTTATTTTTGGTTTTTTTAATTGTATCTATAAATACATATATATTAATACTGACACTATTTGACTTCTGCCATACACCTTAGAAAAAGCTAAATAAATGAAAAAAGCACCGAAAAAACATTTCAGCTCCGCTAGGATTTGAGCCCCTATCGATTTCATATAAACATATCATATGTTTAAATGTGACCCATATATTGTTAATTATTCTTTTATACACTTACAGCTGCGAGCAAAAAAATAGTAGTGGCATCGTCCACTTCAATTGTAGCATAGAAAGTTATATTATCGTGGCTAGACTGAGACTTTTTGGTATGCAAGTTTATTATTCGGCCTGTTATTAATTATATTATAAACAAAAAAAACACTCCATTTTGATTTCAATGAAGTAAGTAAGTCGTCTCGCCGACTTGGATATACCATACACCAGTAAAACAAATATTTTAAATTTACAATAACCAATGCATTTTCTTATTTAAAAAAAACTGTTCACATGCTTTTCACAAGCATATCTTAGTATTTCGCTCATTCAAGCAAACGAGCACCCTAGCGCCCTCACCAGCCAACGGCCACTTCCGGCCATATGGAAAAACGTTTATATGCATAACTTGGCTATTTTTATTCCGATTTTGATCAAATTTAGTATTTTGCTTGATATTAGTATCAAATTTAAGTGTGCTAAATTTGATTGCACAAGGTAGAAAATTACGGGAGATAATCGAGTTTTTTCAAATTACGGGGGCGAAGGGGGGGCGTGGCAAAATCTTTACACATCAAAAATGTGCGCAATTACTAAGCAAATATTCATACCAACTATGGTGTCTCTAGCTAAAATAGGTTTTGAGAAAATCGGTTTTATTTGATTTGCGGGGGCGGTAGGGGGCGTGGCAAAATTTTTATAAATACAAAATGTGCGCGTTTACTAAGCAAATATACATACCAAATTTTGTGTCTCTAGTTGCTATGGTGTTTAAGAAAATCGGTTTTATATCATTTGCGGGGGCGGTAGGGGGCGTGGCAAACATTTGAAACAAACTCGATAAGCGTACATATGACACGAGTCTACATACCAAATTTGGTGGCTCTAGCTCTTATAGTCTCCGAGATCTAGGTGTTCATACAGACGGACGGACGGACGGACGGACAGACGGACATGGCTAGATCGTCTCGGCTGTTGATGCTGATCAAGAATATATATACTTTATGGGGTCGGAAAAGCTTCCTTCTGCCTGTTACATACATTTTAGCGACTTTAATATACCATTTCACCCTATGGGTGTATGGTATAATGAAGTAAGTAAGTCGTCTCGCCGACTTGGATATACCATACACCAGTAAAACAAATATTTTAAATTTATAATAACCAATGCATTTTCGTATTTTTAAAAAAATCGGTTTCCATGCTTTTTACAAGCATATCTTAGTATTTCGCTCACTCAAGCATACGAGCACCCTAGCGCCCCCACCAGCCAACGGCCAACTCCGTCCATATGGAAAAACGTTTATATGCATAACTTGGCTATTTTTATTCCGATTTTGATCAAATTTGGTATTTTGCTTGATATTAGTATCAAATTTAAGTGTGCTAAATTTGATTGCACAAGGTTGAAAATTACGGGAGATAATCGAATTTTTTCAAATTACGGGGGCGGAAAGAGGCGTGGCAAAATCTTTACACATCAAAAATGTGCGCAATTACTAAGCAAATATTCATACCAAATTTTGTGTCTCTAGCTAGAATAGTTTTTGAGAAAATCGGTTTTATTTAATTTGCGGGGGCGGTAGGGGGCGTAGCAAAATTTTTATAAATACAAAATGTGCGCGTTTACTAAGCAAATATACATACCAAATTTTGTGTCTCTAGTTGCTATGGTGTTTAAGAAAATCGGTTTTATATTATTTGCGGGGGCGGTAGGGGGCGTGGCAAACATTTGAAACAAACTCGATAAGCGTACATATGACACGAGTCTACATACCAAATTTGGTGGCTCTAGCTCTTATAGTCTCCGAGATCTAGGTGTTCATACAGACGGACGGACGGACGGACAGACGGACGGACGGACAGACGGACATGGCTAGATCGTCTCGGCTGTTGATGCTGATCAAGAATATATATACTTTATGGGGTCGGAAAAGCTTCCTTCTGCCTGTTACATACATTTTGGCGACTTTAATATACCATTTCACCCTATGGGTGTATGGTATAAAAATAATGGAGATTTTGTGTCAATGGTGCCAAATTGAGGCGAGCAAAATAATAGTAGCACATATTTTGAAGTGCTAAAATTTTTAAAGTGTAGAATTTTATTCCAGGGAAATAGTTTTAAAACAAAGACTAGCTTAATATCAGTCTATTAATATTCGGTGGCAATCCCGTTGTTCTTCAGTACAGCTGGGCTGCGACGAGGCATGGAATCTACCACTTTCAGGCAACTTTCTGGTGTAATGGCCTTCAATGTACGCTCTATAGCAGTCCAAAAACAGCTTTAAGTGGTTAGCTTTGCAGCAGGTGCTCCCTTCTTAACGTCGCACCACAAATTTTCGATGGGGTTAAGATCGGGCGACTGTGCGGGCTACTTCATCATTACATCTACTCCTGCATTTTCGAATCAAGCTTTTGCTACTTTCCTTGTGTGTTTCGGGTCATTGTCTTGTTGAAACACCCAACAAAGTGACATCTCCTCTTCGGCATTTGGTAGCATTACTTCCTAAATAATTTTAACGTAAACATAGGATAGGACCAACACCGTAGAAGGAAAAACAGCCCGACAGCAACACACTTCATTTGCCTTGTTTAATAGTTTTGGTGGCTTATACTCCGTCTTTTTCGGACGACGAACATACAGCGTAGATCCCCTTCGTCCAAACATCACAATTTTGAACTCATCTGACCACAGTATGTTACGCCAATTCCCACAGGCTAATTTAGGTTGAATTTTGAGTATTCAATCCGTTCTTTTATGTTCTTCTGTGAGAAAGGCGGAACTTTCCGAGGGCTGCGAGCGTTCAAGTTATTTTTAGTATACTCTCACCGCACTGTCCAAACACTGCCGGCACTTCCAGCTCTTCGTGTGTCTCCACAGCAGATGCAAACGGAGAAAGCCTAGAGGCTCGTACTATTCTTTTTTCTTATTTTTAGCTTTCTGCCACATCTTTCTGATATTTTTTCATCTTTTAATGCATTTTGAATGACAGTTGGAGAACAATGAACAATTTCTCGGACTACTCTGTATGTTTTGCCCTCAGCTATAAGGTTTCTGATCTGAATCCCCTTATTAAAAGACACGTGCTTACCCCGGCCCATTTATAACTGCAAATTGGAATACTTTAATGAATCTTCTATCGCGAACCCTTAACACGTGAAATAGAGTAAAAAGAACCAACTTTCCAGCAATAGTTTAAGTTTCCTGCAAAGAAAGTTCCGTCACTACTATTATTTTGCTCGCTCTAAATTTGGCAATTAAGCTTAAAAATAAAGTAGCAAATAAGTGTTATGCGCTACTATTTTTTTGCTCGCAACTGTATATATTAAAACTGTCACTATATACTTTAGGAAAATAAAAAAAAAACCCGAAAACAAATTTCGCCTCCGATAGGATTCGAACCCCTATATATTTTATATAAACATATATATATATAGGGGAGAGTGGGGCTAATCGGCGCATTTTATTTTAATCCTTTATATATCCTGATCGGGAGCTCGTATCCTCTCATATGAGCACTTAAATGAAAGGCTAATCCATTGTCTTACTTTTGGTAAATTATACGCTCGGATGTGAGGTTATAACGTTTTATCGGAACATATCCAAAATTGCCGATTTAAAAAATCGCGGGGTAATGTGGCGCACTTAAGTTTGTAACTGTTTTTAGTACAATTTAGAAAATAATGCTAGCAAAATCCAATAGAAAATGTAGTTTATTTATTTATTTATGCTTTTTATACCATACACCCATAGGGTGAAATGGTATATTAAAGTCGCCAAAATGTATGTAACAGGCAGAAGAAGGGTTTTCCGACCCCATAAAGTATATATATTTTTGATCAGCATCAACAGCCGAGACGATCTAGCCATGTCCGTCTGTCCGTCCGTCCGACCTTCCATCCGTCCGTCTGTATGAACACCTAGATCTCGGAGACTATAAGAGCTAGAGCCACCAAATTTGGTATGTAGACTCGTGTCATATGAACGCTTATCGAGTTTGTTTCAAATGTTTGCCACGCCCCCTACCGCCCCCACAAATGATATAAAACCGATTTTCTTAAACACCATAGCAACTAGAGACACAAAATTTGGTATGTATATTTGCTTTGTAAATGCGCACATTTTGTATTTGTAAAAATTTTGCCACGCCCCCTACCGCCCCCGCAAATTAAATAAAACCGATTTTCTCAAAACCTATTTTAGCTAGAGACACCATAGTTGGTATAAATATTTGCTTAGTAATTGCGCATAGTTTTGATGTGTAAAGATTTTGCCACGCCCCCCTCCGCCCCCGTAATTTGAAAAAACTCGATTATCTCCCGTAATTTTCTACCTTGTGCAATCAAATTTAGCACACTTAAATTTGATACTAATATCAAGCAAAATGATCAAAATCGGAATAAAAGTAGTCAAGTTATGCATATAAACGTTTTTCCATATGGCCGGAAGTGGCCGTTGGCTGGTGGGGGCGCTAGGGTGCTCGAATGCTTGAGTGAGCGAAATACTAAGATATGCTTCTAAAAAGCATGCAAACAGATTTTTTTAAAAATACGAAAATGCATTGGTTATTATAAATTTAAAATATTTGTTTTACTGGTGTGTGGTATATCCAAGTCGGCGAGACGACTTACTTACTTCATTGTTCAAAATAATGCATTTTTTCATCATTAACATCTTAACATCTTAAAACTATGAAACAAATTGGATATTATCTGCTCAAGCATCGTTCCACTCATTTATTTTTTCATTTTCTTATATGCAATCTTAAATAATAGTAAAAAAAAATTTATTTTCTCTTGATTTTAGTTATTTGGCTGATCTTTACATGTGTAAAATTACTGCGCCATATTACCCCATCAGCAAATTCGCCATTTTACCCCACCCTAGCTTCTAGCTTTAAAAACTAAAAATTTTAAAATTGTGCTATTTATATAAAATAATCGAATTACACATCATAAGTTAATTCATTTCGTAACCTATTTTAGTTAACATCGATCAAAATTAAAAATTTAATCAATGTTTTTGAAACGTTTTCTTGGCGAACCAAAATTTATTTTTGAGGTTAAAAATTACATAATTCCAAAAATTTCGGATACTACGAATTGGATACGTCTTAGTTTATTATCCAAATATAGCCTACCAAAATGTGATCTTAGGACACTTATCACTTTTTGGATCGTGCTATTATATATTAAGATAATTCGACTGCGCCGGGTTGCCCCATGCGCCGATTAGCCCCACTTTCCCCTATATGTACACGCCACAAGACGGCGGTGCACAGTGGGCTGCTTATTACATGAAATGTAGAGGTTCGAATCCTAGCAGGGGCGAAATTTTGTTTTTTTTATAAGAATTTATTTTTTTTGCTTCTAATATCGTTCTCGCAATAGAGAATGTTTTTTTCGTAATAGTGTAAATGAATGTGTCTTATTAATAAAATAAAAAAACTTCGAGAAAATACTAGCATAATGATACCATGGTTCAGGTCTTATTTGTTTGCAGCTAAATTCTTTGCAATTGCCTGAACAAATATGTATGTATGTATACATAACGAAAATTCCTCCTTAAATAAGAAAGCCAGACAACAGTTGTATTTTCAATGAACTTTATTTAAATTTTGTAAGATCGCCTACAAATATATTTATCTATATACATATAAATCGCAATTCTAAAAAATTCGTATTAAGAAATAATCACAACTTTTTGGTACAGTCATGTATCACTATACAAAGCCCTCTATTTCAGCGATCCCCTATTTCATCAATAATGAGCGGCGAACTACTGAAGCAATATTTTTCCCAGTGATGTACCCTCACATTTTAACAATTTTCTCGAAAACGTTACGCTATTGGGTATTGAGACTATAAAAAACATATTGCTAATAGAACCCCAATGATTCTGGCATTCAATCTTCATTGAGCCGTGTTTTTTGGAGAACAATGAACAATTTCTCGGACTACTCTGTATGTTTTACCCTCAGCTATAAGGTTTCTGATCTGAATCCCCTTATTAAAAGACACGTGCTTACCCCGGCCCATTTATAACTGCAAATTGGAATACTTTAATGAATCTTCTATCGCGAACCCTTAACACGTGAAATAGAGTAAAAAGAACCAACTTTCCAGCAATAGTTTAAGTTTCCTGCAAAGAAAGTTCCGTCACTACTATTATTTTGCTCGCTCTAAATTTGGCAATTAAGCTTAAAAATAAAGTAGCAAATAAGTGTTATGCGCTACTATTTTTTTGCTCGCAACTGTATATATTAAAACTGTCACTATCTACTTTAGGAAAATAAAAAAAAAAACCCGAAAACAAATTTCGCCTCCGATAGGATTCGAACCCCTATATATTTTATATAAACATATATATATAGGGGAGAGTGGGGCTAATCGGCGCATTTTATTTTAATCCTTTATATATCCTGATCGGGAGCTCGTATCCTCTCATATGAGCACTTAAATGAAAGGCTAATCCATTGTCTTACTTTTGGTAAATGATACGCTCGGATGTGAAGTTATAACGTTTTATCGGAACATATCCAAAATTGCCGATTTAAAAAATCGCGGGGTAATGTGGCGCACTTAAGTTTGTAACTGTTTTTAGTACAATTTAGAAAATAATGCTAGCAAAATCCAATAGAAAATGTAGTTTATTTATTTATTTATGCTTTTTATACCATACACCCATAGGGTGAAATGGTATATTAAAGTCGCCAAAATGTATGTAACAGGCAGAAGAAGGGTTTTCCGACCCCATAAAGTATATATATTTTTGATCAGCATCAACAGCCGAGACGATCTAGCCATGTCCGTCTGTCCGTCCGTCCGACCTTCCATCCGTCCGTCTGTATGAACACCTAGATCTCGGAGACTATAAGAGCTAGAGCCACCAAATTTGGTATGTAGACTCGTGTCATATGAACGCTTATCGAGTTTGTTTCAAATGTTTGCCACGCCCCCTACTGCCCCCACAAATGATATAAAACCGATTTTCTTAAACACCATAGCAACTAGAGACACAAAATTTGGTATGTATATTTGCTTTGTAAATGCGCACATTTTGTATTTGTAAAAATTTTGCCACGCCCCCTACCGCCCCCGCAAATTAAATAAAACCGATTTTCTCAAAACCTATTTTAGCTAGAGACACCATAGTTGGTATAAATATTTGCTTAGTAATTGCGCATAGTTTTGATGTGTAAAGATTTTGCCACGCCCCCTCCGCCCCCGTAATTTGAAAAAACTCGATTATCTCCCGTAATTTTCTACCTTGTGCAATCAAATTTAGCACACTTAAATTTGATACTAATATCAAGCAAAATGATCAAAATCGGAATAAAAGTAGCCAAGTTATGCATATAAACGTTTTTCAATATGGCCGGAAGTGGCCGTTGGCTGGTGGGGGCGCTAGGGTGCTCGAATGCTTGAGTGAGCGAAATACTAAGATATGCTTCTAAAAAGCATGCAAACAGATTTTTTTAAAAATACGAAAATGCATTGGTTATTATAAATTTAAAATATTTGTTTTACTGGTGTGTGGTATATCCAAGTCGGCGAGACGACTTACTTACTTCATTGTTCAAAATAATGCATTTTTTCATCATTATACCATACACCCATAGGGTGAAAATGGTATATTAAAGTCGCTAAAATGTATGTAACAGGCAGAAGGAAGCTTTTCCGACCCCATAAAGTATATATATTCTTGATCAGCATCAACAGCCGAGACGATCTAGCCATGTCCGTCTGTCCGTCCGTCCGTCCGTCCGTCCGTCCGTCCGTCCGTCCGTCCGTCCGTCTGTATGAACGCCTAGATCTCGGAGACTATAAGAGCTAGAGCCACCAAATTTGGTATGTAGACTCGTGTCATATGTACGCTTATCGAGTTTGTTTCAAATGTTTGCCACGCCCCCTACCGCCCCCGCAAATGATATAAAACCGATTTTCTCAAACACCATAGCAACTAGAGACACAAAATTTGGTATGTATATTTGCTAAGTAAATGCGCACGTTTTGTATTTGTAAAAATTTTGCCACGCCCCCTACCGCCCCCGCAAATTAAATAAAACCGATTTTCTCAAAAACTATTCTAGCTAGAGACACAAAATTTGGTATGAATATTTGCTTAGTAATTGCGCACATTTTTGATGTGTAAAGATTTTGCCACGCCTCTTTCCGCCCCCGTAATTTGAAAAAACTCGATTATCTCATGTAATTTTCAACCTTGTGCAATCAAATTTAGCACACTTAAATTTGATACTAATATCCAGCAAAATACCAAATTTGATTAAAATCGGAATAAAAATAGCCAAGTTATGCATATGAACGTTTTTCCATATGGCCGGAGTTGGCCGTTGGCTGGTGGGGGCGCTAGGGTGCTCGAATGCTTGAGTGAGCGAAATACTAAGATATGCTTCTAAAAAGCATGCAAACAGATTTTTTTTAAAATACGATAATGCATTGGTTATTATAACTTTAAAATATTTGTTTTACTGGTGTATGGTATATCCAAGTCGGCGAGACGACTTACTTACTTCATTAACATCTTAACATCTTAAAACTATGAAACAAATTGGATATTATCTGCTCAAGCATCGTTCCACTCATTTATTTTTTCATTTTCTTATATGCAATCTTAAATAATAGTAAAAAAAAATTTATTTTCTCTTGATTTTAGTTATTTGGCTGATCTTTACATGTGTAAAATTACTGCGCCATATTACCCCATCAGCAAATTCGCCATTTTACCCCACCCTAGCTTCTAGCTTTAAAAACTAAAAATTTTAAAATTGTGCTATTTATATAAAATAATCGAATTACAAAATTAAAAATTTAATCAATGTTTTTGAAACGTTTTCTTGGCGAACCAAAATTTATTTTTGAGGTTCAAAATTACATAATTCCAAAAATTTCGGATACTACGAATTGGATACGTCTTAGTTTATTATCCAAATATAGCCTACCAAAATGTGATCTTAGGACACTTATCACTTTTTGGATCGTGCTATTATATATTAAGATAATTCGACTGCGCCGGGTTGCCCCATGCGCCGATTAGCCCCACTTTCCCCTATATGTACACGCCACAAGACGGCGGTGCACAGTGGGCTGCTTATTACATGAAATGTAGAGGTTCGAATCCTAGCAGGGGCGAAATTTTGTTTTTTTATAAGAATTTATTTTTTTGCTTCTAATATCGTTCTCGCAATAGAGAATGTTTTTTTCGTAATAGTGTAAATGAATGTGTCTTATTAATAAAATAAAAAAAACTTCGAGAAAATACTAGCATAATGATACCATGGTTCAGGTCTTATTTGTTTGCAGCTAAATTCTTTGCAATTGCCTGAACAAATATGTATGTATGTATACATAACGAAAATTCCTCCTTAAATAAGAAAGCCAGACAACAGTTGTATTTTCAATGAACTTTATTTAAATTTTATAAGATCGCCTACAAATATATTTATCTATATACATATAAATCGCAATTCTAAAAAATTCGTATTAAGAAATAATCACAACTTTTTGGTACAGTCATGTATCACTATACAAAGCCCTCTATTTCAGCGATCCCCTATTTCATGAATAATGAGCGGCGAACTACTGAAGCAATATTTTTCCCAGTGATGTACCCTCACATTTTAACAATTTTCTCGAAAACGTTACGCTATTGGGTATTGGGACTATAACAAACATATTGCTAATAGAACTACAATGATTCTGGCATTCAATCTTCATTGAGCCGTGTTTTTAGAAGCTAGTTTTTGCCCAACAAAGTCAGCCCATTTTTTCATACATTTTGTGACATACAAATTATACTGAGTGGCGAATTGAGTCAAATTGCTGAGCGAATTGGCTTTGAACAAAATTTGCCGGCAAAAGGTACCCTCACAATTTAACAATTTTCTCGAAAACGTTACGCTATTGGGTATTGGGACTATAACAAACATATTGCTAATAGAACTACAATGATTCTGGCATTCAATCTTCATTGAGCCGTGTTTTTAGAAGCTAGTTTTTGCCCAACAAAGTCAGCCCATTTTTCACACATTTTATGTGGGCGAATTAAAAGAAAAAGAAGAAGAGATGATCGGCGAATTGCTTTTGCTGAAAAAATATTTTTTCCCCCGAGGTACCCTTACATTTATGAATTTTTCTCGAAAACGTTACGCAATTGGGTACTGAGGACTTCCGAACCTACTCTGGAGTCCTCCAAGGATTCTGGCATTCAATCTTCATTGAGCCGTGTTTTTGGGGCCGAGTTTTTACCCTTTGAAATTGCCGTATTTTTTGGCACATTTTGTATGGGAAAAATTATGGTTGGTTCATAAAAATGCAATTTTCTCGAAAACTGTATAAAACCACATAATTAAACTTGGTGGGAATATAGATGAATAACTGGGGGATAATCTGGTATTCAATTTTCATTGAGCCGTATTTTTGGAAAGGATATACACAAAAGTGAAAAAAGGACTTTTTCGGGGAGAAATTGTCAATACATGGAATGTTCAAAAACCCCCAAAACTGAATTAAAACAAAACTTCCATCGATTCTTAATAATTTAAGGCTTTATTTGTTTCAAAAAAGTTAATAAATAGCTGAAAAATTAAAAAATAAAAATGCCAAAAAATTAACAGAGGGTTAACAGATGACCGTCGCTAACTCGAGTTTAACAGTATCGGTAACTTGACGGACATCGAGATACACCCCATGGGATAAAGTGAACATCAATAGTTTTCGCACGGTTCAATAAAAAAATCGGTTACTCGTCTTGGGACTGCCGACAACTTTGCAGTAAAGCTGATTTAGTGGCGTGACTAAACCAGGTCCCATTAATGGGCCGCGGCTATGCACCGGCGGTAACTGATGATAGTGGCCCAGAATCTGAAGAAGAGCAAATCAGTCCAATGATGCAGAGAGGCCAAAACGTAGATCTACATACAATACAAAGCTGGCAACAACAGTAGCAACGAAGACCCAGATTTGCAGCAAAAAATACTGTCAGACGAGCGAGGTAACGCCGCAGAGACAAATTCCGAAAATTTTAACGGAATGCTATACAACCAACCGCAAACGTCTTCAAGCCCAAGCGCGACATGACGGCGCTGCCGAAGTAGGCGCCAGAAGCCCAGACACTACCGACAGCGACAACAGAGGCGCGCAGATAAATGATGAGCAACATAAGGGGTCGTTTGCGCTAGCGAAAGAAGTCGCTGTTGACTTCGATGGACAAGACTGTGCATGCAACTGGATCGGACAATTGAAGAGCATTGCGCAGGTTTTCGAGTTGAACGAGAGTTGTGTGCGCATGTTGTTGATCGAACCGTTCGAGCAGCTGTGCGATCCAGCTTATTTCAAGCTAGATCTAGCATACAGTGGGTAACATTAATATTCGGTTTTTTTTGTTTGTCAACTTCAAACGCCTGTAAAAAGTTTAAAATAAGTGCAAATTCAAATATTCAAAATGGTAAACTAAAGAGGGATTTATTGTTTTTCCAAAACTGTGAACACATTTAGGTTTTATTTAATACTAAGCTTAAAAATACAGCAAACAAAAAAAATACTCAAAATTTCGCGTTGGTCCCTTATTTTCAGTGCGTGCCTGCTTGTCGAACTGAAAGGTTGTGTGCGGACGTTTTCTTTTAGAGCGTTTACCCTTCAGTGGTCGCAAGAAAAATGTCTTTATATATTATTTATATATGTTAATGTAAATATTAAAAAATTTTATTTTAAAATACGTATATTCTTTAGAATTAAGAGCCTAAACAAAAGAATAGCTGTTAAACAAAAAAAACAAAGAATAATGTCAAATTCAAAACTAATAAAAATTAAATTATAAAAACTACAACTCTTGTCATAACTAAGGAAACTTTTAGGCCCATGCACCATGCGCGGGTTAATCGACGCACTGTGTAGTCGTTTCACTCACACTCACTATACAACGCTCTTTCACTCGCACTTATATTAAGGGACTATGATTTTGCCGAGTGGACTACCTTGTATAATTGTATCATGGCACTAACCATAGAATACATAGATGCGTCAAACTCAAGATTTTTTGATTACAAACGCTAGCCTGAGTCTGGAACCCCAGAGAACTTCGGCAAAAGCCGAACAGCCTAGAACCCCAGAGAGCGCCCGCAGCGAGAGCGAAAAACGTTTGCTCGCAGCAGTGTCGCTACGCATCGAAATTAATTCAGTCTGCCACAGATCGCAGAACGATGAACGCATGTCTGTGTCGCTGTGTTCTCGTTTTGCATATGTATGTGTACACTCGTCGGTACATGCTCAGGCTTCGTAGTGTGTGTGAGACGTGAAGTTGTACAACATCGCATTTCAATCGCTCGCTCGCAGACTTTTTGAGTTTTCGACGAGCTAGCGACAATGCGAGAATGAGATGCGTGCTTAACTACAGAACTCGACGGAACTTTTCAAGGTGTCGACGTGGCTCTGTTGTTAGTGTGCTCGCTTGGCGATCGGGCGGCCGGGGTTCGACGAGACCCATCTTGGTCATAGTTTTTGCTTTATATTTTTTTTTGATACATTTTTATTTGTGTAGTAATTAATTACTTTAGCGTTGATAAGAAAATCATGGTGACAACATTTTTAAGTTTAATTCAAATTAATACTGGGGATGCAATGACTATTGCAGAGGCAGTAAAGTCCACTCTTCATAATTGGAATATAAATATATGATTGGAATTGGTACGGACAACGCAAGCGTCTTGACAGTCGTTAACAAAAGCGTATTTACCGAATTAAAAAAAAGTGTGCAAAATCTTTTACTGATAAAGTGCGTTTGCCATTCCGTCCAATTGGCTGTAAACCATTCGACGAAAAACAATTTTCCAGAGCAATTGGAATTTCTCATTTCGGTTACGTACTCATGGTTTGCAAAAAGTTCCATGAGGCAAATGAATTACAGAGTTTTGTATGAGTGTATAAATAATGGGCAGGTACATGTTTATATGTTTTTGTGGAGTTTTGTCAATGTTTATGTTTAATTTCAATGTTCGTCTCAATTTTTTGTAAGTAGACTAACCTTCTTTTAGTTTCGTATTAGCCGTGTAAATATTTTATGGTATTGACTCTTTCTTTGTTGTAACCTAGGTACCCTTAAAAATTCCGAAGGTTTGTGAGACAAGGTGGTTATCGATAGAAACTGCAGTTTCACGCATAGAAGAGCAATGGGATGAGCTAAAACTCCACTTTGGTTTAGCTGCGAGTTCCGAAAAGTGCCACAAGGCAAAAATACTACATGGGCTTTACTGTGATAGTAAAAACAGGCTTTATTTAATGTTTTTAAAGCCAATACTACACAGCATGCAGAATTTAAACAAATTATTTCAAAGTGAAGAGGCGGAATCCTCAAAACTACTTAATGAAATTATAACTTCTATCAATTCGCTCAAATCCAAAATAATACCTCCCGATGCGAATATAGATGTTATAAAAGATGATTTAAATTGTGCCGTTTCTGATTTGTATATGGGTTATGCTTTTGAAAAAGAAATTAAAGAACCTCAATACATGGACGACAAGACTGAAATTAGAAATAGGTGCATGCACTTTATAAAGGAGCTTATTATCCAGCTCAGAAATAGGTAAGCTTTAAAAACATTTGATTAAAATAATATATTATCTATTCTAATCTTCCATTCAAATTTCAGACTACCTGATAACTATGAGGTATTAAATAAATTGCAAGTTTTTTCGGTTGAAAATGTACTGCGAACAACCAAAAATACAGAAGATATTATATCTGTATTAAAAAATTTTCAGTGTGAAGAAATAGATAAAATTATGTGCCAATTTGAGAAAATTCACCTAATTCCATGGGAAAATACAAGGAATACTATTCAGTTTTGGGCTGAAGTATTAAAATATAAAGATGCGGGCCAAAACAAATCCTTCGAAGAAATTGCATTATTTGCAGTAAAAATCCTTTCGTTACCGTGGTCAAATGCAGCGGTTGAACGTGTGTTCAGTCAAATGAACGTTATTAAAACCGAGCTGAGGAATAAAATGAATGTGAAAACGCTCAACTCAATATTAAGCATACGGTTTGTTTTAAAAATGTTTAATTGTTCAATGTATACTAATCAATTATTTAAGCAGATATGGATTGCGTCGTCATGGCAAATGTTGCCATAACTACCAGCTGCCCACATATTATTTAAATTTAATCCGTACAGCCGAAAAATATTCGGACTCTAATAAAGATGAAGAAGTGGATGAAATAATTCCATTTATTTAACAAAAATTCTAATTTATCTGGTGTTTTTTTGGTTAGCTTATTTTTTAGCCGATTTTAAATTTTTTTTAGCTTATTCTAGCTTTTTTTTTTGTTTGCCATTTATTTCGAAGCGAAGATGACTTTGGCACAATATATAAATTTGGATACAGAGGAGCTGTTGGAGCAACTGATTGAAGGCATCCCGTCCGATACTTTGCGTGATCAGGCACGCATACGATGTTTCACGGATCCGATGGACTTGCTAAAGGCGTTTGCCAATATCCAGTTGCCGAATGTGAAATCTACAGCTGATTGGGTGAAACCACCAATCATTAAGAAGAGCGCTGATGGAAAGGACTGGCGCTGTTACAATTGCAGCGCAGGAGGACACATTGCCAAGAATTGCGGTAAACCGAAGAGACCACCCGGTTCGTGTTATGGATGTTGAGTTAATGGTCACTTCATTGCCCAATGTCCAAAGAGAAAAGTGCGCTTAGGAGAGGACGATGACTATGTATGATATGTTAAGATTTACTTAAAGGGTTATACTAATTAACATATAATCGCAGAATGGAAGCAGTACATTAATAATTAAAAAATCAAGGGTGCCAAATGGAATTTGCCTACATCCTGTTTTGAAGTCATATTTTGGAGTAAATTGTCCATTGAAAATACATTGCAAAATATTCTGTTTCATAATTAAGAATAAAGAAAAAATTAATTTTGAGTTAATTATGGTTGCTGAAGAGTATATGAGTCGAGATGCAATATTGCGAAATTATTTCAAAGCCTGTGGCTCGCGTATAGATTTAAGTGCCTTGGACGGGATTGTGAAATTAAGCCTGGTAAAGGAAGAAATGTCAAACGATAATTGTAAAGTAGATAGAAGTCGATCGTTATGTCCTGTTGAAGATAGTGCTAAAGAGCGAAAGTTATGTAAGAAATTGTTATGAATCGATCGTTAAGTACTGAGGAAGAGATTGTTAAAGACCAGAAATTATGTGAAAAAAGTGTTACGAATCAATTGTTATGTACTTATCCAGATAAAAGGCAAGAGTTAGTTGATGATCAAGTATTGATAGCTGAGAGTCGTGGAGATTATTATGTTGGCTGATAGTAAAGAAAATGTAAAGAAGTCAGTAATGCTAGAAATTCACGATGATAACTTTGAGAATGACATGATGAATATAGACGTTGGAGGCGAAGAAGAAATAGAATGTACGTGTGGAAAAGAAATAGATTTTATTACGAAAATTCGGTTTTTGAAAATATTGAGAGAGAATTATGTTAATGCTAAGAGCCCACAGGTACCAATGGTTAGGAGTGAATTGAAGATTTGTCTAGAGAAGTCCAAACCGTTCAGTTGCTCACCTCGGAGACTATCTTACGAGGAGAAAGAATATCTTCAGAAAATGTTAGACGAATACTTGAAAGAAGAAATAATTCGCGCTAGTTAGTCAGAATATGCCTTTCCAATTGTTTTAGTGAAGAAAAAACTGGAGGTTTAAGATTATGCATCGACTTTAGGAAACTGAATAAAATTACACAGAAAGATAATTACCCGTTGCCCCTAATCGATGACTTGCTAGATAAGTTGGTTAATAAAACAGTTTTTACGAAGTTAGATTTGAATGAAGTAAGTAAGTCGTCTTGCCGACTTGGATATACCATACACCAGTAAAACAAATATTTTAAATTTATAATAACCAATGCATTTTCGTATTTAAAAAAAACTGTTCACATGCTTTTTACAAGCATATCTTAGTATTTCGCTCACTCAAGCATACGAGCACCCTAGCGCCCCCACCAGCCAACGGCCTCTTCCGGCCATATGGAAAAACGTTTATATGCATAACTTGACTATTTATACCAAGGGTGGCCACGGAAATTGTTTTTGGGAGCCAGAGCATCAGCGGCAGAAGCTGGGCAGAGAAAAAGGTCATTTTTTGGTCTCGACGCACACAAAAATTTGTGTGTCTTGAGTTTTATGACGGGTCATAAACGACCTTTTTTGGGACGAGCGAGCGATCGTCGTCGAACTTGTGGACCCTTTTCCTCCTCCCCGCGAAATTCGGGATTTGGCCGTCCCTCTGTCCACAAGCTGCGAGCTCGAGATCGCGACCCTTCCCCCCCACGCGCGAAATTCGGTTTTTGGCCGTCCCGTTTATGGGGAAAAAAAAAGCTTCCTTCTGCCTGTTACATACATTTTGGCGACTTTAATATACCATTTCACCCTATGGGTGTATGGTATAAAAATGGGTACTTTCGTGTCTTTATGAACGAGGATACAGTGAAATATACGTCATTTATTACGCCTTAAGGTCAGTTCGAATTTATACGAATGCCGATGGGGTTGAAAACTGCACCAGCTGTTTTCCAACGATTTGTAAATAAAATTTTTGCTGATTTGATAAGAGAAAATAAGGTTATTGTCTATATGGACGATATTATGATAGCAAGTCTAGATATGGAGGAGCACCTAAAAGTTTTGAAAAAAGTTTTTGCAAGATTGGTACAAAATAAGTTACAGTTACGGTTAGACAAGTGTGAATTTTTACAATCGAAAGTCAAGTATTTAGGATTCAATATCTCGAGTGAAGGTATTAAAGCTGACGATAGTGGAATAGAAGCAGTCAAGAATTTTCCAGCGCCAGAAAAGGTAGGGTTATGTTCATACTTCAGAAGATTTATTAAGGATTTTTCGATAATAGCTAAGCCATTGTACGACCTTCTTAGGAAGGATACTCCTTTTAAGTTTGGAAAGGCAGAGCTAGAGCAAGCGCCCGTATTATCAATTTTTATACCCTTGCAGAGGGTATTATAAAATTGGTCAGATGTTTGTAACGCACAGAAGGAGACGTTTCCGACCCCATAAAGTATATATATTCTTGATCAGCATGAGAAGCTAAGTCGATATAGCCATGTCCGTCTGTCCGTCGGTGCGTACGCGTTTTACTCAGCCATCTTAAGAGCTATCGGGATGAAATTTTTTTTGGGAGCTTTTTTTTACCCGGGTGAGATAAAGTATGAAAATCTTTGGGATCGGACCACTATATCATATAGCTCTAGAAGAAACATTTTTGCAAAAATTGGAGTATCCCCATGAAATTTACCAATATGATAGTAATAGATATAAAATCTCAGATCCCAAAATTTGAATCTGATCCGATAAATAGAACACAAGTTACAGTCAATATAAATCGGTTCAAACGCTGCCGGCAGCGCTGCTTGCTGCCTACTACTGCCATCATCAAATCAACAGAGCACACGCATACACACACAGACGCAACGCTACATGAACTGTATGTGTATGCGTGCCGTGCTTTGCTTAGAAAATGATGGAAGAAGAAAAACTTGTGGTAAAAAGAGAAATAATATTTTGTTTGTGTATTGATGAATTGAGTTGCAGGGAAAGAAATTTCAAAAAGGAAAAATATTATTGCCAAGTATACTGCAAGGGTATATAAACTTCGGCATAGCCGAAGTTAGCTTCTTTGATATTTTATTATAAGCATGAGATAGAGTTGCATTGTTACGCAAGTAGAGATTCGAAACTTAAGAATCATTTAAAGAAAACAGAAGATAAAATGTTCGAAATGCAAAACGGAGTAGTATTTAGAAAATCAAGAGATGGCAGGTTACTGTTTTATGTACCTGAAGATATGGAGAATCAGGTTTTGCACAAATATCATAATGAATTTGGAAAACAGGAAAATGAGAAGGACTATTGCATAGCATACCAAAAGGAGACAAGCCAATTGAACTTAAACATATAGATCATTACGGACCGGTAGCAGCAGGTAAAGCAAACAAGCACATATTCGTCTTTGTTAGATTGTATACAACAAAGTCCACAAGCACGAAAGAAGTAGTAAAAGCGTTTACAGATTATTTTAGGGCGTATAGCCTACCGAAGTGTATAGTGTCAGATAGAGGGAGTTGTTTTACGTCTAGTGAGTTTCAACAGTTTATGAATGAATGTAATATAAAACACTTGAAGATAGCTACAGGCTCTCCTCAAGCAAACGGGTAAGTTGAACGATTGAATAGAAGCATAGGCCCAATGATAGCAAAACTTATAGAACCAGAAAGAGGCCTGCATTGGGACTCTGTAATTGAAACAGTGGAATTTTCTTTTAATAACACATTGCATACTAAGCAACAGCCAAGTAAGATGCTGTTTGGAATTGAGCAGAAAGGTGAGGTTATTGATCAGTTAAGAAAAAAACCTGAAGCAATTCAATGTCCTGAAAAGCCCGAAAGTTTAAAAAAGATTCGTAAAGAAGCAATAGAAAACCAGAAGAAAGCACAGTCGACCAATGAAACGTACTACAACAAGTCTAAGATAACGCCAACACAGTATAAGAAAGGAGATTTCGTGATGGTAAAGAATTTTGATAGTACAGCTAGTGTCGAGAAAATTGATACCTAAACATAAAGGACTCTACGTAGTTGAAAATGTGTTAAGAAATGATAGATTTTTGTTTAAAGAAGTCGACGGTTTCCAGGTTTTACGCAATCCCTATCAAGGTGTTTGGAGTGCACAGAACATGAAACACTGTGTGGGGAAAAAGAGGCCAAATAGTAGGAAATAAGAACTATTGTGTCAAGAATGACAAAGACTATACAGAGACAGAGAGCATACAGATGAAGAGAGCATAGAGAGAGAAGGTAGAGGAAGAGGACGGGAGTCTTGTTGGAGAAGCCGCGACGATCGGACGTCTTTGGAAGAACACAATATACATACATATATATAATTTTTATTATTTCTATTAGAATTTAAGCTGTAATAAACGTATCCAACAAATCGGTATCTTGACAAATCAGAAGTGGGATAAGAAGACACACGGCTTTCAGAAAAGACGGAATAATTTATTTTTATAAGTGATGAAATAAATTTAAGAATCCAACGAGACAAGGGAAAAAGACAAAACGTGCACGGTCACAAACTTCCAAAGCTGTAAAAAGACAAGGATAGATATATCAAAAAAATATCAAAGAAGCTAACTTCGCCTGTGCCGAAGTTTATATACCCTTGCAGTCCATGGCCATAATATTTTTACATGTTCCAAACTCTTTTTCTGTAACTCAATTCATTAATGCACAGAACCTTTCAAATATCATTTCAATTTCTTCTTCTTCTTCCCCATCCCCTTTTGCATGCATGCCTCGATTCGCACGCATACACATATAGTTTATGTAGCGTTGCGTCTGTATGTGTGCATGCGTGTGCTCTGTTGATTTGATGATGACGTAGTAGGCAGCTAGCCGAACCGATTTATATCGGCTGTAACTTGTGTTCTATATATCCGATCAGATTCAAATTTTGGGATCTGAGATTTTATATATAATACTATCAATATAAATTACATGGCGATACTCCAATTTTTGCAAAAATATTTCCTTCAGAGCTATATGATATAGTGATATAGATGATAATACACCAATTGGGCCATATCAAATGGTACACGTTTGCCTGGCAATTTTATTTTGGGATAATAATGAAACCACACAAAAAATTGAAGCAGTCATAGTTGTCGATCGGAAAATTCCGGGAAACATCGGTAAATTTAAAAAATGCGGCAAAAAGAAACGAAAAAGCGTGTTGTGTAAACACTTTCTTGGCAGTTACTTTTTGTTCCTTTTTTTGTTTTTTGTTATTTTTTTGGTTAATGGAAACATATTGTTAATTTTTTTTCACTTATTAATAAGTTTATAGTTAAGTTTACCTATTTTTATTAAAAAAATATCAAAGAAGCTAACTTCGGCTATGCCGAAGTTTATATACCCTTGCAGTATACTTGGCAATAATATTTTTCCTTTTTGAAATTTCTTTCCCTGCAACTCAATTCATCAATACACAAACAAAATATTATTTCTCTTTTTACCACAAGTTTTTCTTCTTCCATCATTTTCTAAGCAAAGCACGGCACGCATACACATACAGTTCATGTAGCGTTGCGTCTGTGTGTGTATGCGTGTGCTCTGTTGATTTGATGATGGCAGTAGTAGGCAGCAAGCAGCGCTGCCGGCAGCAAGCAGCGCTGCCGGCAGCGTTTGAACCGATTTATATTGACTGTAACTTGTGTTCTATTTATCGGATCAGATTCAAATTTTGGGATCTGAGATTTCATATCTATTACTATCATATTGGTAAATTTCATGGTGATACTCCAATTTTTGCAAAAATGTTTCTTCTAGAGCTATATGATATAGTGGTCCGATCCCAAAGATTTTCATACTTTATCTCACCCGGGTAAAAAAAAGCTCCCAAAAAAAATTTCATCCCGATAGCTCTTAAGATGGCTGAGTAAAACGCATACGCACCGACGGACAGACGGACATGGCTATATCGACTTAGCTTCTCATGCTGATCAAGAATATATATACTTTATGGGGTCGGAAACGTCTCCTTCTGTGCATTACAAACATCTGACCAATTTTATAATACCCTCTGCAAGGGTATAAAAAGATTGAAAAATCGTTTTCCTTCTGTTTTTTTCGCTTCAGAACAAAAAATTGTAATGTTTTCTCTGTGTGTAAACACTTTCTTGCCAAACTGTATATTCATTTTTAGAATAACGAAATGCCTTGTCAACCATTTTTACATCTATATTTATACGCGGGCTTTTTGAAACTTTTGCTCGCGCCATTCTCAAGAAACGATAATATTGTTGAGTTTACAATATTTCTTGATTTTAGAGAACAAATATAGTTCAGAATACAATATTCGGTTGCCAGAGCATCCGAATACTCCTCAATTTTATAAATCTCTATAAAATATTTGGCTGCCAGGGCGGTCAAACAACGCGCCAAATAAGAAATAGCGTTTGCCAACACTGAAATCTAACTTTAGTCGGTTTTTTCACTTTTCAATACTGAAATCTCGAGTAGCTTAAGTAAATATTTACCAACTAATTTAATGAGCAACTGATGTTTTTATTTATTTGTCTCTCTATCCGCTCAAAATCTTTTTAGCATTTTTTTATTCACAATCTAATTTATCGAATCAGATCACGAATACTATAAGAATTTAAAAATTAAAAACACAAATATGGTGAATAGCGATTCCGGGCGAAGCAAAGAATAACCCAATCTTCATTCGTTGAATTCAAAATATGAACTGATTTTATTTACTAAAGTACGGAGTTTATATAGGAAATCTTAGGCTCTAGTAGGTAACAATTGTTCTTAAGGCGATCTTATTCTAATACGAGTCACACCCACGTATTCGGGGGTTGAAAAATTATTATTATCTTGGGCACGGCGTCGGCCACTTGACCTCCTGCCGTTGTGATCGTTTTGGGTTAGTTTACAATTACAAGTGTTTGTTCCCACAATATGTGTGGCTGATTGTAATTCTAATCATATGCTAGGTTAGTTGTTTGTGACAAAAGTACAGTTGTATTATATTTTCTTTAGTGTATCTGATTTGGTGAAGCCGCTTCAGATGGACACGGTGTTTATTCTTAAACATATGGCATATCAAATTTAGTTCTTTGTATAAATGGGGAGCTAACACATACAACAATCGCCTGACGGGATCTACTCAACTCTGACGTATAAAAGACTTTTACAACACTTTTATTACTCACTTTTCCGGCTTATTTCTCCCGCTTGTCATATTTTAGACTAATTTTGTTGCTGAAACATAAATTTAGTTTACTTCTATAGTTAATGTGAAATTATTTCTGGACATAGAATTTATTTTGTTTATGCATTCTCAATCTATCTTTAATCCTACAATTGTCTGTGAAAGGCCTCAGCATTTAGGTTTAAACCATATGATTGACTGATTTAAATATAAGGAAATACTTCTTCAATCAATTCTTGGAGGATTTTCTCATTTAAAGTCTTCATCCTTCATGGTGCATATTTTTAAATGTTTACATGACTTTGAGTAGATTATCCGAGCTATGGCTAAGTGAGCTGTGCCCATACGAGCGGCTAGCTCATTGGGCTACTCGGCCTGTTAGCTACTTTAGACATCGACATCGATGCGCACCGAGCAATGGAAACTGTGGCTTGCCCCAAATATTTGATAATGAGGTGGATCATGATTGTTCATTAATAAATTTGGGGTCTTTATATAGGCCAAGGTTATGATTAGATTGCAATCTTAGCTTATGGACTGGGGCCATGTGGCCGTCTTGCAGTGTATAGGTTGGTGGTCCTTGGTGATGTACCGCACCATACAATTTAGGCTTGGTCATAAGCACACTGCACCGTTGCTATATGTACATTACACCTCCCTTTCTTAGGGAATGGACTGATTGTATCTGCTATCTACTTCCATAGTATTTATTTTCTTATTGTAGATAAGTGCCCACTGATGTGTTTCCATCTCCTAATATCGAGAGCTTCGTTTGCAACTCGTTGCCAATTGGTCAAAACCTTGTTGAGATCATTGACTCGACTCATACATCTTTTCTTTCTATTCCTACTATAATAAGCATACAAATCCTAATTGTACCTAACGCATGTATTTTTGGGGTCCTATGGTGCAACATGTATCTCATTGATTACAATTACTTTCGGGTCTACTTTTTGCTTTCTTAGGAGGCATAATAATTGGGAAAGTTTTGGTTTTAATTTTTTTGTTTCGTTTGTATTTTTCAATTCCGCAAAAAACTCTGTTTCTTTGAGTAGCACGGCGGGTAAGACAATTTTCCCCTTTTAGGGGCCCTTTTAAAGTGGTTGCTTTTACTGCTTTTTAAGTGATACCAACATATCTGACCGAAGAACAATAAAATGTGGTGCATAATGTAAATATTCAAAGCCTAATTGGCTTAACATTACCAAACTAGTTCCCCGAGAACTACTTGCTAAAAGCATCGAGTTCAAATTTTTATTTGGTTCCTTCGGACCAGATGTTTTATTTGCTTTCGTCGCAAGTGATGATACCATGTCTCGATAATAAATAATAGAGCTGACAAACTATCGACGGCACTATCGAGGTATCGAATATTTACGTTTCTGCGCAATTATCGATTTTTTTATTCACTTTCGATAGTGAACAAACAAAGAGTTTTTTTTTCAGTACAACAATTCTTTTTTGCGTGATGCAACATCAATCGATTCGGAAAGGATGCTCAGCAAAGCTGGACAGATAGTTAGCGATCGCCGAGCTTCCTTAAAATAAAAAAATGTTGATATGATTGTGTTTTTACAACATAAAAATTGGATCTCCTAGTAACTTTTGATTCTTTTTTTATTTATTTTAAATATAGTTTTTATTTTGTGAGATTTAACTTTTAATTCTTTTTTTATTTATTTTAAATATAGTTTTTATTTTGTGAGATTTATTTTTTTTTTCCTCAAAATCAATAATTAATATTTAATCAATTGATTAAAAATTAGAAAGAATTTTTATTTTTCAAGTTTTAAATAAAACTCACAATGGCTACAGTTCCTGTTATCTTTACCAAAGTACTATAATTTTTATTACTTTTACGTATATACATTATAAAATGAAACACTTTTATTTTTGAATTCAAATGAAAATAGAAGACTGCAAATATTTCGATACTTTCGATATATCGAATTTTTTCATTCAAAACATCGAAAATATTGAATGGGCCCATTATCGATAGTTTGCCAGCTCTAATAAATAGGTAAACCGATAACGATAAAACTATCCAATTTTTTTTATTAGAATGCACCGGCAATCCCTCGAAATGCTAAGTTAGCTCACCTCTAGCTCCCCAAATAAATTACATATATGGTGATAGGCACATATCCAAAGTCCAGGGGGTCCAGAGAAATACTTGTCGTATCGCTTTGAACAATAATTGTCGCAAAACTTTTCCTTAGAAAGGAAATGGAAGTCATCTTTCTAATCTTTTTCCCTTATTTATCTGACCAAGCGATTCCTTTTTATTTGCATACAAGGGATAAATCCTGGTCGAGTAAACTAGAGTAATTTCACCCTTTATCATTCGTCTAATCATAAACTAATCTATCATAAATCATAATTATTCATGTCAGGTGTCAAATGACTCATTAACAATTTATGCATATTGATTGCATAAAGTTACTTAAATTGGGTATTACGCAAATGTGTTGCTTAGTTAAGGTAACTGCATTGCATATACTTTTCGGAGTATATTTTACGGTAATGTTAAATAGCCGTTAAATAAATGGTTTTGAGCTCCGGCGGCAGTGAAATGAAATCGCAACACTTCGCAAAACTTAAACAAGAGAAGCAAAACCACAAAATGAAAGAAAGCTTTACTTGAGATACGCATAATTTCAGGGCGAGGCACTTAATACGAGGCCCAAAGAGTCGCTGTTGCTAGTGTATGCTGTCGTCTGTGGACGTAGTCACTGGGTGTCGTCTATTTTGGAGAAGCATCTTCTGCTTTGTTGCCTTGCTGCTGAATTTTTTGGCACAAATAAACAATTCAATTGAATTTTTCGTCTTATTCGCTTTGCGTTTTATTTTTGGCTTTTTGTTGTAAGGAGTTACAATGTGGATTAGGAATAAATTTCACATGTAAATGAGAGACAAACAGACAGATAGACGAGACAAAAGCCAGTGCGTAGGTGGAAATTAGATGTAAGCAAAGCAAATCCATAAAACAAACTAAAAAAAATATAATTTAAGCCACGACAAATTGTTAGGGAAAGAGTATGTTTTTTATACCATGCACCCATAGTGTGAAATGTTATATTAAAGTCGCCAAAATGTATGTAACAGGCAGAAGGAAGCTTTGCCGACCCCATTTTGTATGGGAAAAATCAAAATTGGTTCAAAAAAATGCAATTTTCTTGAAAACTGTGTGAGGAATTTTAACCAAACTTGGTGGGGATATAGATTAATTAAAAAAGTTAATTAATAGCTGAAAAATTAAAAAATAAAAATGCAAAAAAGTTAACAGAGGGTTGTCAGAGGACCGTCGCTAACTCAAGATTAACTTGACAGACAAAATATCAAAACTAAAGTATCGTTGTTGCAAGGTATCGAATATTTATATATGCCCTAAATGCATATTTTTACAATGATTTTTAAATATTCCACTCCTCTGTACAAGCGCCTAAGAACAGCAGCTTTTGTCATAGTACTCCCAGTTTTAGATAACAAACGTTCAGAGGCACAGATGTCCTAGTAAATCCCAATAACTTCCGTACCATGTTGTATGGTTTTGGATATACCAATTTCATGTCATCACATTGTTTTAAAGGGTCGATGGAGAGTGGTGAAACCTGGGCAGACAGGTACCGATTTAATTCGTCATTATATGTAACGTTCATTGCAGAACTTGATTTTTTGTGCAGCTTCTCTGTGTGCGACAACTTCTTATGACGACTCCAAAAGCGTATGTTGATTCTATGTACGAATCACTGTCATTTTCACTCGAGTGAACACTTGGACTGGACGATATATATTGTCTTAGTAAATTAATTGATTTCGCACAAGCTAACTTGTCTTTAAAATGGATATATTTGAATCTCGGATCCAGTAAACAAGAAATTGTAATTAAGTAGTTTTCTTCAATGCATCCGAATCGGAGTTCTATTTGTTTAATCATTTCTTTTCTTACCGCATGTATTTTTGTCATATCATTGTCGTGCGCATCTACAGTCACATATATGTACAGACATCATTAATCTGCGCCTTCAGGCAATTTACAATATGTATTATATTGCTTATGGTCACATATTGTTCACCCTACAGCTCGTTGGTAACGTACTCTAGTGGTTTCAAAATACTAATCAATGTTGTAATATTTTGAATTTTTGTTTTTACTCGGTACCGCTCAAGAGATACTTGAAGTATAAAATATCGGTATCAATATTGGATATTGTCGATACCAATAAGAATCAATACTTTTTTCGTATCCCTGCATGAGGGTGGATTTAGTTTGCCACAGCGATTCGACGGGAGCTCATGTATGTCGCTTGATCGTTACGCATGAAAACATCAATGCCTTCATTCTTTTTATGTAACTGGCAACTGTAAGACTGCAAAAATATTATAAACTAATATTTTAAATTCAAAATTCAAAGCACAAGCGCAAAAATGGATGCAATATACATACATACATAACAACTGAAAATGGAAGCTTTTAGCATTCCAAAAAAATTTTAAAATATATACCTATATATTTCGTCAGTAGAAAAAACATTCTTATGATGCAAAAATTCCACTTAGACATTTTTTTGTCACAGATTAGATAGAAAACATGGGCAAAAATTCATCATCGAATCTTCGAGCATTGGCCGAAGTAGGTAAAACGGGTGCAATTTCAGAGCATTCTACCTGCACTTGCAGTTTCTTGCACTTGTCGTTGTTTGAAAATGCATACGATAAAAAAGGGAATGGGAAATGAGACAAAGAGTAGGTAAAATGGTTGACTCGCTACTTGAGATTTTTTGCGAATCCGCGGTCCACTTTTTAGTCGTAATTGACCCTCCAATTTGTGTGAAAGTGTTGTGCAATTGGTTTCATTTTTTGTGAATAGTAATTTGTTTACAAAATAGCCTTTCTAAAGACTTTTTGACATGATTAACAAATGCAATATGCTGTGTTACTTATTTTTATTTCGTATATTATTTTTATATTTTGTTCTTTTACCGAAAACATGTGCGATGTCGAATGTGAAACCCAATTTTTTTTTATACCATACACCCATAGGGTGAAATGGTATATTAAAGTCGCCAAAATGTATGTAACAGGCAGAAGGAAGCTTTTCCGACCCCATAAAGTATATATATTCTTGATCAGCATCAACAGCCGAGACGATCTAGCCATGTCCGTCTGTCCGTCCGTCCGTCCGTCTGTATGAACACCTAGATCTCGGAGACTATAACAGCTAGAGCCACCAAATTTGGTATGTAGATTCGTGTAGTATGTAGAGTGATCAAGTTTATTTCAAATTTCTGCCACGCCCCCTACCGCCCCCGCAAATTATATAAAACCGATTTTCTTAAACACTTTAGCAACTACAGACACAAAATTTGGTATGTATATTTGCTTAGTAAATGCGCACATTTTGTGTTTATAAAAATTTTGCCACGCCCCCTACCGCCCCCGCAAATTAAATAAAACCGATTTTCTCAAAAACTATAGCAACTGCTTAGTAAATGCGCACACTTTGTATTTATAAAAATTTTGCCACGCCCCCTACCGCCCCCGCAAATTGCATAAAACCGATTTTCTGAAACACTATAGCAACTAGAGACACAAAATTTGGTATGTATATTTGCTTTGTAAATGCGCACATTTTGTATTTATAAAAATTTTGCCACGCACCCTACCGCCCCCGCAAATTAAATAAAACCGATTTTCTCAAAAACTATTCTATTCTACACCATAGTTGGTATGATTATTTGCTTAGTAATTGCACACATTTTTGATGTGTAAAGATTTTGCCACGCCTATTTCCGCCCCCGTAATTTGAAAAAACTCGATTATCTCCCGTAATTTTCTACCTTGTGCAATTAAATTTAGCACACTTAAATTTAATACTACTATCAAGCAAAATACCAAATTTGATCAAAATCGGAATAAAAATAGTCAAGTTATGCATATAAACGTTTTTCCATATGGCCGGAAGTGGCCGTTGGCTGGTGGGGGCGCTAGGGTGCTCTTATGCTTGAGTGAGCGAAATACTAAGATATGCTTGTAAAAAGCATGTGATCAGTTTTTTTTTAAATACGAAAATGCATTGGTTATTATAAATTTAAAATATTTGTTTTACTGGTGTATGGTATATCCAAGTCGGCGAGACGACTTACTTACTTCATTTTTGGATTAAATTTGAACAATGAGGCAGAATGTTTAATATGTCATCGCGTAATTGCCAAAAAAATATATTCTAGATTATATATTCCCAGATTAAAAACGAAAACGCAAGATTTAATTTATTTCATAAACCTAAACGATTGTTTAATCTCAAAAACAATAGAGTTCGCCAACCTGTTATAGAAAACGGTCCAGATAGTGACTCGGAAAATGTGCAATTAAAAGCGTCTTTTGCCATTGCACTAGCATTAGCTTGAAAATACCGCCCATTCGAAGACGGTATGTTCTTTAAAGACCTTTGCTTGGAGGTGCTTGATATTTTGGGGTATAGGGACCAGGAGTCTTATATTTTAATAAAAGATACTCCTTTATCAAGTCGAACTATAACTCGCAGGATCGAGGAAAAAGTACGTTTGATGCATTTGAGAAGCATGTACTTTCATTCCAATTATCAATTAAAATGTCCTCAATTTGCACTGATGGTGCCGCCACCATGTAAGGAAAAAATGAAGGATTTATTGGCCATGTCAATAGAAAAATAGGAGAAACACCATTTTTCCATTGTTTCATCCATCAGCAAGCATTGTTTGCAAAAATTTTTCAAGTTGTGGATGCAATGGGTGGAGCAATTAAAATTATTAATCGCATTAAAGGTGGTCATAATTCGCTAACCCATAGAAAGTTTAAATCCCTTCTCTCGGAATTCGGCGCTGAATATGAGGATATTTGCCTTTTTACTTTCTAACTGACATAGTACTTTTCATTAATCAATTAAGTCGTCAGCTTCAAGGCCGCAACCAACTTCAGTCCGATTTAATTGCAACAAATAATAAATTTACTCACAAAATTAATGGTCTTCAAATTCAAATAAAAAACAATGATCTGTTCAGCCTTCAGCGAACTGCAGAAATTGTTACATTGTACCCCAACCCTTCCCGAATTCAGGAAAACGCAAAGGCAGTTTATAACCTTTCCTCTGAAGCGGAAAAATTTTAATAAACCTCTAGAAGCAGAATTTGAGTAAATTCCAGAAGAAATTAGGGAGGAAATACAGGTCATGTAAACTGACTTGATGCAGCCACTAAGTAGTGGAATAGAATTTTGGCCCGAAAGATAAATTTCAGATTTGCAATAAGGCAATGTTAAATTTATGTTCTCTGTTTACCCTAACATTTTTTTTGTGAAACAACATTTTCCACAATGAAATGAATTAAAAATTCTATTCGAAACAGTCTAACAGATAACAATTTAGAAGATCAATGAAATTTTGTTCTCTCCCTTTTTTTTGTTGTTTTTTTTATACCCTTGCAGAGGGTATTATAAAATTGGTCAGATGTTTGTAACGCACAGAAGTATATATATTCTTGATCAGCATGAGAAGCTGAGTTGATATAGCCATGTCCGTCTGTACGTCCGTCTGTGCGTATGCGTTTTACTCAGCCATCTTAAGAGCTATCGGAATGAAATTTTTTTGGGGGCTTTTTATTACCTGGGAAAAATAAAGTATGAAAATTGGGAGAATCGGACCACTATATCATATAGCTCTGGAGGAAACATTTTTGCAAAAATTGCAAAAATTGGAGTATCGCCATGAAATTTACCAATATAATATAAGATATAAATCGGTTCGGCTAGCTGCCTTTTACGTCATCATCAAATCAACAGAGCACACGCATGCACACATACAGACGCCACGCTACATAAACTATGTATATGTGTATGCGTGCGAGTCGAGGCATGCGTGTAAAAGAGGATGGGGAAGAAGAAGAAGAAATTGAAATGATATTTGAAAGGTTCTGTGCATTAATGAATTGAGATACAGAAAAAGAGTTTGGAACATGTAAAAATATTATGGCCATGGACTGCAAGGGTATATAAACTTCGGCACAGCCGATGTTAGCTTCTTTGATATTTATTTTTTTTAATTTTTTGTACAAAGTGCGTGTATTTATTTAATATTTCGTTTCCACCTTTAGCATCTATTACTGCTTGCAACCGGGCTGGAATAGATTCAACTAAAGTTCGGGCAAAATCAATTTTTAATTTTGACCAAATTTCTGTTGCGTTGCTCTTTGTTTTTGTTTTTGGGGTAAGTGCATGAAACGCTTGTACGCTCCATAAAACATTGTACCAGAAGTTCATAGGCTTTTGAAAGTATTCCAGTGCCAATGAGAGTCGTTTAGCTTTGTTTGGTTCAGAAATATTGATCATCTTGCGTACCGTATAGGTTTGAATATTGGTCTCCTTTAGTCTTCGACGTATTGTAGCATCGCTAATTTTTTTGCCAAACGGATTCTGCTGATAATTGGAGAGGACTTGTCGATGGATATTCTCGCTCATTCGCCGATCTCCGATATTATTTCAATATTTAGCTCTCGTGTTTTCACCATTTTAATATTTTGTTTCGAATTACCAATTTTAATATTTTAATTGGTCGTTTTTTAACCCAATGAAAGCAAAACCAACTTAATTCTAGAAGCAGAAGTCAAAGAATAAAAGCACATACGTCGAAAGCAGACCGGGGCACGCCGTCCATCATCGCTTAGAGCTCGGCTGCCACGCTCACCGCTTTTTCGGATGCAGTAAGCGGCTCTATTCTGCAGGGGCCACCGCCGCCCTTAAATATGTGCCTTCATTATTTCCTCTAAAATAAAAAAAAAAAGCTAAATTTCGGCTAATTTCTACGCTTGTCGCAAAAATATGTCCTTAATTAGATGCTTCCGTCTATTCCGGGGCAGATTCACGCAATGCCCCAAAGAACTTCAGTTTGATGCTGGTGCAAGAAATGGCTGCCACAAATGCCTCATAAAATTTAGGAGCAGTTTCAAAGACATTCTTAAAGCGAACGAGGAGTGCTTTTATGACGTCTTCCAAGAACAAGAGTTTCCTCTTTGAAGAAGCGATGAAGAAAACTACTTAATTACAATTTCTTGTTTACTGGATCCGAGATTCAAATATATCTATATATAAGACAATATATACCGTCCAGTCCAAGTATTCACTCGAGTGAAAATGACAGTGATTCGTACATAGAATCAACATACGATTTTTGGAGTCGTCATAAGAAGTTGTCGCACACAGAGAAGCTGCACAAAAATAAAGTTCTGCAATGAACGTTACATATAATGACGAATTAAATCGGTACCTGTCTGCCCAGGTTTCACCACTCTCCATCGACCCTTTAAAACAATATGATGACATGAAATTGGTATATCCAAAACCATACAACATGGTACGGAAGTATTTGGGATTTACTAAGACATCTGTGCCTCTGAACGTTTGTTATCTAAAACTGGGAGTACTATGACAAAAGCTGCTGTTCTCAGGCGCTTGTACAGAGGAGTGGAATGTTTAAAAATCATTGTAAAAATATCAAAGAAGCTAACATCGGCTGTGCCGAAGTTTATATAACCTTGCAGTCCATGGCCATAATATTTTTTCATGTTCCAAACTCTTTTTCTGTATCTCAATTCATTAATGCACAGAACCTTTCAAATATCATTTCAATTTCTTCTTCCCCATCCCCTTTTACACGCATGCCGCGACTCGCACGCATACACATATACATAGTTTATGTAGCGTGGCGTCTGTATGTCTGCATGCGTGTGCTCTGTTGATTTGATGATGACGTAGTAGGCAGCTAGCCGAACCGATTTATATCGGCTGTAACTTGTGTTCTATATATCCGATCAGATTCAATCTGAGATCTGAGATTTTATATATAATACTATCATAATGGTAAATTTCATGGCGATACTCCAATTTTTGCAAAAATATTTCCTTCAGAGCTATATGATATAGTGGTCCGATTCTCCCAATTTTCATACTTTATTTTTCACAGGTAATAAAAAGCCCCCAAAAAAAATTTCATCCCGATAGCTCTTAAGATGGCTGAGTAAAACGCATACGCACAGACAGACGGACATGGCTATATCGACTTAGCTTCTCATGCTGATCAAGAATATATATACTTTATGGGGTCGGAAACGTCTCCTTCTGTGCGTTACAAACATCTGACCAATTTTATAATACCCTCTGCAAGGGTATAAAAAGATTGAAAAATCGTTTTCCTTCTGTTTTTTTCGCTTCAGAACAAAAAATTGTAATGTTTTCTCTGTGTGTAAACACTTTCTTGCCAAACTGTATATTCATTTTTAGAATAACGAAATGCCTTGTCAACCATTTTTACATCTATATTTATACGCGGGCTTTTTGAAACTTTTGCTCGCGCCATTCTCAAGAAACGATAATATTGTTGAGTTTACAATATTTCTTGATTTTAGAGAACAAATATAGTTCAGAATACAATATTCGGTTGCCAGAGCATCCGAATACTCCTCAATTTTATAAATCTCTATAAAATATTTGGCTGCCAGGGCGGTCAAACAACGCGCCAAATAAGAAATAGCGTTTGCCAACACTGAAATCTAACTTTAGTCGGTTTTTTCACTTTTCAATACTGAAATCTCGAGTAGCTTAAGTAAATATTTACCAACTAATTTAATGAGCAACTGATGTTTTTATTTATTTGTCTCTCTATCCGCTCAAAATCTTTTTAGCATTTTTTTATTCACAATCTAATTTATCGAATCAGATCACGAATACTATAAGAATTTAAAAATTAAAAACACAAATACGGTGAATAGCGATTCCGGGCGAAGCAAAGAATAACCCAATCTTCATTCGTTGAATTCAAAATATGAACTGATTTTATTTACTAAAGTACGGAGTTGATATAGGAAATCTTAGGCTCTAGTAGGTAACAATTGTTCTTAAGGCGATCTTATTCTAATACGAGTCACACCCACGTATTCGGGGGTTGAAAAATTATTATTATCTTGGGCACGGCGTCGGCCACTTGACCTCCTGCCGTTGTGATCGTTTTGGGTTAGTTTACAATTACAAGTGTTTGTTCCCACAATATGTGTGGCTGATTGTAATTCTAATCATATGCTAGGTTAGTTGTTTGTGACAAAAGTACAGTTGTATTATATTTTCTTTAGTGTATCTGATTTGGTGAAGCCGCTTCAGATGGACACGGTGTTTATTCTTAAACATATGGCATATCAAATTTAGTTCTTTGTATAAATGGGGAGCTAACACATACAACAATCGCCTGACGGGATCTACTCAACTCTGACGTATAAAAGACTTTTACAACACTTTTATTACTCACTTTTCCGGCTTATTTCTCCCGCTTGTCATATTTTAGACTAATTTTGTTGCTGAAACATATAAATTTAGTTTACTTCTATAGTTAATGTGAAATTATTTCTGGACATAGAATTTATTTTGTTTATGCATTCTCAATCTATCTTTAATCCTACAATTGTCTGTGAAAGGCCTCAGCATTTAGGTTTAAACCATATGATTGACTGATTTAAATATAAGGAAATACTTCTTCAATCAATTCTTGGAGGATTTTCTCATTTAAAGTCTTCATCCTTCATGGTGCATATTTTTAAATGTTTACATGACTTTGAGTAGATTATCCGAGCTATGGCTAAGTGAGCTGTGCCCATACGAGCGGCTAGCTCATTGGGCTACTCGGCCTGTTAGCTACTTTAGACATCGACATCGATGCGCACCGAGCAATGGAAACTGTGGCTTGCCCCAAATATTTGATAATGAGGTGGATCATGATTGTTCATTAATAAATTTGGGGTCTTTATATAGGCCAAGGTTATGATTAGATTGCAATCTTAGCTTATGGACTGGGGCCATGTGGCCGTCTTGCAGTGTATAGGTTGGTGGTCCTTGGTGATGTACCGCACCATACAATTTAGGCTTGGTCATAAGCACACTGCACCGTTGCTATATGTACATTACACCTCCCTTTCTTAGGGAATGGACTGATTGTATCTGCTATCTACTTCCATAGTATTTATTTTCTTATTGTAGATAAGTGCCCACTGATGTGTTTCCATCTCCTAATATCGAGAGCTTCGTTTGCAACTCGTTGCCAATTGGTCAAAACCTTGTTGAGATCATTGACTCGACTCATACATCTTTTCTTTCTATTCCTACTATAATAAGCATACAAATCCTAATTGTACCTAACGCATGTATTTTTGGGGTCCTATGGTGCAACATGTATCTCATTGATTACAATTACTTTCGGGTCTACTTTTTTGCTTTCTTAGGAGGCATAATAATTGGGAAAGTTTTGGTTTTAATTTTTTTTGTTTCGTTTGTATTTTTCAATTCCGCAAAAAACTCTGTTTCTTTGAGTAGCACGGCGGGTAAGACAATTTTCCCCTTTTAGGGGCCCTTTTAAAGTGGTTGCTTTTACTGCTTTTTAAGTGATACCAACATATCTGACCGAAGAACAATAAAATGTGGTGCATAATGTAAATATTCAAAGCCTAATTGGCTTTACATTACCAAACTAGTTCCCCGAGAACTACTCGCTAAAAGCATCGAGTTCAAATTTTTATTTGGTTCCTTCGGACCAGATGTTTTATTTGCTTTCGTCGCAAGTGATGATACCAAGTCTCGATAATAAATAATAGAGCTGACAAACTATCGACGGCACTATCGAGGTATCGAATATTTACGTTTCTGCGCAATTATCGATTTTTTTATTCACTTTCGATAGTGAACAAACAAAGAGTTTTTTTTTCAGTACAACAATTCTTTTTTGCGTGATGCAACATCAATCGATTCGGAAAGGATGCTCAGCAAAGCTGGACAGATAGTTAGCGATCGCCGAGCTTCCTTAAAATAAAAAAATGTTGATATGATTGTGTTTTTACAACATAAAAATTGGATCTCCTAGTAACTTTTGATTCTTTTTTTATTTATTTTAAATATAGTTTTTATTTTGTGAGATTTAACTTTTGATTCTTTTTTTATTTATTTTAAATATAGTTTTTATTTTGTGAGATTTATTTTTTTTTCCTCAAAATCAATAATTAATATTTAATCAATTGATTAAAAATTAGAAAGAATTTTTATTTTTCAAGTTTTAAATAAAACTCACAATGGCTACAGTTCCTGTTATCTTTACCAAAGTACTATAATTTTTATTACTTTTACGTATATACATTATAAAATGAAACACTTTTATTTTTGAATTCAAATGAAAATAGAAGACTGCAAATATTTCGATACTTTCGATATATCGAATTTTTTCATTCAAAACATCGAAAATATTGAATGGGCCCATTATCGATAGTTTGCCAGCTCTAATAAATAGGTAAACCGATAACGATAAAACTATCCAATTTTTTTATTAGAATGCACCGGCAATACCTCGAAATGCTAAGTTAGCTCACCTCTAGCTCCCCAAATAAATTACATATATGGTGATAGGCACATATCCAAAGTCCAGGGGGTCCAGAGAAATACTTGTCGTATCGCTTTGAACAATAATTGTCGCAAAACTTTTCCTTAGAAAGGAAATGGAAGTCATCTTTCTAATCTTTTTCCCTTATTTATCTGACCAAGCGATTCCTTTTTATTTGCATACAAGGGATAAATCCTGGTCGAGTAAACTAGAGTAATTTCACCCTTTATCATTCGTCTAATCATAAACTAATCTATCATAAATCATAATTATTCATGTCAGGTGTCAAATGACTCATTAACAATTTATGCATATTGATTGCATAAAGTTACTTAAATTGGGTATTACGCAAATGTGTTGCTTAGTTAAGGTAACTGCATTGCATATACTTTTCGGAGTATATTTTACGGTAATGTTAAATAGCCGTTAAATAAATGGTTTTGAGCTCCGGCGGCAGTGAAATGAAATCGCAACACTTCGCAAAACTTAAACAAGAGAAGCAAAACCACAAAATGAAAGAAAGCTTTACTTGAGATACGCATAATTTCAGGGCGAGGCACTTAATACGAGGCCCAAAGAGTCGCTGTTGCTAGTGTATGCTGTCGTCTGTGGACGTAGTCACTGGGTGTCGTCTATTTTGGAGAAGCATCTTCTGCTTTGTTGCCTTGCTGCTGAATTTTTTGGCACAAATAAACAATTCAATTGAATTTTTCGTCTTATTCGCTTTGCGTTTTATTTTTTGGCTTTTTGTTGTAAGGAGTTACAATGTGGATTAGGAATAAATTTCACATGTAAATGAGAGACAAACAGACAGATAGACGAGACAAAAGCCAGTGCGTAGGTGGAAATTAGATGTAAGCAAAGCAAATCCATAAAACAAACTAAAAAAAATATAATTTAAGCCACGACAAATTGTTAGGGAAAGAGTATGTTTTTTATACCATGCACCCATAGTGTGAAATGTTATATTAAAGTCGCCAAAATGTATGTAACAGGCAGAAGGAAGCTTTTCCGACCCCATTTTGTATGGGAAAAATCAAAATTGGTTCAAAAAAATGCAATTTTCTTGAAAACTGTGTGAGGAATTTTAACCAAACTTGGTGGGGATATAGATTAATTAAAAAGTTAATTAATAGCTGAAAAATTAAAAAATAAAAATGCAAAAAAGTTAACAGAGGGTTGTCAGAGGACCGTCGCTAACTCAAGATTAACTTGACAGACAAAATATCAAAACTAAAGTATCGTTGTTGCAAGGTATCGAATATTTATATATGCCCTAAATGCATATTTTTACAATGATTTTTAAATATTCCACTCCTCTGTACAAGCGCCTAAGAACAGCAGCTTTTGTCATAGTACTCCCAGTTTTAGATAACAAACGTTCAGAGGCACAGATGTCCTAGTAAATCCCAATAACTTCCGTACCATGTTGTATGGTTTTGGATATACCAATTTCATGTCATCACATTGTTTTAAAGGGTCGATGGAGAGTGGTGAAACCTGGGCAGACAGGTACCGATTTAATTCGTCATTATATGTAACGTTCATTGCAGAACTTGATTTTTTGTGCAGCTTCTCTGTGTGCGACAACTTCTTATGACGACTCCAAAAAGCGTATGTTGATTCTATGTACGAATCACTGTCATTTTCACTCGAGTGAACACTTGGACTGGACGATATATATTGTCTTAGTAAATTAATTGATTTCGCACAAGCTAACTTGTCTTTAAAATGGATATATTTGAATCTCGGATCCAGTAAACAAGAAATTGTAATTAAGTAGTTTTCTTCAATGCATCCGAATCGGAGTTCTATTTGTTTAATCATTTCTTTTCTTACCGCATGTATTTTTGTCATATCATTGTCGTGCGCATCTACAGTCACATATATGTACAGACATCATTAATCTGCGCCTTCAGGCAATTTACAATATGTATTATATTGCTTATGGTCACATATTGTTCACCCTACAGCTCGTTGGTAACGTACTCTAGTGGTTTCAAAATACTAATCAATGTTGTAATATTTTGAATTTTTGTTTTTACTCGGTACCGCTCAAGAGATACTTGAAGTATAAAATATCGGTATCAATATTGGATATTGTCGATACCAATAAGAATCAATACTTTTTTCGTATCCCTGCATGAGGGTGGATTTAGTTTGCCACAGCGATTCGACGGGAGCTCATGTATGTCGCTTGATCGTTACGCATGAAAACATCAATGCCTTCATTCTTTTTATGTAACTGGCAACTGTAAGACTGCAAAAATATTATAAACTAATATTTTAAATTCAAAATTCAAAGCACAAGCGCAAAAATGGATGCAATATACATACATACATAACAACTGAAAATGGAAGCTTTTAGCATTCCAAAAAAATTTTAAAATATATACCTATATATTTCGTCAGTAGAAAAAACATTCTTATGATGCAAAAATTCCACTTAGACATTTTTTTGTCACAGATTAGATAGAAAACATGGGCAAAAATTCATCATCGAATCTTCGAGCATTGGCCGAAGTAGGTAAAACGGGTGCAATTTCAGAGCATTCTACCTGCACTTGCAGTTTCTTGCACTTGTCGTTGTTTGAAAATGCATACGATAAAAAAGGGAATGGGAAATGAGACAAAGAGTAGGTAAAATGGTTGACTCGCTACTTGAGATTTTTGCGAATCCGCGGTCCACTTTTTAGTCGTAATTGACCCTCCAATTTGTGTGAAAGTGTTGTGCAATTGGTTTCATTTTTTGTGAATAGTAATTTGTTTACAAAATAGCCTTTCTAAAGACTTTTTGACATGATTAACAAATGCAATATGCTGTGTTACTTATTTTTATTTCGTATATTATTTTTATATTTTGTTCTTTACCGAAAACATGTGCGATGTCGAATGTGAAACCCAATTTTTTTTTATACCATACACCCGTAGGGTGAAATGGTATATTAAAGTCGCCAAAATGTATGTAACAGGCAGAAGGAAGCTTTTCCGACCCCATAAAGTATATATATTCTTGATCAGCATCAACAGCCGAGACGATCTAGCCATGTCCGTCTGTCCGTCCGTCCGTCCGTCTGTATGAACACCTAGATCTCGGAGACTATAACAGCTAGAGCCACCAAATTTGGTATGTAGATTCGTGTAGTATGTAGAGTGATCAAGTTTATTTCAAATTTCTGCCACGCCCCCTACCGCCCCCGCAAATTATATAAAACCGATTTTCTTAAACACTTTAGCAACTACAGACACAAAATTTGGTATGTATATTTGCTTAGTAAATGCGCACATTTTGTGTTTATAAAAATTTTGCCACGCCCCCTACCGCCCCCGCAAATTAAATAAAACCGATTTTCTCAAAAACTATAGCAACTGCTTAGTAAATGCGCACACTTTGTATTTATAAAAATTTTGCCACGCCCCCTACCGCCCCCGCAAATTGCATAAAACCGATTTTCTGAAACACTATAGCAACTAGAGACACAAAATTTGGTATGTATATTTGCTTTGTAAATGCGCACATTTTGTATTTATAAAAATTTTGCCACGCACCCTACCGCCCCCGCAAATTAAATAAAACCGATTTTCTCAAAAACTATTCTATTCTACATCATAGTTGGTATGATTATTTGCTTAGTAATTGCACACATTTTTGATGTGTAAAGATTTTGCCACGCCTATTTCCGCCCCCGTAATTTGAAAAAACTCGATTATCTCCCGTAATTTTCTACCTTGTGCAATTAAATTTAGCACACTTAAATTTAATACAACTATCAAGCAAAATACCAAATTTGATCAAAATCGGAATAAAAATAGTCAAGTTATGCATATAAACGTTTTTCCATATGGCCGGAAGTGGCCGTTGGCTGGTGGGGGCGCTAGGGTGCTCATATGGTTGAGTGAGCGAAATACTAAGATATGCTTGTAAAAAGCATGTGATCAGTTTTTTTTTAAATACGAAAATGCATTGGTTATTATAAATTTAAAATATTTGTTTTACTGGTGTATGGTATATCCAAGTCGGCGAGACGACTTACTTACTTCATTTTTGGATTAAATTTGAACAATGAGGCAGAATGCTTAATATGTCATCGCGTAATTGCCAAAAAAATATATTCTAGATTATATATTCCCAGATTAAAAACGAAAACGCAAGATTTAATTTATTTCATAAACCTAAACGATTGTTTAATCTCAAAAACAATAGAGTTCGCCAACCTGTTATAGAAAACGGTCCAGATAGTGACTCGGAAAATGTGCAATTAAAAGCGTCTTTTGCCATTGCACTAGCATTAGCTTTGAAAATACCGCCCATTCGAAGACGGTATGTTCTTTAAAGACCTTTGCTTGGAGGTGCTTGATATTTTGGGGTATAGGGACCAGGAGTCTTATATTTTAATAAAAGATACTCCTTTATCAAGTCGAACTATAACTCGCAGGATCGAGGAAAAAGTACGTTTGATGCATTTGAGAAGCATGTACTTTCATTCCAATTATCAATTAAAATGTCCTCAATTTGCACTGATGGTGCCGCCACCATGTAAGGAAAAAATGAAGGATTTATTGGCCATGTCAATAGAAAAATAGGAGAAACACCATTTTTCCATTGTTTCATCCATCAGCAAGCATTGTTTGCAAAAATTTTTCAAGTTGTGGATGCAATGGGTGGAGCAATTAAAATTATTAATCGCATTAAAGGTGGTCATAATTCGCTAACCCATAGAAAGTTTAAATCCCTTCTCTCGGAATTCGGCGCTGAATATGAGGATATTTGCCTTTTTACTTTCTAACTGACATAGTACTTTTCATTAATCAATTAAGTCGTCAGCTTCAAGGCCGCAACCAACTTCAGTCCGATTTAATTGCAACAAATAATAAATTTACTCACAAAATTAATGGTCTTCAAATTCAAATAAAAAACAATGATCTGTTCAGCCTTCAGCGAACTGCAGAAATTGTTACATTGTACCCCAACCCTTCCCGAATTCAGGAAAACGCAAAGGCAGTTTATAACCTTTCCTCTGAAGCGGAAAAATTTTAATAAACCTCTAGAAGCAGAATTTGAGTAAATTCCAGAAGAAATTAGGGAGGAAATACAGGTCATGTAAACTGACTTGATGCAGCCACTAAGTAGTGGAATAGAATTTTGGCCCGAAAGATAAATTTCAGATTTGCAATAAGGCAATGTTAAATTTATGTTCTCTGTTTACCCTAACATTTTTTTTGTGAAACAACATTTTCCACAATGAAATGAATTAAAAATTCTATTCGAAACAGTCTAACAGATAACAATTTAGAAGATCAATGAAATTTTGTTCTCTCCCTTTTTTTTGTTGTTTTTTTTATACCCTTGCAGAGGGTATTATAAAATTGGTCAGATGTTTGTAACGCACAGAAGTATATATATTCTTGATCAGCATGAGAAGCTGAGTTGATATAGCCATGTCCGTCTGTACGTCCGTCTGTGCGTATGCGTTTTACTCAGCCATCTTAAGAGCTATCGGAATGAAATTTTTGGGGGCTTTTTATTACCTGGGAAAAATAAAGTATGAAAATTGGGAGAATCGGACCACTATATCATATAGCTCTGGAGGAAACATTTTTGCAAAAATTGCAAAAATTGGAGTATCGCCATGAAATTTACCAATATAATATAAGATATAAATCGGTTCGGCTAGCTGCCTTTTACGTCATCATCAAATCAACAGAGCACACGCATGCACACATACAGACGCCACGCTACATAAACTATGTATATGTGTATGCGTGCGAGTCGAGGCATGCGTGTAAAAGAGGATGGGGAAGAAGAAGAAGAAATTGAAATGATATTTGAAAGGTTCTGTGCATTAATGAATTGAGATACAGAAAAAGAGTTTGGAACATGTAAAAATATTATGGCCATGGACTGCAAGGGTATATAAACTTCGGCACAGCCGATGTTAGCTTCTTTGATATTTATTTTTTTAATTTTTTTGTACAAAGTGCGTGTATTTATTTAATATTTCGTTTCCACCTTTAGCATCTATTACTGCTTGCAACCGGGCTGGAATAGATTCAACTAAAGTTCGGGCAAAATCAATTTTTAATTTTGACCAAATTTCTGTTGCGTTGCTCTTTGTTTTTGTTTTTGGGGTAAGTGCATGAAACGCTTGTACGCTCCATAAAACATTGTACCAGAAGTTCATAGGCTTTTGAAAGTATTCCAGTGCCAATGAGAGTCGTTTAGCTTTGTTTGGTTCAGAAATATTGATCATCTTGCGTACCGTATAGGTTTGAATATTGGTCTCCTTTAGTCTTCGACGTATTGTAGCATCGCTAATTTTTTTGCCAAACGGATTCTGCTGATAATTGGAGAGGACTTGTCGATGGATATTCTCGCTCATTCGCCGATCTCCGATATTATTTCAATATTTAGCTCTCGTGTTTTCACCATTTTAATATTTTGTTTCCGAATTACCAATTTTAATATTTTAATTGGTCGTTTTTTAACCCAATGAAAGCAAAACCAACTTAATTCTAGAAGCAGAAGTCAAAGAATAAAAGCACATACGTCGAAAGCAGACCGGGGCACGCCGTCCATCATCGCTTAGAGCTCGGCTGCCACGCTCACCGCTTTTTCGGATGCAGTAAGCGGCTCTATTCTGCAGGGGCCACCGCCGCCCTTAAATATGTGCCTTCATTATTTCCTCTAAAATAAAAAAAAAGCTAAATTTCGGCTAATTTCTACGCTTGTCGCAAAAATATGTCCTTAATTAGATGCTTCCGTCTATTCCGGGGCAGATTCACGCAATGCCCCAAAGAACTTCAGTTTGATGCTGGTGCAAGAAATGGCTGCCACAAATGCCTCATAAAATTTAGGAGCAGTTTCAAAGACATTCTTAAAGCGAACGAGGAGTGCTTTTATGACGTCTTCCAAGAACAAGAGTTTCCTCTTTGAAGAAGCGATGAAGAAAACTACTTAATTACAATTTCTTGTTTACTGGATCCGAGATTCAAATATATCTATATATAAGACAATATATACCGTCCAGTCCAAGTATTCACTCGAGTGAAAATGACAGTGATTCGTACATAGAATCAACATACGATTTTTGGAGTCGTCATAAGAAGTTGTCGCACACAGAGAAGCTGCACAAAAAATCAAGTTCTGCAATGAACGTTACATATAATGACGAATTAAATCGGTACCTGTCTGCCCAGGTTTCACCACTCTCCATCGACCCTTTAAAACAATATGATGACATGAAATTGGTATATCCAAAACCATACAACATGGTACGGAAGTATTTGGGATTTACTAAGACATCTGTGCCTCTGAACGTTTGTTATCTAAAACTGGGAGTACTATGACAAAAGCTGCTGTTCTCAGGCGCTTGTACAGAGGAGTGGAATGTTTAAAAATCATTGTAAAAATATCAAAGAAGCTAACATCGGCTGTGCCGAAGTTTATATAACCTTGCAGTCCATGGCCATAATATTTTTTCATGTTCCAAACTCTTTTTCTGTATCTCAATTCATTAATGCACAGAACCTTTCAAATATCATTTCAATTTCTTCTTCCCCATCCCCTTTTACACGCATGCCGCGACTCGCACGCATACACATATACATAGTTTATGTAGCGTGGCGTCTGTATGTCTGCATGCGTGTGCTCTGTTGATTTGATGATGACGTAGTAGGCAGCTAGCCGAACCGATTTATATCGGCTGTAACTTGTGTTCTATATATCCGATCAGATTCAATCTGAGATCTGAGATTTTATATATAATACTATCATAATGGTAAATTTCATGGCGATACTCCAATTTTTGCAAAAATATTTCCTTCAGAGCTATATGATATAGTGGTCCGATTCTCCCAATTTTCATACTTTATTTTTCACAGGTAATAAAAAGCCCCCAAAAAAAATTTCATCCCGATAGCTCTTAAGATGGCTGAGTAAAACGCATACGCACAGACGGACGGACAGACGGACATGGCTATATCAACTCAGCTTCTCATGCTGATCAAGAATATATATACTTTATAGGGTCGGAAACGTCTCCTTCTGTGCGTTACAAACATCTGACCAATTTTATAATACCATTTAGGGCATATATAAATATTCGATACCTTGCAACAACGATACTTTAGTTTTGATATTATGTCTGTCAAGTTAATCTTGAGTTAGCGACGGTCCTCTGACAACCCAGAGGGTTTATTTTTTAATTTTTCAGCTATTTATTAACTTTTTTAAAACAAATTAAGCCTTAAATTATTAAGAATAGATACAATTTTTGTTTAAATTCAGATTGGGGGTTTTTGATTGTTCCATACATTGACAATTTCTCCACGAAATAGTCCTTTTTTTGTTTTCGTATAGCTCCAATATACTGTAATGGCTCAATGAAAATTATAAGCCAGATTCTTTCCCAATTATTTATCTATATCCCCACCAAGTTTGGTTAAAATTCCTCACACAGTTTTCAAGAAAATTGCATTTTTTTGAACCAACCTTGATTTTTCCTATACAAAATGTGTCAAAAATTACGCCGACTCTATCGGCCAAAAACTAGATTATACAGTAACTTCTCAATGAATGCCAGAATTCTGGAATACGTTCAGAGAGTTGAATTAAAATATTTAGTAGCGTTTTCGAGAAAAATGTATAAATGTGGCGGTACCTTGAAAGAACAATAATTTCTTAAGCAAATGCAATTCGCGAATGTTTTCTTTTTCCTCCTCCTTTAATTCGCCCCTTGTAAAAAAGTAAACAAATGGGCCGACTTTGTTGGGCAAAAACTAGACTATATAGTAACGGCTCAATGAAGATTGAATGCCAGAATTGCGGGATGACTTATGGGAAATGTTGATATAATTTTATTCAAAATTCCTCGTAACGTTTTTGAGAAAAATGCATAAATGTGGGGTTACCTTTTGCTGGCAAATTTGAATGGCAATTTGCTCAGCGATTTGTCTCAATTCGCCGCTCATTATATGTCATTTCGCGCCCCACAAAATCAGTGGAAAAAAATGAAGTAAGTAAGTCGTGTCGCCGACTTCGGTATTTCACCATGCACCAGGTGAATAATATTTTAAATTTCGAATATGTCTATAAACTTCGCCTCATAGCATATGCTATCTCGCTCACCCTCACAAAAACACACGAGCACTATAGCGTATTTCGATCGGTATTTTCTAGACTCTGGAGGCAAAAGTAGGCGTAGCAAAAATTTTAAATATCAATTATCTGCTTACTAAAGAAATCTAATTACAAAATTTGGTGGTTCTAGCTTTGTTAGTTTTCGAGAACATCAGTTTTATTTAATTTTCGGGGGCAGTAGAGGCGTGGCAAAAAGCAAAATCAGCGCGAATACTAAGCCACTACACCATCCAAATTTTGTGGTTCTATCTTTGTTAGTTTTCGAGAAAATCAGCTCAGCTGTTGATCCAGATCAAGAATATATATACTTTATGGGGTCGGAAAAGCTTCCTTCTGCCTGTTACATATATTTTGGCGACTTTAATATAACATTTCACACATGGGTGCATGGTATAAAAAATATACTCTTCCCCTAACAATTTGTCGTGGCTTAAATTATATTTTTTTTAGTTTGTTTTATGGATTTGCTTTGCTTACATCTAATTTCCACCTACGCACTGGCTTTTGTCTCGTCTATCTGTCTGTTTGTCTCTCATTTACATGTGAAATTTATTCCTAATCCACATTGTAACTCCTTACAACAAAAAGCCAAAAATAAAACGCAAAGCGAATAAGACGAAAAATTCAATTGAATTGTTTATTTGTGCCAAAAAAATTCAGCAGCAAGGCAACAAAGCAGAAGATGCTTCTCCAAAATAGACGACACCCAGTGACAACGTCCACAGACGACAGCATACACTAGCAACAGCGACTCTTTGGGCCTCGTATTAAGTGCCTCGCCCTGAAATTATGCGTATCTCAAGTAAAGCTTTCTTTCATTTTGTGGTTTTGCTTCTCTTGTTTAAGTTTTGCGAAGTGTTGCGATTTCATTTCACTGCCGCCGGAGCTCAAAACCATTTATTTAACGGCTATTTAACATTACCGTAAAATATACTCCGAAAAGTATATGCAATGCAGTTACCTTAACTAAGCAACACATTTGCGTAATACCCAATTTAAGTAACTTTATGCAATCAATATGCATAAATTCTTAATGAGTCATTTGACACCTGACATGAATAATTATGATTTATGATAGATTAGTTTATGATTAGACGAATGATAAAGGGTGAAATTACTCTAGTTTACTCGACCAGGATTTATTTCTTGTATGCAAATAAAAAGGAATCGCTTGGTCAGATAAATAAGGGAAAAAGATTAGAAAGATGACTTCCATTTCCTTTCTAAGGAAAAGTTTTGCGACAATTATTGTTCAAAGCGATATGACAAGTATTTCTCTGGACCCCCTGGACTTTGGATATGTGCCTATCACCATATATGTAATTTTTTGGGGAGCTAGAGGTGAGCTAACTTAGCATTTCGAGGGATTGCCGGTGCATTTTAATAAAGAAAATTGGATAGTTTTATCGTTATCGGTTTACCTATTTATTAGAGCTGGCAAACTATCGATAATTCAATATTTTCGATGTTTTGAATGAAAAAATTCGATATATCGAAATATTTGCAGTCTTCTATTTTCATTTGAATTCAAAAATGAAGTAAGTAAGTCGTCTCGCCGACTTGGGTATACCATACACCAATAAAACAAATATTTCAAATTTATAATAACAAATGCATTTTCGTATTTTTAAAAAAATCTGTTTGCATGCTTTTTACAAGCATATCTTAAGATTTCGCTCACTCAAGCATTCGAGCACCCTAGCGCCCCCACCAGCCAACGGCCAACTCCGGCCATATGGAAAAACGTTTATATATGATCAAATTTGGTATTTTGTTGATACTAGTATCAAATTGTGCTAAATTTGATTGCACAAGGTAGAAAATTACGGGAGATAATCGAGTTTTTTCAAATTACGGGGGCGGAGGGGGGCGTGGCAAAATCTTTATACATCAAAAATGTACGCAATTACTAAGCAAATATACATACTAACTATGGTATTTCTAGCTAGAATAGTTTTTGAGAAAATCGGTTTTATTTGATTTGCGAGGGCGGTAGGGGGCGTGCCAAATTTTTTATAAATACAAAATGTGCGCGTTTACTAAGCAAATATACATACCAAATCTTGAGTCTCTAGTTGCTATAGTGTTTGAGAAAATCGGTTTTATATAATTTGCGGGGGCAAATCAGTGTACATACTACACGAGTCTACATACCAAATTTGGTGGCTCTAGCTCTTATAGTCTCCGAGATCTAGGTGTTCATACAGACGGACGGACGGACGGACGGACGGACAGACGGACATGGCTAGATCGTCTCGGCTGTTGATGCTGATCAAGAATATATATACTTTATGGGGTCGGAAAAGCTTCCTTCTGCCTGTTACATACATTTTGGCGACTTTAATATACCATTTCACCCTATGGGTGTATGGTATAATAAAAGTGTTTCATTTCATAATGTATATACGAAAAGTAATAAAGAATATCAAAGAAGCTAACTTCGGCTATGCCGAAGTTTATATACCCTTGCAGTATACTTGGCAATAATATTTTTCCTTTTTGAAATTTCTTTCCCTGCAACTCAATTCATCAATACACAAACAAAATATTATTTCTCTTTTTACCACAAGTTTTTCTTCTTCCATCATTTTCTAAGCAAAGCACGGCACGCATACACATACAGTTCATGTAGCGTTGCGTCTGTGTGTGTATGCGTGTGCTCTGTTGATTTGATGATGGCAGTGGTAGGCAGCAAGCAGCGCTGCCGGCAGCGTTTGAACCGATTTATATTGACTGTAACTTGTGTTCTATTTATCGGATCAGATTCAAATTTTGGGATCTGAGATTTTATATCTATTACTATCATATTGGTAAATTTCATGGGGATACTCCAATTTTTGCAAAAATGTTTCTTCTAGAGCTATATGATATAGTGGTCCGATCCCAAAGATTTTCATACTTTATCTCACCCGGGTAAAAAAAAGCTCCCAAAAAAAATTTCATCCCGATAGCTCTTAAGATGGCTGAGTAAAACGCGTACGCACCGACGGACAGACGGACAGACGGTCAGACGGACAGACGGACATGGCTATATCGACTCAGCTTCTCATGCTGATCAAGAATATATATACTTTATGGGATCGGAAACGTCTCCTTCTGTGCGTTACAAACATCTGACCAATTTTATAATACCCTCTGCAAGGGTATAATTATAGTACTTTGGTAAAGATAACAGGAACTGTAGCCATTTTGAGTTTTTTCATAAAAGCTTCTGCTCTCTGACGTGACGGTCGTGTTTTTTTTTTTTCGTGATTAGTGTTTGGTGCATTTTATATATATATATTTTTTCCCCCTTTTCTCTCTCGTCATTGCTTCTATAGTTGCTCCCCTCACCACTCCGATCATACCATCAGTGCTAGTGTTTTTATACCATACACCCATAGGGTGAAATGGTATATTAAAGTCGCTAAAATGTATGTAACAGGCAGAAGGAAGCTTTCCGACCATATAAAGTATATATATTCTTGATCAGCATCAACAGCCGAGACGATCTAGCCATGTCTGTCTGTCCGTCCGTCCGTCCGTCTGTATGAAAACCTAGATCTCGGAGACTATAAGAGCTAGAGCCACCAAATTTGGTATGTAGACTCGTGTTATATGTACGCTTATCGAGTTTGTTTCAAATGTTTGCCACGCCCCCTACCGCCCCCGCAAATGATATAAAACGGATTTTCTTAAACACCATAGCAACTAGAGACACAAAATTTGGTATGTATATTTGCTTAGTAAACGCGCACATTTTGTATTTATAAAAAATTTGGCACGCCCCCTACCGCCCTCGCAAATCAAATAAAACCGATTTTCTCAAAAACTATTTTAGCTAGAGACACCATAGTTGGTATGTACATTTGCGCACATTTTTAATTTGTAAAGATTTTGCCACGCCCCTTTCCGCCCCCGTAATTTGAAAAAACTCGATTATCTCCCGTAATTTTCCACCTTGCGCAATCAAATTTAGCACACTTAAATTTAATACTAATGTTCAGCAAAATACCAAATTTGATCAAAATCGGACTAATAATAGCCAAGTTATGCATATAAACGTTTTTCCATATGGCCAGAGTTGGCCGTTGGCTGGTGGGGGCGCTAGGGTGCTCGTATGCTTGAGTGAGCGAAATACTAAGATATGCTTGTAAAAAGCATGCAAACCGATTTTTTTAAAAATACGAAAATGCATTTGTTATCATAAATTTGAAATATTTCTTTTATTGGTGTATGGTATATCCAAGTCGGCGAGACGACTTACTTACTTCATTTTTTTTATTATTTTATTTTTGTTGTTCTCTCTTCTTTGTGCTTGTGCTCTCTGCCGCGTAATTACTTTTGTAACGCCGCCTCTCAAAGCTTGGCTTATAACTGTTCTTGCACTCTTTCTTGTGCTGTGTACTCTAGCTGTCTCTTTGTTTTATTTGTATTTATTGATTTTATATCGATAATTATCTTAGTGCTTTGTATTTAAATTTTAAATTTTGTATATATTTTTGCCTTGTGTTCCTTTTGGCGTTTCAATGGCTTGTTGTCTACCTACTTGCAAGCATTCTGATCGTTTCGATGGTCAGTATAGAGCAATATCGTGTTGGCTCTGCGATAATCTTATTCACTTAAAATGTGCTGGCCTCAATGGCCGCGACTACGACAAATTTTCTGGTTTGTCTGTGTCTAAGCCTGAGCTTGGCTTAATGCGCTGGACTTGCCCATCTTGTGCCAGCCAGCAGCTTGATTTTAGCCGTATGTATAGGGATCTTCGTTTAAAGTTTCTTTCTTTAAACAAACTGGCCAAACAGCTGTCTAACGAGTGTGAATCTAGCGTACATTTATTGTCGCAATTTAAGTTTAATCCACCTTCTGAGAAGTTACCCAAGAAATGTACCCTTGAGTTGCCTCGTAAGCAGTCGCCAGCACTCTCTATTACATCGTCTCCCATTTTACTTTCGCCTACACTATCTTCTTGTCCCTCTTTATGTTCTTCTTTTCAGATTGAAGTACCCATTACAAGCCCTGGTGTACCTCAATCTATCCCTCACGGGAACTCTGATATATCGTTCGCTGTAAGGTTGAATTTTATAAGAACCCCAAAAGATTTTACAACTTTGTTAATTCCAAAAGACGCTCTAATGTACTACCTTCCACCTTCAGACTTAATGACCAGACTGCTAATAATGACTCAGATATTGCAGATCTGTTTGCTAAATTCTTTCAGTCGACTTATTCTACTACTGTTTCGGATCCCACAACCTATCCCTTTTCAATCCCACATTTAAATTGTATGTTTTTTCCTAGTATTACTGAAGACTGTATTATCTCTAGCTTGTCATCTATGACGTCTTCCTTCGTTCCCGGTCCTGATAATATACCTAGTTGCATCCTTAAAATGTGTTCGATTTCCCTATCTAAGCCTTTATCTCGGTTATTCTTTATATCGAGTGAGACTTGTAGCTTTCCCGATATTTGGAAGGAGTCTTTTATCATTCCGCTTTTTAAAAAGGGTAGTAAATCGGATGTTTCTAACTACCGTGGCATTGCCAAACTTTCGGCAATACCAAAGCTGTTTGAGAAAATTATTACGTCTTCCCTTCAACACCTATCCAGATCGACTATTTCTCCTTGTCAGCATGGCTTCATGAAAGGTCGTTCGTCGCTTACTAACCTTTTAGAATTGACTACCCTTGTACACCATGGCTTCCGTAAAAAGTGTCAAACTGATGTTATTTATACTGACTTTAGTAAGGCTTTCGATACGGTTGATCATTCTATGCTTCTCGCGAAACTTAACATCATGGGTTTTTCCCCAAAACTGTTGGGTTGGTTAAAGTCGTATCTTATTGGCAGAACCCAAAAGGTGTCTTTTCGTTCCTCGTTTTAAAACTGTTCAAGTTACGTCAGGTGTACCCCAAGGCAGTCATCTGGGCCCACTGTTATTTACACTGTTTATAAATGATTTACCCTTGGCCTTGGTTCACTCATGCGTGCTCATGTTTGCGGATGACGTCAAGATTTGTTATTCCTATAATGATCCTTCTTTCGAACAGTACTTGCAATCAGATCTCGATGCGTTCTGTGATTGGTGCCACGTTAATAAATTACACCTTAATGCCTCTAAGTGTTCTTTTATGACTTTCAGTCGTTTGTCTCCGTTCCTAGCTCATTACTCCATTAAGTCTGTTCTGTTAGATTGTGTACCATACTTTAAAGACTTAGGCGTTATGTTTGACCCAAAACTTTCATTTAATGTTCATATTGCTTCAATTGTCAATAGAGCATGCAGCCTTCTTGGCTTTATTAAACGTTGGGCCAAAGAATTTGTTGATCCCTATGCAACAAAGGTTTTATACACTTCGTTAGTTCGCCCTATTCTCGAATATTGCTCGCCAGTGTGGAACCCGCAATATGATGTTCACCAGCGTAGTATTGAATCGGTACAGAAGCAATTCCTTAAGTTTGCGTTACGCGGTCTTAATTGGGACCCGAGTCTTCGCCTACCTTCTTATTCTGACAGACTTCTTCTTATTAATCTTCCTTCACTTTACAACCGTAGGCTCGTTTTTGGCATTCTCTTTCTCCATAAACTAGTCAACGGCGAAGTCATTTCTACTAATTTACTAAGTACGCTATATTTTTGTGTTCCCTCACGTCGGACCAGAAACTTTTTTCCTATTTACCTTAGTAGATGTCTGACTAACTACTCTCTTCACGAACCTTTTCGTGTTCTTTGCCAATCTTTTAACAACCTTTCTCACCTAATTTCTCCTCATCTTTCTGTCACTTCTCTTCGCGCTATACTTTTTAATCATCTACAGCGAAACCACTGAAAATATTCTGGACTTGGATTGGCTGCAACTCATCCCTGACCACATTGGCTGTGAATCGGGGCATAGCTGGCACCTTATGCAAATAAAACACCTCCACCGGGTCGGGGATGTTTAGTTGTGTATATAGCTAAGCTATCTTTTTCAATTTAATTACTATCTGTCCTTAGCTTAAGCTTTTTCGTCGACTGCTGTGTTAGTTGACGTAAATAAATAAATAAATAAATAAATATTTAAAACTTGAAAAATAAAAATTCTTTCTAATTTTTAATCAATTGATTAAATATATTGATTTTGAGGAAAAAAATAAATCTCACAAAATAAAAACTATATTTAAAATAGCGGTTGGCTGACGCATAAGACTCGTCATCTGTGCCGAGAGCTGTTCGATGCGTTCTCCGAACAACGTCCCGCATCGCACATACGCCGCGTAAGCGGATTCGTGCTTCGCCTTGATGTGGCTTATGTTTGCCAAGCTTTCCTCGTCGGTTTGGACTGTCAAGTCCTTGTGACAACGGGAGTATTCCATCTCGACAGTTGACCAAAGGGATTTGAGCTGCTCTAAGTGCATTTTAATGGAAAACAAGGGCACTTCAGAAGTTAGAGCTTCACTCTCACGAGCTTCAAACAGAGTCAATACGTCGCACGCCAGAACGAAATCGGAGAGGGACATTCTGGAGTGTTCTCTGCGCTGTTGTGATACGGATTGGGTGACGGGAGCGTCAGAACAGTGCGTCACAACAACGTGCGGGATCTGGGTCTGGGTTGGAAGCTTGGAACGACCTTTGTGTTCACTCGAGTCTTTAACCGAGAATCTGCGACCCTTAGGTAGGCTGGACGAAGACGGACGGGATCTTGGGGATTCGCTTCGGCTGCGAACAGACGAGAACTTCCGCGAAATATCCGTACGCTTCACGGTCACCGGAGTTTTCGGAGGCCGAACCTTTTCCGGAGTTGCAGAGGGAAACGAAAGACTGTTAGACTTCGGCGCAGTCTTGGACGGCTCCGTGGACATACTCAGGGGACGACCTTACCGACGAACACCGAGTTTGTGCGCTTTTTTTGGTTTTGGAAAACCCACAAAAAATTAGAAGTGGACTGTATGGGGACGCAAGAACTTTTTCACTGTGCACCGCAGGATTGCGGGAGAATTCTCTCGCGTGTGGCTCGGAAACGGAGCCCTTTTAATGGGGATAGATGCGGAACAGTATACGAACGCACGAATGCGGATCGAAAATTACACGTAGACGAAGCGAAATGATTACAAAACAAGTTTATCTGGATTCGTAAGTAACGATGGGAGTACGTATAAAACAAAACACGGATGAAATATATAAATAAAGATGTATAGGATAAAAAGAAAATATGTGCGCAAAATACTGGCCGGAAAAAATATATGTATAATTTATAAATATGGGCGGATATATAAATATGGGCCCGATAGTGCTGGAAAAAATATATATTTATTTATAAATATGGGCGGATATATATATGTACACAAAAGCTGGCCGGAAAAATTATTTAAATAATTTATAAATTTGGACGGATATATAAATATGGGCACGATAGTGCTGGGAAAAAAATATATATATGTATAAATTTATAAATATGGGCGGATATAAATATATATGTCCGCACAATAATGGCCGAAAAAAAAATATATATAATTTATTAATATGGACGGATGTATAGGGGCACGATGATACTGGAAAAAATATATATGTATTTATTTATATATATGGGCGGATGGATAGATATGTGCGCAAAATACTGGCCGGAAAAAATTATATATAAATTATAAATATGGACGGATATATGTATATGGCACGGTATGCTGGAAAAAAAAATATATATGTATGGATTTATATATATATGTGCGGATATTTATGTGCGCAAAATACTGGCCGTAAAAAATTATATATATAATTTATAAATGTGGACAGATATATATGTGGGCAAAATAATGGCCGGAAGAAATTATATGTATCTTTATTTATAAATATGGACGGGTATATAATTAGGCGAAAGAAGGAAATCGGAAAGAATGTGATTTGAATTTGGCGCGCTTGAGCCGCCTATCGATATCACGACTCGACTCACGTGTCACCACTACTCCGAAAACAGCTGTCGGCCGCTGCTTATATATTTGGTTTTGGTTTTGTTGTTTATTTATGTATGTTAATAAATTTTTATACCATACACCCATAGGGTGAAATGGTATATTAAAGTCGCTAAAATGTATGTATGTAACAGGCAGAAGGAAGCTTTTCCGACCCCATAAAGTATATATATTCTTGATCAGCATCAACAGCCGAGACGATCTAGCCATGTCCGTCTGTCCGACCGTCCGTCCGTCTGTATGAACACCTAGATCTCGGCGACTATAAGAGCTAGAGCCACCAAATTTGGTATGTAGACTCGTGTCATATGTACGCTTATCGAGTTTGTTTCAAATGTTTGCCACGCCCCCTACCGCCCCCGCAAATTACATAAAACCGATTTTCTTAAACACTATAGCAACTAGAGACACAAAATTTGGTATGTATGTATATTTGCTTTGTAAATGCGCACATTTTGTATTTATAAAAATTTTGCCACGCCCCCTACCGCCCCCGCAAATCAAATAAAACCGATTTTCTCAAAAACTATTTTAGCTAGAGACACCATAGTTGGTAAAAATATTTGCTTAGTAATTGCGCACATTTTTTATGTGTAAAGATTTTGCCACGCCCCTTTCCGCCCCCGTAATTTGAAAAAACTCGATTATCTCCCGTAATTTTCTACCTAGTGCAATCAAATTTAGCACACTTAAATTTGATACTAATATCAAGCAAAATACCAAATTTGATCAAAATCGGAAAAAAAATAGCCAAGTTATGCATATAAACGTTTTTCCATATGGCCGGAAGTGGCCGTTGGCTGGTGGGGGCGCTAGGGTGCTCGTTTGCTTGAATGAGCGAAATACTAAGATATGCTTGTGAAAAGCATGTGAACAGTTTCTTTTAAATACGAAAATGCATTGGTTATTATAAATTTAAAATATTTGTTTTACTGGTGTATGGCATATCCAAGTCGGCGAGACGACTTACTTACTTCATTTTTTTTTGTGGTTGTGCGGAGAAAAAGAACAAAACGAACGTTTTTACACACCGCGAGTGTTGTGCGCGAAAACAAACAAAATACCCAATCAGTGCATATGGACGAATGCTTTGATATATTGTATGTACGTATGTACATACATGCGTAAGTACACAGGTAAGTATGTAGATATGTATGGACACGCGTTGTTCCCACAAAACGTAAGTAATTTGTCATTTAGTTGAATGTTGGGTTCCTTTCCCCTCCTTTTTTTGTTAAATCAATGCGCGACACCGAAATGGATTATGTGTTGTGGATATGTACATATGTGCGTGCATCAATGTATGACTATGTAAGTATGTATGTACATACATATGTAAGCAAGTGCACCGGTTTTCAAATACGTGCGTGAGGAAATTAATTTCGCAACCAATTCGAACGCACAAGAAGTCGCGGTGCATACGTTAATTGCTATTAACAAATTTTTTTTGTGTTGTGGTAAATGTGCGAATGAATTATGTGTATATGGATATGTGCATATGCGCGTACATCAACAGATGGCGATGTATGTATGTAAGTGGATACGCGCGTGAGAAGATTAATTGTACCATACACCCATAGGGTGAAATGGTATATTAAAGTCGCCAAAATGTATGTAACAGGCAGAAGAAAGCTTTTCCGACCCCATAAAGTATATATATTCTTGATCAGCATCAACAGCCGAGACGATCTAGCCATGTCCGTCTGTCCGTCCGTCCGTCCGTCTGTATGAACACCTAGATCTCGGAGACTATAAGAGCGAGAGCCACCAAATTTGGTATGTAGATTCGTGTACTATGTAGAGTGATCAAGTTTATTTCAAATTTCTGCCACGCCCCCTACCGCCCCCACAAATTATATAAAACCGATTTTCTCAAACACTATAGCAACTAGAGACACTGTAACGATCCTTTCTCGTCCCTCGGGATATCTATGTTATCTCTTGGGCTAGGTTCGGCACAACAAAATTTATTTTGTGCCCCGGTGAAATTACAACACGTTTGTTTAATTATTAGTTCTGGTGGTATGTTTATTTACGATTGTTTATGGGCTTGGTTGGATATGACAACTTTCTCTAAAGGAGTCCCGAACTTGGGCAGTGCTGTTTATGACTGGGGTCCCTCGACGCTCGATCCTGGTCCGTCTCTCGTTCCTTGTGTCTCCTCTGGTTCCTGTTTCAGACTTGTGATATGAATATCCTGTCTGATGTCTCCCTTTTCAGAATAATACCGGCGCGTTAATTGGCCGTAGGATATATCCTCTGGCTTTGCTCTCACGCTCCTGGCGTATTCTGATCTTCTAGGGATGTTATTTCCACCTCAATGCCTCTGACTGCGTTTCTAAGATGGTCATTGCGTGCTCGTAGCCCCAAGGATAAATCCTGTGGCCGTTTGTTGTAGGGCGGAATTCTCGCAGCAATTGGTGTTCGTCACGATATATAGATCCTGGAATTTCGGTAACAGGATATATCCTTGTACCTTCCAATATGCTGGGAATCGTCCTGGACCAGTTTGACTTTTCTTATTTCTGGCCTGGGCACGGTGCTCTGGTCCTATTCCAAGGACTTGCTGGTTATAGGATAATTTGAGAGGTTACTCGTAAGGCCTTCTCAAATTATTCTGACTTTTCTTGATCCTTTCACCTGTTTTGTTTCACTAGTCTGAGCTTTTAAGGTTACTCGTAAGGCCTTAAAAACTCCCTTGGTTGATCCCGACTTGTAGACTTGAAGCCTTTTGCTTGATGGGCGTTGCCTTTATATAGGCAGCTCCCACGGCCTCAGGAATAGATTGGTGTAGTACCGCTATACAGCTGGTACATTTCCATCGGCCCTCTGCTTTCACCCACGCATCCACTTGTTGCTATGCGTGGTGAAAGTCCCGTAAATCCTTGGCGCATATGTCCACTTTCTCTGTGGCTGCGCGCCCATTTATTCCTTGTCCTTGTCTTCCTCGCTTGTACATATTGATTTGCACCACTTTCTTATGTTGGCGTCGCCTTCCCATTGGCAGCCACACGTATCCCGTTTACCTTCGCTGCTTTCCCTTTTTCTGGCGGCGCTGCCGTCGCTCGTCGCTCCCCTCAATCCGCTTGTCATACCCAAACTTCGCTCATATTATTTCCATATTATACTTATGCATACATATATGTATATATTCGTTAAACTTAATCTATCATTTAGTACTTATTGGCCTGATTAACTCAATATATATTGTTAATTACTTTTATTTAAATCGCAATCCAACACACGCATCGTATCCATTAGATAGCGGGCTTCCCCATTGCTCATCCCTCCCCCTTCGGCTTGCACATTCCCTTTTTCAACCCACAAACCATTATCGTTTTACAAGTTCTTCACTCTCCCCCCTACTCCCCGTTTCATTAGCATGGCCCTCACTTGGCTTTGTTTCGGCACCATGCATTCCCCGCACCCGTCTCGTGGGCTTGCTTAGCCCTCACTTTTGTTCGCATAATTTCGGCAGTTCATGCTCTCACTGCTTTTGATCTCTTATGTGTGACGTAGGCAGAGAGCACCCATTGGCCACCGGTACTCCCTCTCGCGGTCATACACGCATAGCATACGTGTATTGTGGGTGTATGCTTATTCAGCGTATTCGTACATGCATTGTATGTTAATGCATGCATCTCTATTGTGGCCTCTCTGTGCTCTTAAATTGTCTCACTGGGCCAATGCCCTTTTTCGCTTGCACTTGTTTGCTCTTACATAGCCGATTTCGCCCATTATGCCTCCTACGCATCTTCCCGCTTGTACGATATCGCTCGCGGTTGCGTGCGGTTCGATCGATCGTGTTTGATCGTAACCGTATCGTACATCGTACCTCGTATATGTGGTTGCCGACTTATCGCCTTATGCTTCCCACGCATCTCCCCACTTGAACGAAATCGCTCGTGGTTGCGTGTTCGATCGACCCTGTTTGATCGTAACTCATTTGTCTTGAACTGGTTCGATCGACCAGTAACGAGCTTGGTCGTATATCGTACATTTGGTTTGTGTCTCGGCTGTATCTTGCATCTGGTGCATTATTTACACCGTTGGATTGCTTTGCTGCTAGTTTGTTGTGTGGGATATTATTATCATTTATAATATTCCTCACACTCCCCCCCCTTCTTCGGGAGGGATTTGCCCTCCCCTGTCCCTTGTGTTTATTTTCTATGTTTGTTTTCTTGTTTTTCATTTTTTTTCTTTTATGCTTGTGTGTTTTCCCTTTTTTTTCGGCTTTGCCAATTTTCTCTTTTTTTTCCGACTCAGATCGCATCTTTTATTGGCCCTTTGGCATCTTTTCTTGTTGGCGCTTACTGAGTATCTTTTCGTTCTTGGTGGCGGATTAGGACATCTTGTCTTTGTATATCCCCTGTGTCTTTTCTTATCCCTAACTTACATCTAATTATCCTACTTATTATACCCTTCTTTCCCGATACACCCGAATTACCCCCTGAGCTATCCTAATCCTATACCTAGTTTGTCCCGCCCACACTAACCTAACTCTCCTCGGCCCTTCCTGTTGTGCTATTTGGCCCACAATTGCCGCCACCGCCTCTGGCCACTCCTCCGGCTGTACCTCCTCGTACCTTTCGTGCCCTTCTGGCACCGGGCATGACTCTTGGCGGGCCACCGCAGGCCTAGATCCTTCCCTGGGCCCCGTGGGTGCAGGCATTTGTCTGTTTAATGTTGGCCTGGGCCACACCCACGGGCATTCTCGGTACTCCATCTGGCGTTCGAGCTCTTGGTTTTGCCTCTCTCTCCATCAACGCCGCCAGCCGTTCCCTGGCCTGTGCCTACTGCACCGCCTCCTGCCGTGCCCTGTCTGCTTCTTGTAGTTGCGCCACTTGTTGGCACACCCACATGTGCTGCCAACATGCGTCGCCTGGCACCACATTTCCATCATTTCCAGGAGTTTGGCTGGCCTCTCCCTCAGCCTCACCTGCACCAGCCACGGCCTCCTCCTCCGATTCGCTGGCTTCGGACATGTAGTCCACCATACGAAACGGAGTCGGCGGTCGTGCTGGCTCCCATACTTGTGCCGGTTGCTCTGACACGTCGTCCCACGGCGCGTATTCCGGGCTGTTCCGCCCACTTCGACTCTCCAGAAACTTCTCTGGATCCACCATCTGGAATCGCATGTGGTCCTCCCACGGTGCCTCCTCAGCCTCGCTGCTCGGCTCTCCTCTCTCCCGCTGTTCCTCTTCCATAAGCTGGACCGCCTCGTCCAGCTCCCTCCACATGCGTTCCTCATCATGGAACCGGTCTGCCACTACCGGCTCGTCGACAAACTCCTCCTCCCCTTCATCTGCCGTCTCGAGTCCACCATCCGACTCCTCCATTGTGGTGTAGCCACTATCCCCGCTATCACCCACGTCCTCATCGAACTCCTCATCCGAGGAGGCGGCGATGGCCGGATTTACTATGTCCGGTACATCGTCGTCGGACTCCTCCTCGGCCTGTCTGTACCAGATCCTCCTTCTTCATGTGGTAAATCCATCCTTTTCCCATTTTGATCTTTTTTTTGATTTACAAACTGTAGTTTTTATTTCTAAATTTCACCAGTTGTAACGATCCTTTCTCGTCCCTCGGGATATCTATGCTATCTCTTGGGCTAGGTTCGGCACAACAAAATTTATTTTGTGCCCCTGTGAAATTAGAACACGTTTGTTTAATTATTAGTTCTGGTGGTATGTTTATTTACGATTGTTTATGGGCTTGGTTGGATATGACAACTTTCTCTAAAGGAGTCCCGAACTTGGGCAGTGCTGTTTATGACTGGGGTCCCTCGACGCTCGATCCTGGTCCGTCTCTCGTTCCTTGTGTCTCCGCTGGTTCCTGTTTCAGACTTGTGATATGAATATCCTGTCTGATGTCTCCCTTTTGAGAATAATACCGGCGCGTTAATTGGCCGTAGGATATATCCTCTGGCTTTGCTCTCACGCTCCTGGCGTATTCTGATCTTCTAGGGATGTTATTTCCACCTCAATGCCTCTGACTGCGTTTCTAAGATGGTCTTTGCGTGCTCGTAGCCCCAAGGATAAATCCTGTGGCCGTTTGTTGTAGGGCGGAATACTCGCAGCAATTGGTGTTCGTCACGATATATAGATCCTGGAATTTCGGTAACAGGATATATCCTTGTGCCTTCCTATATGCTGGGAATCGTCCTGGAGCAGTTTGACTTTTCTTATTTCTGGCCTGGGCACGGTGCTCTGGTCCTATTCCAAGGACTTGCTGGTTATAGGATAATTTGAGAGGTTACTCGTAAGGCCTTCTCAAATTATTCTGACTTTTCTTGATCCTTTCACCTGTTTTGTTTCACTAGTCTGAGCTTTTAAGGTTACTCGTAAGGCCTTAAAAACTCCCCTTGGTTGATCCCGACTTGTAGACTTGAAGCCTTTTGCTTGATGGGCGTTGCCTTTATATAGGCAGCTCCCACGGCCTCAGGAATAGATTGGTGTAGTACCGCTATACAGCTGGTACATTTCCATCGGCCCTCTGCTTTCACCCACGCATCCACTTGTTGCTATGCGTGGTGAAAGTCCCGTAAATCCTTGGCGCATATGTCCACTTTCTCTGTGGCTGCGCGCCCATTTATTCCTTGTCCTTGTCTTCCTCGCTTGTACATATTGATTTGCACCACTTTCTTATGTTGGCGTCGCCTTCCCATTGGCAGCCACACGTATCCCGTTTACCTTCGCTGCTTTCCCTTTTTCTGGCGGCGCTGCCGTCGCCCGTCGCTCCCCTCAATCCGCTTTTCATACCCAACTTTGCTCAAATTATTCCCATATTATAACTATGCATACATATATATATATATTCGTTGTACTTAACTTAATCTATCATTTTATACTAATTAGCCTGATTAACTCAATATATATTGTTAATTACTTTTATTTAAATCGCAATCCAACACACGCATCGTATCCCATTGCTCATCCCTCCCCCTTCGGCTTGCACATTCCCTTTTTCAACCCACAAACCATTATCGTTTTACAAGTTCTTCACTCTCCCCCTACTCCCCGTTTCATTAGCATGGCCCTCACTTGGCTTTGTTTCGGCACCATGCATTCCCCGCACCCGTCTCGTGGGCTTGCTTAGCCCTCACTTTTGTTCGCATAATTTCGGCAGTTCATGCTCTCACTGCTTTTGATCTCTTATGTGTGACGTAGGCAGAGAGCACCCATTGGCCACCGGTACTCCCTCTCGCGGTCATACACGCATAGCATACGTGTATTGTGGGTGTATGCTTATTCAGCGTATTCGTACATGCATTGTATGTTAATGCATGCATCTCTATTGTGGCCTCTCTGTGCTCTTAAATTGTCTCACTGGGCCAATGCCCTTTTTCGCTTGCACTTGTTTGCTCTTACATAGCCGATTTCGCCCATTATGCCTCCCACGCATCTTCCCGCTTGTACGATATCGCTCGCGGTTGCCTGCGGTTCGATCGATCGTGTTTGATCGTAGCCGTATCGTATGTCGTGCAATTGCCGACTTCTTGCATTATGCTTCCCACGCATCTTCCCGCTTGTACGAAATCGCTCGCGGTTGCGTGTTCGATCGACCCTGTTTGATCGTAACTCATTTGTCTTGAACTGGTTCGATCGACCAGTAACGAGCTTGGTCGTATATCGTACATTTGGTTTGTGTCTCGGCTGTATCTTGCATCTGGTGCATTATTTACACCGTTGGATTGCTTTGCTGCTAGTTTGTTGTGTGGGATATTATTATCATTTATAATATTCCTCTCAACACAAAATTTGGTATGTATATTTGCTTAGTAAATGCGCACATTTTGTATTTGTAAAAATTTTGCCACGCCCCCTACCGCCGCCGCAAATTAAATAAAACCGATTTTCTCAAAACCTATTTTAGGTAGAGACACCATAGTTGGTATAAATATTTGCTTAGTAATTGCGCACATTTTTGATGTGTAAAAATTTTGCCACGCCCCTTTCCGCCCCCCTAATTTGAAAAATCTCTCCCGTAATTTTCTACCTTTTGCAATCAAGTTTAGCACACTTAAATTTGATACTAATATCAAGCAAAATACCAAATTTGATCAAAATCGGAATAAAAATAGTCAAGTTATGCATATAAATGTTTTTCCCTATGGCCGGAGTAGGCCGTTGGCTGGTGGGGGCGCTAGGGTACTCGTATGCTTGAGTGAGCGAAATACTAAGATATGCTTGTAAACAGCATGCAAACCGATTTTTGTAAAAATACGAAAATGCATTTGTTATTATAAATTTGATGTTTGTTTTATTGGTGGGTATACCCAAGTCGGCGAGACGACTTACTTACTTCATTTTTGTTAACTTTCGATATTAGGGCTTCGAATACGCCACGCACAAATACACTCCCGCCGCCTACAGTTGCTCCACTAGCCAAACTGCCTTTAAATTCGGACGCACGCACTTTTTATTTATTAAGCAATATTTCGCTTTTATATTATACTCTGTCTCTTACCACTGGTAGGGGAAAACAAGAGTTATTTTATTTTACTACCTTTAGCTGATCTTAGCATTTACACTTGCATACGAATCCAGTCATTAAGGAGCTGATTCAATCTCTGAGTCTCTTACCACTGGTGGGGGAAAACTACAAAAAAAAATACTTTTTATCGAAGGACCAAAATGAATAGAAAGAATAACCCGGTCTTCATTCGTTGAATTCAAAAAATGAACTGATTTTATTTACCAAAGTGTTGTGTATATAAATGAACTCTTAAACTCTAGGAGTTTGTTCTTAAAAATGCTTATTCTAATGTTTATATTTCATGCTCAGCGTTGGCTACTTGATACCGCGCCGCTGTTATAATCTTAAGTGTTTTCCACAGAGTGTGGATGCATGTTTGGTTTGGTTTTAAGCAATACTCGATATATGAATCTTTATGACTTATTTTTGTTTGTCTTTCGTTTTGTATATTTCTTTGGTCAATCTGATTTGGTGATGCCATTTCGGATGCACACGATGTTTAATCTTAAACAAGAACAATTAAACTACAAAACAACAATTTAACACAGTGCATACCCCAAGCTTACAAAACTAGCATTATCGTGCCCATCCTGAAGCCAAGTTCAAATAAAACAGATATTAACTCATACCGACCAATCTCCTTAAACGCTTGCCTATCAAAGGTCTTTGATAAGATAATTGCCAATCGACTGTGGTGGTTAGTCACAAATGATAAAATCAAATCCATATCAACCAGACAGGATTCAGGAAAGGGAAGTCGGTTATAGATAGTCTATTACTCATAGACCATCAAATATCCAGAGCTATCTCGAGAAGAAACCACATATCAATCGTCGCACTAGATTTTAAAAAGCTTTCGACAGAATCGGAGTTCACTCAGTACTCCACCAACTTATAGAATGGAAAACTGGCCTTAGAATCATAAACTACGTAAAAAATTTTATGTCTAATAGCAAAATTGTTGTACGGGTAAACTCACCCTACTCCTCCTTCAAGCCTATCTGCAATGGAATTCCACAGGGGTCTCCACTCTCTGTGGAACTTTTTGTAATAGCCTATAATAAACTAACCACAATGATAGTCCAACACCCTAACATCAGCCTATGCGCATACGCAGACGATTTTAACATAACAATTAACATGAAGAACAAGAAAAATACTATTATCGGCCTTCAACCCATCTTTAACACGATTTTGAACTGGTGCGACATTTCAGGTGCTCAACTTTCAACATCTATATGTAAACACCTGCACATCTGTAGAAAACACAACTGCAGATTCTCTGTAAGGTCAGGCAACTTTCTATTGCAAAATGTTAAAATACTTGGACTACGCATCAACAACAAATATAGATGGCATACACATACAGAACAACTTGCAATATAATTATAAGAACAAACATAAATAAATGCCTCGGAAGTTCAAAATTTAACTGCGACACTGCTTCTCTCATTAATACCACAAAGGCAATAATAACGTCTAAAGCGTCTGACTACGGCCTTCCCATTTACGGATATTGCCCAAACAGTACCCTTCGTCCAGTTAAAGCTGCTTTAAACACAGCTTTCAGATTTGTCCTAGACGCATTTAGAACTACGCCAACTAATAATGTCCTTTACGAGGCCCGAATGTCTCCAATAGAAGACAGACGGGATCTCCTCACAGACAACCTCTCCAAGATAATCAAAACATATAGACCACCTAGAAAATCGCAATACAAATCGGCAATTGACCAGATCATTAATTTTTGCCAAGCACACAGCATACCATTCGGTCCACTTTCAGAAACTCTTCCGCCTTGGTTCATAAAGCTATCTACGATAGATACCTCTCTACGACAATCCTCCAAGAACAACACAGCGCCTGCAATATACCGTATCAAATTTGAAGAAAAAAGAAATAAATACCATAGCTACTCCTTTATATACACTGATGGATCACAATCCAATGGAATTACATCTCTTGTGATCACAGATGATCAAAAACCCCTAAAAACTTGTCTATTACCCCACTATTCGTCCCTACTCTTCTCTGAAATTATCACAATTGTCGAAGCGCTAACATTACTAAAAAATAAAACAGGCAAATTCTATATTTGCTCTGACTCACTTTCAGCTTTAGACGCAAAAAAGAATATTAACAATGCAGATTACTACACCTCACTAGACCGCAACATTTTCACAGAATCTTTCCCAAAATTTAAACTCCTTTGGGTAGGGATAAAGGAAAATGAACTATAGCAAAAAACACAGCAAAGCAACCATTAACGGTACGCGAAAACATAAATACACTGGACATAAAGAAATATATAAAAAAAAACTCACTTAATAAAAATTCAATCCAACCTTAACAAAACATCTAACTGGTACCAAACAATAAACAGCAAGAAATCTAACTCATACAACATATTTAAAAATATCACACACATGCACTAAATTACATTAGATCATATACTTAACCTATGCCCCTCCCATAAGACACACAGTTAAACAGTAACCCAAAACAGTTCCTCAGTTCCTTTTCTGCTATATTAAATTACCTTAAGGCTACACATTTATACCACACCATATAAACCCTGTAAATAATAGACTATAATCATTGTAAATATATAAATATTGTAATAACCCACACATTATCAAAGCAGAAGGCCAGCGTTGCCATTGCTTCTCTTAAACTAGCTAACGTGGAATTTATAATTATAATGTTAGCTTAACAATAAAATAAAATAAAAATACTGTTGCCTTATTTTTATTAAATCGTTCTTTGTCATAAACTGCTGTAGCTAAAACATTCTTTTCAGTTTGTGCTCTTACATCTGACAGATCAGCCTCATCTTCAATATTGCTAGGTGTAAGTAATCCCAATAACATTTCTAACGGACTAGCCTTCGTCACACGGTTAGTTGTACAATTGATTGCCAACTGTACCTCTCCTAACACATCTTGCCAAGACTGAGTTCCAGTTTCAACCGCAGTCAGCATATTTTGAAACGTTCTTATGGTTCTTTCCACTTGGCCATAAGCTCGGCTAGCACCGGTTGCCACTTGCCAATTGCAAGTTTATTTTCTTATATGAACAGAATTGGTTAAACTTTCCACCTGTAAAACACCTTCCCTGGTCAGCTATTATTAGGTTTGGTACTCCAAACAACGAAACAGCAGATTGAACAGCCTTTATGCAAATCTCACTGTCTAATTTAAGGCTATGACTAAGATAGACATACTTGGTAAAAACGTCTACTTGAACAATTACATACTCCTTCTGGTCACTTTTGCCACTTAGTTTTCCAGTTATATCGATGTGGATAGTGTGCCAAGGAATATTGACTTTAGGAATGGGATGCAATTCAGCTTGTATTTTTCCTGAGGTTGATTTGGATATTTTACAAGTCATACAGTTATCAACAAATTTTCTGACATATTTTGACATATTGTCAAACCAATAAAAACCGTACACTTTATCCAGTGTCTTAATAACAGACCATCTAAAGGCACGTGGCACTACTGGTAAACAACGTGTTCTGCCATTCCTCTGTATTCTTCGGTAAAGGAGTTCCGCCCTTAGTTCATAGGTTTTCGCAATATCTTCAGCAAGAGAAAAATCTTTTAATTTAATCACAATTTCGGCTATGTCCGCGTCTCGACGCTGTTCAGCAATGAGCCAGTTGCTTGAAATTTCAGCCAAGTTAACTCTATTCTCGTCAATCACCCTTACCGCACAAGTAGGCTTTGGTAAAAGAAGATTTCTTGACAAAAAGTCAACATGTGCCATTCTTTTCCCCTCTCTGTATTGAATATCGAATGTAAACGCCTGCAAGTGCCCACCCACGCTGTGCTCTGGGGGTCAAGTCTTGTATATTTCTTGACGCCTTTAGCGAGTTACAATCAATAAACACAGATAATGTCGAAAATGTTTAATGGAGTTTACAACAGCTAAAGTTTCCAACTCATACGAGTGGTATCTTGACTCTGCAGGTGAAGTAGGTTTACTGTAGTACTCAATTACGTGGAGTTTGTTATTAAGTTTGTGTAATAAAATTGCACCGTAGCCATCACAACTTGCATCTGTATGCAACTCAATTGGATGATTTGGGTCAAAAATTACAAGGACTGGTTTATCGATAAGAATAGAAACAACTTTTTTTCGTATCTGCTCATGTTCCGTTTTCCAAAGGAATTTACTTTTGTCCGAAGTTAATAAATACAACGGCTTCATCAATTGTGAAAATCCTCCAATAAGATGCTAAGTCATTGAATTGTCTTAGTGATGTGACTGTGGAGGCGGAAGAGCAGTTAATGCTACAATGTTCTGAGGGATTGGACGAATTTCACCAGCACTATAATTGTAGCCTAAATATTGAACCAATGTTTTCAAAAAGGAACACTTTGTGATGTTGAATGAAAATTTAGCTTCTGTCAAAGTGTTTAGAAGGATTTTCTTGGAGGATTTTCTCATTTAAAGTCTTCATCCTTCATGGTGCATATTTTTAAATGTTTTAAATGTTTGACTTTGAGTAGATTATCCGAGCTATGGCTAAGTGAGCTGTGCCCATACGAGCGGCTAGCTCATTGGGCTACTCGGCCGGATAGATACTTTAGACATCGACATCGATGCGCACCGAGCAATGGAAACTGTGGCTTGCCCCAAATATTTGATAATGAGGTGGATCATGATTGTTCATTAATAAATTTGGGGTCTTTATATAGGCCAAGGTTATGCTTAGATTGCAATCTTAGCTTATGGACTGGGGCCATGTGGCCGTCTTGCAGTGTATAGGTTGGTGGTCCTTGGTGATGTACCGCACCATACAATTTAGGCTTGGTCATAAGCACACTGCACCGTTGCTATATGTACATTACACCTCCCTTTCTTAGGGAATGGACTGATTGTATCTGCTATCTACTTCCATAGTATTTATTTTCTTATTGTAGATAAGTGCCCACTGATGTGTTTCCATCTCCTAATATCGAGAGCTTCGTTTGCAACTCGTTGCCAATTGGTCAAAACCTTGTTGAGATCATTGACTCGACTCATACATCTTTTCTTTCTATTCCTACTATAATAAGCATACAAATCCTAATTGTACCTAACGCATGTATTTTTGGGGTCCTATGGTGCAACATGTATCTCATTGATTACAATTACTTTCGGGTCTACTTTTTTGCTTTCTTAGGAGGCATAATAATTGGGAAAGTTTTGGTTTTAATTTTTTTTGTTTCGTTTGTATTTTTCAATTCCGCAAAAAACTCTGTTTCTTTGAGTAGCACGGCGGGTAAGACAATTTTCCCCTTTTAGGGGCCCTTTTAAAGTGGTTGCTTTTACTGCTTTTTAAGTGATACCAACATATCTGACCGAAGAACAATAAAATGTGGTGCATAATGTAAATATTCAAAGCGTAATTGGCTTTACATTACCAACCTAGTTCCCCGAGAACTACTCGCTAAAAGCATAGAGTTCAAAAAATGTTATTTGGTTCCTTCGGACCAGATGTTTTATTTGCTTTCGTCGCAAGTGATGATACCAAGTCTCGATAATAAATAATAGAGCTGACAAACTATCGATGGCACTATCGAGGTATCGAATATTTACGTTTCTGCGCAACCATCGATTTTTTTTATCCACTTTCGATAGTGCACAAACAAAGAGTTTTTTTTTCAGTACAACAATTCTTTTTTGCGTGATGCAACATCAATCGATTCGGAAAGGATGCTCAGCAAAGCTGGACAGATAGTTAGCGATCGCCGAGCTTCCTTAAAATAAAAAAATGTTGATATGATTGTGTTTTTACAACATAAAAAATGGATCTCCTAGTAACTTTTGATTCTTTTTTTTATTTATTTTAAATATAAGTTAAGACCAGGCATGCTATAAACCTATAAATATTTTATGACCGCGCCCACACTCATCTTACAATAGTCAAGACTCGTCATAATGGGCATCGGCACAAACAATAACTATCAGACTAAACATTCCTATGGGAATGGTGTCGTGTTCAGTACATCAGACAGCAAGTCGCCCAATTCTACAATTCGGCAATAAACAGATCAAGTTCGGTACACCAGACTTCAAGTCGCCTAAATCAATTCATCGATAAACAGATCCCACGCCAGCGTTGGACTTTTGGACTCAGCAGACGTCGCACAGTGGGGCCTTCTGGCATTTAGCATTGCAAAAATCATAGCGTCTGAACCAATAAAGCGATTTCAAAAATTTAAAAAGCATATGATAAAGAATACCTTAAGCTTCAAAATGAATGTTTTCAAAAGTGCTGGGTGTTCGTGGTGCTGAAATATTCAAGGTCAAAGTCAGAAAATATTTCCAAGCATGTTTTTCCTTTAAAAATGGATCGAAACCCGGTTTTTTTTAATCACAAATGGAATTTTTCATTGTTTTAGACGACTATGTAACATTTTTTAATGTTTTAATTTGATTTTTTAACATAATTACAAAAAGAAAAAAAAAATTTTTTTAAATTTTTTTTTTAGGTTAACTTTGAAAATTTGCTATTGATGGCTGATTTTCTTCAAAATAATTTTCAATATTTACATCAGTATCTAATAAACTCAACATTTCGGGACTATAGTTGCTATTTTCCAAATCCTTTCGTGATCGCACGTGTCTCAGGGATGCAATAAGTGGGTCCGACGAGGGTGCTAGCATGTTAAAAAGGTCTTCATTTTGTCTAACACGAGAAGTTTTTAATGTATTAGTGTATCTGAACCTTTTGTAGTCCTTGTTTTTACATTCCTGTGCTTCTTCGGATAGCTCTCCAAGTGGTAAACACTGATATTCTATTAAATCCTTTCCGTGAGCCAAAATCCTATGTACCGTTGGGGTAAGTTTTTTTTGCGGATACAATTCAGTCAAAAGATGAGCAGTCTTTGAAGTATATTCAGCAAATTTTTCACCATTTACCATTTCCTTTCAATTTATATTTGATATGTATATGTACATATATTTGATTTTGAACTTAAGCTCCGTACTAGCGTTTTCGAATGAAACGCTCATCTCCTTTAGCAATCCCATTTCAAAATCATTTAAGTTTTCACACTCATGGAAAACTTTTAAAATTCTTTCATTCTTTCACAACATTTTTGCACAATTAAATAAAACTGTCTTGAATTATATTGACAAATACTATTCAGTCCTGATTTAAGGTGTTTCCACTTATGAAGTTAAAAATAAACTGTCGCAAACGAGAGGAATAAGTAGCTCTTTATGTTATATTTTTTTAATTAACTAGGTAGAACGAAAAATCGGTATTACCCTTTTTGTATTAATTAGGTAAAAAACTTAATATTTACATCCAATTAGGTAAACGGAAATAAAAACGACCAACCCACAAATAGGACAAACTTTTCATCAACTTAAATAACATTTACCTGTCTTGTCATTTTTTCCAAAGCAGGTAATTAGCAATGTTATCATTTAAATACAAAGAAGCTACAGGCCAATACGCATGCGCTCTTCTTCTTCCTTATACCTGCAGCGCATTTTTTAGGCTAGGTTGCCTTAGTTTTATGGCTTACGCATCGATGTCGCAGGTCTCCGCAGATTGGGACTATATATGTACATCTGATAGGTAAATATTTCACCTACCTAGTGTATGTAGTCCGGTATTGATACTCGTTGAGTCTTGCTAGTTTTATTCCATCAAAGTTCAAAAATGACAATATTTAGTACATTTTTTAAACGCTTCAAGTTCAATAACTATTTAAGTAATTATTAAAATTTATGAAACATGCTATTAATAAAGAACATACTTTTCAGATAAAACCAAAAAATGCAAGATCGATTGTTGAAATAGCCCAATATTCAGTTTTAAAGTTGCGATTTTTTTTTAAATTATCATTTTTTCCTTTTCACTAAAAATGTCTCAACTTTGGGCGCCTCTAGCACCCATGAATCTCAACCGATTTCAAAAATTTTCGGATTCATAATCTCTGAAGTATTTCCTATCGATTGCATATATAATTTTTGCCAAACGCGATCATGAAAAAACGTATTTTTGCAACGCTATCCGAGCAGAGGCCCAACTGTGCGTCGCTGTCACCAACGACGCCCAATACCAGAGGCTTCATCCAAACATAATCGATCAACCCAAAGTCAGTCTTCAACCTGAGTGCAACTTGTAACTTCGTTGGAGCTCCGCAATCCTTGTTCATAGTAGTTGTCTTAAAGTCTTCCAGTAAATTAAAAGATTTGTGAACGTAAAACTAATAAAGATTTTTAAATAAATTTTATTTTTTTCCTACGGAGAACAAGGAAAGTGTTAATTGGCGCCCGAGCAGGGACCCTGCTAAATAAAACTTGATCGAGTGTTAGTGACAGATATCAGTGATCGTGACCAATAAAACGCGTTAAATGCCTTAAGTGTCGACGAAAATAAAACCATTGTATCGAACTACGCTAAGAATCAGACAGGGTCAAAATTCAATCGCTGCAATTTCCTCCAAGATCCGTTCCGAGGAAAACTGATAACCCGAAAGTGTTTGCCCAGGAGCGTTAGTACCTTCAACGTTGGAAAAGCGAGCCCTCCTACAAGCCGATCAGTAAAGCACCGAAGATGCTAGTAATAATGTAAGTTAAGAAGAATAGATTTAAGAGAAAATTGTGAATCAAAACGAAAGTTAAAAAAGAAAAAAAAAGAAAATCAATCAGTTAAATCCTAAAAAAGGAAACAAAAAAATTAAAAGAAGAAAATCAATTAGCTTAGTTTTAAAAGAAAAACAAAAGAATCAAAAGAAGAAAATCAATTAGTTAAGTTTTTTTACAAAAAAAAAAGAAAAAATCAACTAACCCTTAAAATATTTATCCTTACTAACAATTATCCTGTGAACCAAAAGCCATTTCCAACCGCGCCGCGAACTTGCCTATTCTTACAAAAAACCTGATTACATATTCGACGCGATTGTGTTACGTATCTGTTGTTGTTTTAAGTGAAATACTTCCCCTTTTAAATTGAAAAATGCCTGAAGATAGTTGGGTAAAAGCCTCAGTTCTTCAGCCAGGAAATCGTCAAGCTACAGAGCCACAAATGGCATCAACCTCAGGTTCTGCAGGTAGAAATATAGAAGCAGAAGCGCTTGAACTCGTCGCAATCAGAAAACCCAGTATATAAAGATTTAACCCCAAATTTAAGTGACAATTGGAACGATTTGGAAAGGGTTCCAGATTTAGTGAAAGGACTTAGAGAATTTTCAGGTAATCCAGCAGAGTTTACAACATGGTTTTCTACAGCTTCATGCATAATGGAGGTTTTTGCTCCCTTACAGGGAACACCAAAATATTTCGCGATACTGTTGACGGCTAGAGACAAAATTACCGGTCATGCAGACTCAGTGTTGAAAGCAAATGGTACCGCATTGCATTGGGATGCAATCTCGAAATGTCTTTTAGAAGAGTATTCGGATAGACGAGACTTAGGTACACTGGAATACCAATTATTTTCCATGAGCCAGAAGAATAGTACCATCCATGAATTCTATTTTGCAGTCCACCAACAAATGTCCTTAATTATTGATCAAATCAAGAATATGGGACACAGCACAGAAGTTAGAATGGTCATGTCAAAACAAATAAAGGACAGAGCTTTAGATACTTTTATTAGAGGCTTGAATGGTGACCTAGCAGACAGATTAAGTATGGCGCAGCCTCTTAATCTAAAACATGCATTGCAATTAATAGATGCAGTAGATAATAAACGCGCCAAAAATTCTATCGGCCTCGGTTATCAATACCCTCGTCCGAATATATCTCATAAACCGGTACAACACAATAAGAACAATATGTTCCCTCAACCACCGTACCCTCCAGTACTTCCACCTAAACCACACATTAATACAAACTGGTATAACCCCAGACAGATACAGAGCTATAATATTCCTCAGAATAATCCGTTCCGAAATAATAACCAGCAATTTTTTAATGCACCACCTAGACCATTCACCCCGAAACCGCAACCAAAACCCACTCCAATGGAAGTAGACGGTTCCATCATGACCAGAAAAGTAAACTACATAAACAGACCAAATACCAATCCCTCACAACAGCCAATTTTGTTGAAAAGAGTAAACCAGCATATAACAAATTTTCCGAATAAAATTCAAAGACAGTTCCACATTGGAGCTGAAGCACAAAATGAATCATATAGTACTCCAATGCAAGAAGAACCTCAGGTTAATATGTCCGAAGTTCAGTCCGAATATCAAGAGCAAGATGATTATTTCCAAGTAGTCCCATATTCACAGTTTTCAGAGTATCAGCAACAGCAAGAATATTTCACCGCTCAAGGTGATATGTCCGAGTTAATTCCACAAAATAAAGAGGTATCACAAACCGTAGTCCAAGATCCTCTCCCACAAATTGAGGATACTGTCAGTTTTTTAGGATGAAATGTTCCTCTTTGCCGTACTATGTAGTCCGAGACAAAGACGGAACAGTATACAATTTTTTAATAGACACCGGTTCAAATAAAAATTATATCCAACCAGAAATAGCCAGAAATGTAAAAACAAACGAGCACAAGTTCTATGCGAGAACTGTAAGTGGACGCATCCTAATTTCGGAACATGTCCACTTGGGTCTTTTCAATGAACCCAACAAACCTATAATCTTTTTTCTACTGCCAAATTTGGAATCGTTCCATGGAATCTTAGGCAACGATACATTAAAAGAACTTAATGCCATTATAGATGTGGGAAAAAATTTATTATACGTCAACAACTCTCATGTTGTTAAAATGAGACAAATGCAAACTCAGCAAGTCCACACGATCAATTCAGATCAACTCTCGGGTCAGCAAAAATTAAAGCTAGAAGCACTTCAAGAGGAATACAAATCGCTGTTCGCGAGCCCAGACATGAAGTTGACTTACGCTACCAATGTCCAAGGAGAAATTCGAACGACGTTAGACACTCCAGTCTATACAAAACATTACCCGTATCCAGCTTCGTTGCGAGAAGTAGTTGAAGAACAAATTCAAGAATTACTACAAGATGGTATAATACGACCCTCACGGTCGCCTTATAATTCCCCTGTTTGGATTGTCCCCAAGAAAAGTGACAGTCTGGGAAGGAAAAAATATCGGATGGTCATTGACTATCGGAAATTAAATACAGTCACCATTTCGGATAAATATCCAATTCCCGAAATTGGAGAGATGATTGCTCAATTGGGCAACAACAAATATTTCTCTGTTCTCGACTTGAAAAGTGGATTTCATCAGATTCCTCTAAAGAAATCTGATATTGAAAAAACAGCGTTCGCTGTAAACGGAGGGGAAATATGAATTTACCAGACTCCCCTTCGGTTTGAAAAATTCCCCATCAATATTTCAAAGAGCCCTTGATGACATATTAAGAGAACATATAGGAAAAATATGCTATGTTTATATCGATGATATCATAATATTCAGCAAATCTGAGGAAGAACATTTTCGTCATTTGGCCGAAGTATTCTCTACTTTGTCAAAAGCAAACATGAAAGTACAGGTAGATAAATGTAAATTCCTCAAACATAGTGTTGATTTCCTAGGCGTAGTAATATCAAGGGAAGGTGTTAAAACCAACCCAGAAAAAGTGCAGGCTATCAAAAACTTCCCCACACCAAAGAACCTAAAACAACTAAGGTCCTTCTTGGGTTTAGCCAGCTATTATAGGAGATTCATTAAAGATTTTGCTAAATTAGCAAGACCCCTTACAGCTTTATTGCGTGGCGAACATGGCAGAACTAAGAAGAATGTTTTCAACAAAATCGAAATTCATTTTTGCAAAGAAGAACATGATTTTTTTGAGAAAGAAAAAAATTCATTAATTTCACAAGACGTAGTATTAGCATATCCCGATTTCAATCAAGAATTTCATCTGACTACAGATGCCTCGAATATAGCAATAGGTTCGTCACTAGAACAAAACGGGAGACCGATTACATTTATATCTAGAGCGTTATCTAAACCAGAAGAAAATTATGCTACAAACGAGAGGGAAATGTTAGCCATAGTATGGTCCTTGGAAAAATTGAGGAGGTATCTCTATGGTAAGTCAAAAGTGACCATCTACACTGATCATCAACCGCTTACCTATGCACTTAGCCCGAAGAACAACAATGCAAAGATGAAAAAGTGGAAAAGTTACCTGGAGGAGTACAATTATGAGTTGAAGTATAAACCGGGTAGCTCAAATGTAGTAGCAGACACACTTTCTAGAAATCCTACTAGCATAAATGCTAGCAGCACGTCAGCAGCCACTGTGCATAGCGATGAGAGCTCAGGTCATGAACTTATACCAACAATGGACATTCTCATTAACGTCTTTAAATACAAATTAATAATTCTCACCGGCGATAACGAATCAACGACATTCGAATTACCGTTCCCTACATACCATAGACATACAGTAGTAAAGAGAAACTATTCAGAGAGTGATCTTGTAACAATTTTAAAAGCAAAAATGGATCCTAGAATGGTAAATGGTATTTTCACTTCCGAAAGTATTATGGGAAAGATCCAACCCATATTTCCGGAACATTTTAGGAACTATGAAGCAAGATTCACGCAGATTCAAACTACAGATGTCCATGACCATAGCCAACAGCAAGAAATCATAGCAAAAGAACATGTTAGAGCCCATAGAAACGCATTGGAGAACAAAAAACAAATTTTATCGAAATTTTTTTTCCCCGGTATGAAAAAGAAAATAGAAGCAGTAGTAAAAGCCTGTCAAACATGCAAGCCTTCAAAATACCAAAGACACCCCCCAAATCAAGAAATTCAACCATCACCCATTCCTAGTTATCCAGGAGAAATCATACACATAGATTTGTACTCAACACAGAATAAAATTATCCTAACAGCAATAGACAAGTTCTCAAAGTATGTGCAAATAAAACTATTTAATTCAAAAGCAGCGGAACATTTAAAGGTACCACTTCGCGAGTTATTAGTAGCTTTCGGCGTGACAAAAACGATAGTCATGGATAATGAGAAATCCCTGAATTCTGCGTCAATAAAATTTCTTTTGAATAATCAGCTAGGCATAAATGTCCATACAACCCCACCATATACATCGTCTAGCAATGGCCAAGTAGAAAGATTCCATTCGACATTCACAGAAATTATGAGATGTTTAAAGGTTGAGCATCCTGAGCTGGAATTCGAAGACCTAATATTCAGAGCCGTAGATGAGTATAATAAAACGATCCATAGCACCACTAATAAAAAACCAATAGAAGCATTTTTTGCGGTACACTTAGCACACTCACCAGAAAAACTAGTACTCGAAAGGCAAAAAATTTCAAGGAAAATTTCAGATAAGCAAGATTCCGATTTACAATATCACAACAAGAAAAAGGAACCTATAAAAATTTACGATCCAGGTGACACAATGTATGTTAAGATCAACAGAAGGTTAGGTTCTAAACTAACGCCAAGATATAAAAAAGAAAAAGTAGCTGAAGATTTGAATACAAAAGTAAAACCATGTCAGGCAGGATTGTGCATAAGAATCAGCTAAAATACTGATCAACATCCTTTTTCGACAGGTTAATCTTGTTACCAGCCTGCTGGGGACACACGACTATCTTGGATTACTCAAAATCTAGGGTGGTAATGTTGGAAACCGGAATAGCAGCAAGGCAGAATGGTACCTTTAAGATCATCCACGTGGTAGAGATAGAAAAGTATCAACAGGCATTGTCAGTATTGAAGGAGGTTGTACAAAATAAAACGAAAACAAATCCGTACTACCCTTTTTTAATTTACGAAATAACTCGAATCGAGAATGAAATCAAACGACTAAAGCCAATGAGATTCAGAGCAAAACGCTCTCTCGATATACTTGGAACAGCGTGGAAGTGGCTCGCGGGTACCCCAGATCACCAAGATCACAATTGATAAAATCAATGAACAGCTAATAACAAACAAGTAATAATAAATAACCTAGTAGAAAATAAGATAAATGATTTGGTCAAAATAACTAACTCTTTGTTACTTAAAAACAAACCCGAAACAAAAGATAAAGCAAAAGAAATAGAAATGTCAAAATACAAATTAAGCTTATTGAGAGAAGAAATTACTAATGTCATTTATGCAATAGATTGGGCCAAGGCCAATACCATAAATTCTTTAATTCTATCACCAGCAGAAATAAATATCATTGAATCAATTGCCGAAGAAAGCCTAACGTTTGTAAATATTGAAGAGCTAATAGAATTTGCGAAGTAAGCATTGCATCTGATGGCAGAGCCCTTCTTTATTTATTTATTTATTTATTTATAATAAAGTTAATAATAATTAAAATTATTACTAGCTTATTAACTAAAGCGCTGGCGGCTAAGGCCTTCGGCTTGGTATTTACATACATTTATATCTACAAAATTGCATATTTACCTACACATTTACGTATTTACATATTTAGATATTTACATATTAACATACTTATAATTACAATAAATGGTATATTTGTGAAAGGTTAAGGAATTGTATTATTAGGGATGTATTTTCTGGCGTGGGATTTGAAAGGATGGAAAGGGGGCAGGTATTTTTGAAAATTTGGTTTCTAAGGTGCTGGGTTGCTGGGCATTCTTTAAGGATGTGGGTAATGGTGAGGTTACTTGTACATGAACAGTTTGGGCATGGGGTGATGTTTTTGGGGTCGATATATACTTGTTGGGTGAACCGTGTGTGTCCTAGTCTAAGCCTTACTATTTTTATTTGGTCTCTACGTGTTATTATGTTCTGGCTAAATGATTTTAGATAGTGTCTTGAGTTTGTTAGGCTAGTGTTGACTTGTTGGTACCATCTATTGCAGTGTTCAATGTTATTCCTAAGTTGTTGAATATTTTTGTTTCTAAGAAATTTGTCGATGTCTTTAGTGTTGAAGTTGGGGGTGCAATGCAACGGACTATAGATTGTGGACTTAGCTACTGAATCGGCAAGTTCGTTCCCTTCAATGCCACAATGGCTGGGGATCCAAAGTAGTTTTATTTTGGGTGCAGATTTGGTAAGCAGATTCCTAATTAATGTTGGGTAAAAGTTGTTGTTGTCAATGTTCCCGATAGATTTTATAGATGAGAGAGAATCCGAACAAATTACAAAGTTACCTTTTCTACTTTGAATTAGTTTAATTGCGTCAAGAATGGCTATGGTTTCGGCTGATAGTATTGATGTGAAGTGCGGTAGTAAACCTCTTTGTAATGTTTCCTTTTCGGTGGTGATGGCAAAGGTAGCAGTGTTGTGTTGCAACGAGCCGTCTGTATATGTAAATGTGTGATTCTTGTATTTAGCCTTGAGATCAAGGAAGTGCCGCCTATAAATACTCGTCGGTGTGTTGGGTTTGCTGTATTTTTGTAGTGTAGTGTTTATAACAGTAGGGAAAGTCCATGGGGGGGTTATTGCTCTGTTTGGGAGCGGGAGGTAGGGGATATGGTTTTCTTTGCATAATAGTATAATTTTTTCTAGTGTCGATGATATTTTATATATTTTACTTTTGTTACTTTGCTTAATATGTTTGTAGAGTGGTGAATTTGAACTGTTAAGTAGTGTTTTGTATGTTTTGGCTGTAATGAGGTCTCTCTGTTGTTCTATTGTGGGTATATTCGATTCGAAAAGTAAGTTTGATATAGGTGTTGATCGTAGGGCGCCAAGTGATGTGCGTATTGCTGCGTTAAACAAAGACTTAAGCTTGTTGAGCGTTGATTTGGGTGCGTGCCCGTAGATAAATATTGCATAGTCTCTTTTAGAAATCAATATAGATTTTGTTATGTTGATCAGTGTGTGTGTGTTGCAGTTGAATTTGGGACTTGCTAGGCATTTGATAACATTCAGTTTGTTGTTTAACGCTGGTTGCATATTTTTAATATGTGAGTGCCATCTGTATTTGCTGTTTATTGTTAGTCCTAAGAGTTTTAGGCTTGGAACTGTGGGAATTTGGGTGTTGTTGCATGATATGGTGCAAGAACAGTTCTGCTGTCGGCATATGTGGAGGTGTTGGCACTTTTGCGGGGATAGTAGGGCTCCTGAGTATAGGCACCACTTGTGGATGTTCGAGAAAAGTGTGTCAAGGTTGTGGTTAGGATTTTTTTTTTTTTTGTGGGAGATTATCAGGAAGAAATCATCGGCGTATGCGCTAAATTGAATATCTTTCTGAAGGTGGATGATATTTGAAAGTTTGTTATAGGCGATGAGGAAGAGAATTACCGATATTGGGGATCCATGGGGAATGCCGTTGCATAGAGAATATGGGGAGCTTATCGTGTTTTTGATTTTAATTTTGATTTTTCTGTTTGACATGAAGTTTTGGACAAAGGATACTATTTTTGAGCCTACTTTCCAGCTGATTAATTGGTCTACTATAGTGTGCACGCCAACTCTGTCAAAGGCCTTTGAGAAGTCAAGGGCAATGATAGAGGTGTGCTTTTTGCCTCTTAACGACTTGGTTATCAGGTGGTCTGCAAGGAGCAGACCGTCTGAAACTGATTTGCCGTATTTGAAGCCTGATTGGCTAGGATGTATTAGGTTGTGTTTGGTGACAAACCACCATAGACGTTTGGCTATTATTTTTTCAAGTGTTTTGGCTAGGCAACAGTTAAGTGAGATTGGTCGGTAGCTGGAAATTAGTGTTTTGTCAGATTTGGGTTTTAGTATGGGGATAACTAGACTTGTTTTGTATGTTTGTGGAATGATGTTGTTATTAAAGATGTTGTTGAAGAGTTTAACAATTCGTTGTTTCACTGGGATTGAGGTGTTTTTAATCATAGGGTAAGCTATTCTATTAAGGCCAGGGGTTGTTCCTTTGAGGGAGTGTAATGCTGAGAGTAGTTCTATCTGAGTGATATCTGATTCTATTGTTTGTGCTGATGGGTGGGTTATGTAGTTTGTTAGTTTGTTCGCGTACTTGTTAGCAATGAATTCTTGGCTAAAGTTTTTATCATTAGATTGATCGGACCAGTATAGTGCAAATAGTTGTGATATAGTTTTTGTATCAGTTGTAAAAGAGTTGTTAGCTGTGTCTGTGATGCAGTGTATGGTTTTAGTTGGATTGAGTCCGCAAAGTCGTCGAATATTTGCCCAAATTTTGTCGGGGGGAGTGTTAGGGTTAATTGTGGTAGTAAAGTCTGTTGTGGCTTTAATTTTTGATATTCTTAGTTCTCTCCTGAAAAGTGCATTAGCTCTTTTGTATTTAATTAGATTGTCTATGTTATTATTTTGTTTGAAATTATTCAAGGTTTTGAATTTGTTTGCTCTTAGTTCAGTCAGGACTTTGTTCCACCAAGGAGTGTTTTTCCTGCGCGGGTGGGTGGATGTTAGTGGGATACTGTTGTGGGCGGCTTGCAGTATTATTTTATTGATAGCTGCGGCTTCTTTATTGATATTTGTGCTGGTAGGTGTGTGATCGTTTGCCTGTTCAGTTTGTTTGGTAAATAATGCCCAGTTGGCTATACAAAACATTACCCGTATCCAGCTTCGTTGCGAGAAGTAGTTGAAGAACAAATTCAAGAATTACTACAAGATGGTATAATACGACCCTCACGGTCGCCTTATAATTCCCCTGTTTGGATTGTTCCCAAGAAAAGTGACAGTCTGGGAAGGAAAAAATATCGGATGGTCATTGACTATCGGAAATTAAATACAGTCACCATTTCGGATAAATATCCAATTCCCGAAATTGGAGAGATGATTGCTCAATTGGGCAACAACAAATATTTCTCTGTTCTCGACTTGAAAAGTGGATTTCATCAGATTCCTCTAAAGAAATCTGATATTGAAAAAACAGCGTTCGCTGTAAACGGAGGGAAATATGAATTTACCAGACTCCCCTTCGGTTTGAAAAATTCCCCATCAATATTTCAAAGAGCCCTTGATGACATATTAAGAGAACATATAGGAAAAATATGCTATGTTTATATCGATGATATCATAATATTCAGCAAATCTGAGGAATATTATCATTTGGCCGAAGTATTCTCTACTTTGTCAAAAGCAAACATGAAAGTACAGGTAGATAAATGTAAATTCCTCAAACATAGTGTTGATTTCCTAGGCGTAGTAATATCAAGGGAAGGTGTTAAAACCAACCCAGAAAAAGTGCAGGCTATCAAAAACTTCCCCACACCAAAGAACCTAAAACAACTAAGGTCCTTCTTGGGTTTAGCCAGCTATTATAGGAGATTCATTAAAGATTTTGCTAAATTAGCAAGACCCCTTACAGCTTTATTGCGTGGCGAACATGGCAGAACTAAGAAGAATGTTTTCAACAAAATCGAAATTCATTTTTGCAAAGAAGAACATGATTTTTTTGAGAAAGAAAAAATTCATTAATTTCACAAGACGTAGTATTAGCATATCCCGATTTCAATCAAGAATTTCATCTGACTACAGATGCCTCGAATATAGCAATAGGTTCGTCACTAGAACAAAACGGGAGACCGATTACATTTATATCTAGAGCGTTATCTAAAACAGAAGAAAATTATGCTACAAACGAGAGGGAAATGTTAGCCATAGTATGGTCCTTGGAAAAATTGAGGATGTATCTCTATGGTAAGTCAAAAGTGACCATCTACACTGATCATCAACCGCTTACCTATGCACTTAGCCCGAAGAACAACAATGCAAAGTTGAAAAAGTGGAAAAGTTACCTGGAGGAGTACAATTATGAGTTGAAGTATAAACCGGGTAGCTCAAATGTAGTAGCAGACGCACTTTCTAGAAATCCTACTAGCATAAATGCTAGCAGCACGTCAGCAGCCACTGTGCATAGCGATGAGAGCTCAGGTCATGAACTTATACCAACAATGGACATTCCCATTAACGTCTTTAAAAACCAATTAATAATTCTCACCGGCAATTAATAATTCTCAATGCCCATAGAAACGCATTGGAGAACAAAAAACATATTTTATCGAAATTTTTTTTCCCCGGTATGAAAAAGAAAATAGAAGCAGTAGTAAAAGCCTGTCAAACATGCAAACTTTCAAAATACCAAAGACACCCCCCAAATCAAGAAATTCAACCATCACCCATTCCTAGTTATCCAGGAGAAATCATACACATAGATTTGTACTCAACACAGAATAAAATTATCCTAACAGCAATAGACAAGTTCTCAAAGTATGTGCAAATAAAACTATTTAATTCAAAAGCAGCGGAACATTTAAAGGTACCACTTCGCGAGTTATTAGTAGCTTTCGGCGTGACAAAAACGATAGTCATGGATAATGAGAAATCCCTGAATTCTGCGTCAATAAAATTTCTTTTGAATAATCAGCTAGGCATAAATGTCCATACAACCCCACCATATACATCGTCTAGCAATGGCCAAGTAGAAAGATTCCATTCGACATTCACAGAAATTATGAGATGTTTAAAGGTTGAGCATCCTGAGCTGGAATTCGAAGACCTAATATTCAGAGCCGTAGATGAGTATAATAAAACGATCCATAGCACCACTAATAAAAAACCAATAGAAGCATTTTTTGCGGTACACTTAGCACACTCACCAGAAAAACTAGTACTCGAAAGGCAAAAAATTTCAAGGAAAATTTCAGATAAGCAAGATTCCGATTTACAATATCACAACAAGAAAAAGGAACCTATAAAAATTTACGATCCAGGTGACACAATGTATGTTAAGATCAACAGAAGGTTAGGTTCTAAACTAACTCCAAGATATAAAAAAGAAAAAGTAGCTGAAGATTTGAATACAAAAGTAAAACCATGTCAGGCAGGATTGTGCATAAGAATCAGCTAAAATACTGATCAACATCCTTTTTCGACAGGTTAATCTTGTTACCAGCCTGCTGGGGACACACGACTATCTTGGATTACTCAAAATCTAGGGTGGTAATGTTGGAAACCGGAATAGCAGCAAGGCAGAATGGTACCTTTAAGATCATCCACGTGGTAGAGATAGAAAAGTATCAACAGGCATTGTCAGTATTGAAGGAGGTTGTACAAAATAAAACGAAAACAAATCCGTACTACCCTTTTTAAATTTACGAAATAACTCGAATCGAGAATGAAATCAAACGACTAAAGCCAATGAGATTCAGAGCAAAACGCTCTCTCGATATACTTGGAACAGCGTGGAAGTGGCTCGCGGGTACCCCAGATCACCAAGATCACAATTGATAAAATCAATGAACAGCTAATAACAAACAAGTAATAATAAATAACCTAGTAGAAAATAAGATAAATGATTTGGTCAAAATAACTAACTCTTTGTTACTTAAAAACAAACCCGAAACAAAAGATAAAGCAAAAGAAATAGAAATGTCAAAATACAAATTAAGCTTATTGAGAGAAGAAATTACTAATGTCATTTATGCAATAGATTGGGCCAAGGCCAATACCATAAATTCTTTAATTCTATCACCAGCAGAAATAAATATCATTGAATCAATTGCCGAAGAAAGCCTAACGTTTGTAAATATTGAAGAGCTAATATAATTTGCGAAGTAAGCGCATTGCATCTGATGGCAGAGCCCTTCTTTATTTATTTATTTATTTATTTATAATAAAGTTAATAATAATTAAAATTATTACTAGTTTATTAACTAAAGCGCTGGCGGCTAAGGCCTTCGGCTTGGTATTTACATACATTTATATCTACAAAATTGCATATTTACCTACACATTTACGTATTTACATATTTAGATATTTACATATTAACATACTTATAATTACAATAAATGGTATATTTGTGAAAGGTTAAGGAATTGTATTATTAGGGATGTATTTTCTGGCGTGGGATTTGAAAGGATGGAAAGGGGGCAGGTATTTTTGAAAATTTGGTTTCTAAGGTGCTGGGTTGCTGGGCATTCTTTAAGGATGTGGGTAATGGTGAGGTTACTTGTACATGAACAGTTTGGGCATGGGGTGATGTTGTTGGGGTCGATATATACTTGTTGGGTGAGCCGTGTGTGTCCTAGTCTAAGCCTTACTATTTTTATTTGGTCTCTACGTGTTATTATGTTCTGGCTAAATGATTTTAGATAGTGTCTTGAGTTTGTTAGGCTAGTGTTGACTTGTTGGTACCATCTATTGCAGTGTTCAATGTTATTCCTAAGTTGTTGAATATTTTTGTTTCTAAGAAATTTGTCGATGTCTTTAGTGTTGAAGTTGGGGGTGCAATGTAACGGACTATAGATTGTGGACTTAGCTACTGAATCGGCAAGTTCGTTCCCTTCAATGCCACAATGGCTGGGGATCCAAAGTAGTTTTATTTTGGGTGCAGATTTGGTAAGCAGATTCCTAATTAATGTTGGGTAAAAGTTGTTGTTGTCAATGTTCCCGATAGATTTTATAGATGAGAGAGAATCCGAACAAATTACAAAGTTACCTTTTCTACTTTGAATTAGTTTAATTGCGTCAAGAATGGCTATGGTTTCGGCTGATAGTATTGATGTGAAGTGCGGTAGTAAACCTCTTTGTAAGGTTTCCTTTTCGGTGGTGATGGCAAAGGTAGCAGTGTTGTGTTGCAACGAGCCGTCTGTATATATAAATGTGTGATTCTTGTATTTAGCCTTGAGATCAAGGAAGTGCCGCCTATAAATACTCGTCGGTGTGTTGGGTTTGCTGTATTTTTGTAGTGTAGTGTTTATAACAGTAGGGAAAGTCCATGGGGGGGTTATTGCTCTGTTTGGGAGCGGGAGGTAGGGGATATGGTTTTCTTTGCATAATAGTATAATTTTTTCTAGTGTCGATGATATTTTATATATTTTACTTTTGTTACTTTGCTTAATATGTTTGTAGAGTGGTGAATTTGAACTGTTAAGTAGTGTTTTGTATGTTTTGGCTGTAATGAGGTCTCTCTGTTGTTCTATTGTGGGTATATTCGATTCGAAAAGTAAGTTTGATATAGGTGTTGATCGTAGGGCGCCAAGTGATGTGCGTATTGCTGCGTTAAACAAAGACTTAAGCTTGTTGAGCGTTGATTTTGGTGCGTGCCCGTAGATAAATATTGCATAGTCTATTTTAGAAATCAATATAGATTTTGTTATGTTGATCAGTGTGTGTGTGTTGCAGTTGAATTTGGGACTTGCTAGGCATTTGATAAAATTCAGTTTGTTGTTTAACGCTGGTTGCATATTTTTAATATGTGAGTGCCATCTGTATTTGCTGTTTATTGTTAGTCCTAAGAGTTTTAGGCTTGGAACTGTGGGAATTTGGGTGTTGTTGCATGATATGGTGCAAGAACAGTTCTGCTTTCGGCATATGTGGAGGTGTTGGCACTTTTGCGGGGATAGTAGGGCTCCTGAGTATAGGCACCACTTGTGGATGTTCGAGAAAAGTGTGTCAAGGTTGTGGTTAGGATTTTTTTTTTTTGTGGGAGATTATCAGGAAGAAATCATCGGCGTATGCGCTAAATTGAATATCTTTCTGAAGGTGGATGATATTTGAAAGTTTGTTATAGGCGATGAGGAAGAGAATTACCGATATTGGGGATCCCTGGGGAATGCCGTTGCATAGAGAATATGGGGAGCTTATCGTGTTTTTGATTTTAATTTTGATTTTTCTGTTTGACATGAAGTTTTGGACAAAGGATACTATTTTTGGGCCTACTTTCCAGCTGATTAATTGGTCTACTATAGTGTGCACGCCAACTCTGTCGAAGGCCTTTGAGAAGTCAAGGGCAATGATAGAGGTGTGCTTTTTGCTTCTTAACGACTTGGTTATCAGGTGGTCTGCAAGGAGCAGACCGTCTGAAACTGATTTGCCGTATTTGAAGCCTGATTGGTTAGGATGTATTAGGTTGTGTTTGGTGACAAACCACCATAGACGTTTGGCTATTATTTTTTCAAGTGTTTTGGCTAGGCAACAGTTAAGTGAGATTGGTCGGTAGCTGAAAATTAGTGTTTTGTCAGATTTGGGTTTTAGTATGGGGATAACTAGACTTGTTTTGTATGTTTGTGGAATGATGTTGTTATTAAAGATGTTGTTGAAGAGTTTAACAATTCGTTGTTTCACTGGGATTGAGGTGTTTTTAATCATAGGGTAAGCTATTCTATTAAGGCCAGGGGTTGTTCCTTTGAGGGAGTGTAATGCTGAGAGTAGTTCTATCTGAGTGATATCTGATTCTATTGTTTGTGCTGATGGGTGGGTTATGTAGTTTGTTAGTTTGTTCGCGTACTTGTTAGCAATGAATTCTTGGCTAAAGTTTTTATCATTAGATTGATCGGACCAGTATAGTGCAAATAGTTGTGATATAGTTTTTGTATCAGTTGTAAAAGAGTTGTTAGCTGTGTCTGTGATGCAGTGTATGGTTTTAGTTGGATTGAGTCCGCAAAGTCGTCGAATATTTGCCCAAATTTTGTCGGGGGGAGTGTTAGGGTTAATTGTGGTAGTAAAGACTGTTGTGGCTTTAATTTTTGATATTTTTAGTTCTCTCCTGAAAAGTGCATTAGCTCTTTTGTATTTAAGTAGATTGTCTATGTTATTATTTTGTTTGAAATTATTCAAGGTTTTGAATTTGTTTGCTCTTAGTTCAGTCAGGACTTTGTTCCACCAAGGAGTGTTTTTCCTGCGCGGGTGGGTGGATGTTAGTGGGATACTGTTGTGGGCGGCTTGCAGTATTATTTTATTGATAGCTGCGGCTTCTTTATTGATATTTGTGCTGGTAGGTGTGTGATCGTTTGCCTGTTCAGTTTGTTTGATTAAATAATGCCCACTTGGCTTCTTTGATTTTGAAGCGGCGGGTTAGTTGGCTGTTAGTTGATTGTTGTTGAGGATACATGGAGATTAAGATTGGGAAGTGGTCACTTCCATGGAGATCTTCGATGGTTTTCCAGGTGGTGTAAGGGGTAAGTTGTGCGGAGCATAGAGATAGATCAATGTGGGTAAATGTGTTGTGGGTTGAGAGGTGGGTTGGGGAGCCGTTGTTGAGTATCGTGAGATTTGAGTTTAGGATAAATTTGGCTAGAAGTCTTCCTTTTTTGTTGTCTTTAGGTGATCCCCAGCTATGGTGCCAGCTGTTGAAATCGCCTAAGACAAGTTGATTGTTGGAGAGGGTTCCAAAGTTGTTATTTAGGGAGTTTAGTGAGAAGGTTTTATTTGGAGGTATGTATGTTGACAGAATGTTAATTTTTGTTTGAGATATAATTTCTACTGCGATGGTTTCAAAGATATTAGTTAGGTTTTTTAGACTGTGTTGTATAGACTTATGAATTAGTATTGCTACTCCTCCAAATCGGTTGTTGGCTTTGTTGGTGTAAATTTAGTAATTTATTGGGATAGGTATAGGAAATGGTATATTGTAAATGTGAGTTTCTTGGAGGCAAATAACTTGTGGTGAGTGTTTGTTGATTATAATTAGAAGTTCATTGTAGTTGTTTGTGTATCCTTTCATGTTCCATTGTATAATATTTAGCATTGTTATTTTAATTTGTTTTGACTTTGAGTTAAGGTTAAGTAGTAAAGTTAAGTTTGGTTCTTTTTTGTTTTAGATAGATTCGTTGTCGCTGTTGCTTGCGGTTTGGTTTCTGTTTGCTTGGTTGGGTAGCTTGGGTTTTGTTTTTATTTTCGTGGGCTTAAAGTTAGTAGAAAGTTGATTACCTTTGTCTTTGGTAAAGATTCTTATTTTTAGATCGCCAGTGTGATTTGATGTATAAGAGTTGTTTTCTGTGATTGGGTCAATATCCATGTTAGCTGATGTTGTTGGTGTGTGATCTTGATGTTGGTGTGGAAGTGTTTCGTTTGGTTGTGGTGCGCTTGGTGAATTGTTTCTTGAGGGGCTGGGCGTAGAGAGGGCTTATTGTTGTTGTAGTGCAGTGTTTTGTGAGTGTGGGTGTTGAATTTGTGTGAGTGGTGTTGGTAGTGCGAGTGTACGAGCGTAGGTGTTTCTCAATTGTTGACCTTGTCTGTTGTAGTATATGCCAAGTGCAGTTTTGTGATCGACTTTTTCTATGGTTTTTATGGCGGTTAGTTCTTGTTGTTTGCAGAAGGTGGGACATTTGCGATCGAGAGGGGAATGTTGGCTATCGACTTCTGGGTTGTTTTTACAGTTTAAACAATTTTTTGGGTTGTTGCATAGTTCCTGATCCGTTGTGTGTTTTTCTTGTGAGCAGTTTTTGCATGTTGTATTGCTTTTGCAGATGGAAGTAGGGTGTCCAAAACGTAGGCACTTTTTGCAGTGGAGTGGAAGTGGTATATAGGGTCGGATGCGGACTGTTTCATAGCCAATTTTTATCGTTTCAGGTAGTTTGTGTGTTTCGAAGGTTAATGTGGTAAGTCCGGTTTCTATTAGTGTATTGGAGGCGTCACCTCCTTGGTAAGTAGTATTATGTTGTCTTTTCAATATTTTCCTTACTTCGATTACATTTTGTGACTTTAATTCCTGAAGAATTTCAGTTTCGGGTATGTTGCGTAATTCGTTACAATATATCACACCTTTGGTTGAGTTGAGTGTTTTGTGTTCTGTTGCCATAATTTCCGTGTTCAAAATTTTGGTAAGCTTGAGAAGTTTCAATGCGTGCAGTTTGTTGATTGTTTTGACGAGAAGGGAGCCGTCTCTTTTAATTTTACATGAGTTAACTTCTCCTCCGCAAGTATAATCTATTGTTTTTTAAATAGCAAACGGTGAAATCTCTTTGAGAGAACCGTTGTCTTTTCGTTTCAAAACGATGTATTTGGGTTCGCCTAGTTTGCTGTTGTTGTAATTGCCAATTGGTCTGCTTATGTCCGGTGGTTCGTGCATGGTTGTTATTGTGGGCTTGAGCCCGGCTATGCTGTTTGTAGCGTGTGTTTGTTTTTGGTTTTTTGCTAGTTTGTTTTGCGGTTGAAATTTGTTAGGTAAGATTTGCTGGTGAGCTTATTGTTTTGTTTGTGTAAACTGGGTTTTGGTGATCGGGTAATAGCACGTCTTATCTCCGCGAGGGTTGAAGTGGTATTGTGCCCTTCTTTATATTGTTAGTATTCCTAGGGTAATAAAAGAACAATGTAAAAAAATTATTGCACTACCTATAAAAAATGAAAAAACAATAGAAAAAATAGATTATGGACATATACTGAAATGTAATAAACAACACTTCGGGTTAGCTAATAAGAACAAATGTAAAAATCTAAATGATAAGATACTATGTAAACTGGAAGATTTAATTGACTTAAAGAATAGCAAATGTATAGGAGCGTATTTCTACAGAAAAAAACCAAATTGCCAAACTACGAACAATCAACATGTTAAAACGCATTCAGAGGTGGCTCCCGGCACACTTTTGCTAAACCAATTTAAAGGAACCATCAACATTGACGGAGAAAATCTTACGTTGGACGGAACCTTCGTGATCCAGTCGCAAAACGCAACCATCAATGTAGACGATGCATGGTACATCATGAAGACCAAAGTCGAAGTCCAGCCGCCACTACTACAACTCATATCAGATAAAAAACACCAAGGCGAGATCTTATCATTGGAAATGATTAAAGAGCTACATCTGAACAATACAGATAACTTGGAAAAAATTCAAACTAATAACGTAATCATTTCATCACCCTACTGGATCATTTTAGCACTCTTGAGTATTACAGCAATAATCTACTGGGTCATCAAGAAGCGATGCATCCACAGACCAACAGAAAGCAATCCACCAATGGTCATGCCGATCACACCCGTACAGTATGTGGTAGCGACCGAGGACGCCCGCATTTAAGAGGGGAGGAGTTAAGACCAGGCATGCTATAAACCTATAAATATTTTATGACCGCGCCCACACTCATCTTACAATAGTCAAGACTCGTCATAATGGGCATCGGCACAAACAATAACTACCAGACTAAACATATCTTTACCAAAGTACTATAATTTTTATTACTTTTCGTATATACATTATAAAATGAAACATTTTTATTTTTGAATTCAAATGAAAATAGAAGACTGCAAATATTTCGATACTTTCGATATATCGAATTTTTTCATTCAAAACATCGAAAATATTGAATGGGCCCATTATCGATAGTTTGCCAGCTCTAATAAATAGGTAAACCGATAACGATAAAACTATCCAATTTTTTTTATTAGAATGCACCGGCAATCCCTCGAAATGCTAAGTTAGCTCACCTCTAGCTCCCCAAATAAATTACATATATGGTGATAGGCACATATCCAAAGTCCAGGGGGTCCAGAGAAATACTTGTCATATCGCTTTGAACAATAATTGTCGCAAAACTTTTCCTTAGAAAGGAAATGGAAGTCATCTTTCTAATCTTTTTCCCTTATTTATCTGACCAAGCGATTCCTTTTTATTTGCATACAAGGGATAAATCCTGGTCGAGTAAACTAGAGTAATTTCACCCTTTATCATTCGTCTAATCATAAACTAATCTATCATAAATCATAATTATTCATGTCAGGTGTCAAATGACTCATTAACAATTTATGCATATTGATTGCATAAAGTTACTTAAATTGGGTATTACGCAAATGTGTTGCTTAGTTAAGGTAACTGCATTGCATATACTTTTCGGAGTATATTTTACGTTAATGTTAAATAGCCGTTAAATAAATGGTGTTGAGCTCCGCCGGCAGTGAAATGAAATCGCAACACTTCGCAAAACTTAAACAAGAGAAGCAAAACCACAAAATGAAAGAAAGCTTTACTTGAGATACGCATAACTTCAGGGCGAGGCACTTAATACGAGGCCCAAAGAGTCGCTGTTGCTAGTGTATGCTGTCGTCTGTGGACGTTGTCACTGGGTGTCGTCTATTTTGGAGAAGCATCTTCTGCTTTGTTGCCTTGCTGCTGAATTTTTTGGCACAAATAAACAATTCAATTGAATTTTTCGTCTTATTCGCTTTGCGTTTTATTTTTTGGCTTTTTGTTGTAAGGAGTTACAATGTGGATTAGGAATAAATTTCACATGTAAATGAGAGACAAACAGACAGATAGACGAGACAAAAGCCAGTGCGTAGGTGGAAATTAGATGTAAGCAAAACAAATCCATAAAACAAACTAAAGAAACTATAATTTAAGCCACGACAAATTGTTAGGGAAAGAGTATGTTTTTTATACCATGCACCCATAGTGTGAAATGTTATATTAAAGTCGCCAAAATGTATGTAACAGGCAGAAGGAAGCTTTTCCGACCCCATAAAGTATATATATTCTTGATCTGGATCAACAGCTGAGCTGATTTTCTCGAAAACTAACAAAGATAGAACCACAAAATTTGGATGGTGTAGTGGCTTAGTATTCGCGCAGATTTTGCTTTTTGCCACGCCTTTACCGCCCCCGAAAATTAAATAAAACTGATGTTCTCGAAAACTAACAAAGCTAGAACCACCAAATTTTGTAATTAGATTTCTTTAGTAAGCAGATAATTGATATTTAAAATTTTTGCTACGCCTTCTTTTGCCTCCAGAGTCTAGAAAATACCGATCGAAATACGCTATAGTGCTCGTGTGTTTTTGTGAGGGTGAGCGAGATAGCATATGCTATGAGGCGAAGTTTATAGACATATTCGAAATTTAAAATATTATTCACCTGGTGCATGGTGAAATACCGAAGTCGGCGAGACGACTTACTTCATTTTTTTCCATTGATTTTGTGGGCCGCGAAATGACATATAATGAGCGGCGAATTGAGAAAAATCGCTGAGCAAATTGCCATTCAACAAAATTTGCCAGCAAAAGGTAACCCCACATTTATGAATTTTTCTCGAAAACGCTACTAAATATTTTAATTCAACTCTCTGAACGTATTCCAGAACTCTGGCATTCATTGAGAAGTTACTGTATAATCTAGTTTTTGGCCGATAGAGTCGGCGTAATTTTTGACACATTTTGTATGGGAAAAATCAAGGTTGGTTCAAAAAAAAGCAATTTTCTTGAAAACTGTGTGAGGAATTTTAACCAAACTTGGTGGGGATATAGATAAATAATTGGGAAAGAATCTGGCTTATAATTTTCATTGAGCCATTGCAGTATATTGGAGCTATACGAAAACAAAAGAAGGACTATTTCGTGGAGAAATTGTCAATATATGGAACAATCAAAAACCCCCAATCTGAATTTAAACAAAAATTGTATCTATTCTTAATAATTTAAGGCTTAATTTGTTTTAAAAAAGTTAATAAATAGCTGAAAAATTAAAAAATAAAAATGCAAAAAAGTTAACAGAGGGTTGTCAGAGGACCGTCGCTAACTCAAGATTAACTTGACAGACAAAATATCAAAACTAAAGTATCGTTGTTGCAAGGTATCGAATATTTATATATGCCCTAAATGCATATTTTTACAATGATTTTTAAATATTCCACTCCTCTGTACAAGCGCCTAAGAACAGCAGCAGTCCTAGTAAATCCCAATAACTTCCGTACCATGTTGTATGGTTTTGGATATACCAATTTCATGTCATCACATTGTTTTAAAGGGTCGATGGAGAGTGGTGAAACCTGGGCAGACAGGTACCGATTTAATTCGTCATTATATGTAACGTTCATTGCAGAACTTGATTTTTTGTGCAGCTTCTCTGTGTGCGACAACTTCTTATGACGACTCCAAAAATCGTATGTTGATTCTATGTACGAATCACTGTCATTTTCACTCGAGTGAATACTTGGACTGGACGGTATATATTGTCTTATATATAGATATATTTGAATCTCGGATCCAGTAAACAAGAAATTGTAATTAAGTAGTTTTCTTCATCTCTTCTTCAAAGAGGAAACTCTTGTTCTTGGAAGACGTCATAAAAGCACTCCTCGTTTGCTTTAAGAATGTCTTTGAAACTGCTCCTAAATTTGATGAGGCATTTGTGGCAGCCATTTCTGGCACCAGCATCAAACTGAAGTTCTTTGGGGCATTGCGTGAATCTGCCCCGGAATAGACGGAAGCATCTAATTAAGGACATATTTTTGCGACAAGCGTCGAAATTAGCCGAAATTTAGCTTTTTTTTATTTTAGAGGAAATAATGAAGGCACATATTTAAGGGCGGCGGCGGCCCCTGCAGAATAGAGCCGCTTACTGCATCCGAAAAAGCGGTGAGCGTGGCAGCCGAGCTCTAAGCGATGATGGACGGCGTGCCCCGGTCTGCTTTCGACGTATGTGCTTTTATTCTTTGACCTCTGCTTCTAGAATTAAGTTGGTTTTGCATTCATTGGATTAAAAAACGACCAATTAAAATATTAAAATTGGTAATTCGGAAACAAAATATTAAAATGGTGAAAACACGAGAGCTAAATATTGAAATAATATCGGAGATCGGCGAATGAGCGAGAATATCCATCGACAAGTCCTCTCCAATTATCAGCAGAATCCGTTTGGCAAAAAAATTAGCGATGCTACAATACGTCGAAGACTAAAGGAGACCAATATTCAAACCTATACGGTACGCAAGATGATCAATATTTCTGAACCAAACAAAGCTAAACGACTCTCATTGGCACTGGAATACTTTCAAAAGCCTATGAACTTCTGGTACAATGTTTTATGGAGCGTACAAGCGTTTCATGCACTTACCCCAAAAACAAAAACAAAGAGCAACGCAACAGAAATTTGGTCAAAATTAAAAATTGATTTTGCCCGAACTTTAGTTGAATCTATTCCAGCCCGGTTGCAAGCAGTAATAGATGCTAAAGGTGGAAACGAAATATTAAATAAATACACGCACTTTGTACAAAAAATTAAAAAAAAAAATATCAAAGAAGCTAACATCGGCTGTGCCGAAGTTTATATACCCTTGCAGTCCATGGCCATAATATTTTTACATGTTCCAAACTCTTTTTCTGTATCTCAATTCATTAATGCACAGAACCTTTCAAATATCATTTCAATTTCTTCTTCCCCATCCCCTTTTACACGCATGCCGCGATTCGCACGCATACACATATACATAGTTTATGTAGCGTTGCGTCTGTATGTGTGCATGCGTGTGCTCTGTTGATTTGATGATGACGTAGTAGGCAGCTAGCCGAACCGATTTATATCGGCTGTAACTTGTGTTCTATATATCCGATCAGATTCAAATCTGAGATTTTATATATAATACTATCATATTGGTAAATTTCATGGCGATACTCCAATTTTTGCAAAAATGTTTCCTCCAGAGCTATATGATATAGTGGTCCGATTCTCTCAATTTTCATACTTCATTTTTCCCAGGTAATAAAAAGCCCCCAAAAAAAATTTCATCCCGATAGCTCTTAAGATGGCTGAGTAAAACGCATACGCACAGACGGACGGACAGACGGACATGGCTATATCAACTCAGCTTCTCATGCTGATCAAGAATATATATACTTTATAGGGTCGGAAACGTCTCCTTCTGTGCGTTACAAACATCTGACCAATTTTATAATACCCTCTACAAGGGTATAAAAAGGGAGAGAACAAAATTTCAGAGATCTTCTAAATTGTTATCTGTTAGACTGTTTCGAATAGAATTTTGAATTCATTTCATTGCGGAAAATGTTGTTTCACAAAAAAAATGTTAGGGTAGACAGAGAACATAAATTTAACATTGCCTTATTGCAAATCTGAAATTTATCTATCGGGCCAAAATTCTATTCCACTACTTAGTGGCTGCATCAAGTCAGTTTACATGACCTGTATTTCCTCCCTAATTTCTTCTGGAATTTACTCAAATTCTGCTTCTAGAGGTTTATTAAAATTTTTCCGCTTCAGAGGAAAGGTTATAAACTGCCTTTGCGTTTTCCTGAATTCGGGAAGGGTTGGGGTACAATGTAACAATTTCTGCAGTTCGCTGAAGGCTGAACAGATCATTGTTATACCCTTGCAGAGGGTATTATAAAATTGGTCAGATGTTTGTAACGCACAGAAGGAGACGTTTCCGACCCCATAAAGTATATATATTCTTGATCAGCATGAGAAGCTAAGTCGATATAGCCATGTCCGTCTGTCCGTCGGTGCGTACGCGTTTTACTCAGCCATCTTAAGAGCTATCGGGATGAAATTTTTTTTGGAAGCTTTTTTTTACCCGGGTGAGATAAAGTATGAAAATCTTTGGGATCGGACCACTATATCATATAGCTCTAGAAGAAACATTTTTGCAAAAATTGGAGTATCACCATGAAATTTACCAATATGATAGTAATAGATATGAAATCTCAGATCCCAAAATTTGAATCTGATCCGATAAATAGAACACAAGTTACAGTCAATATAAATCGGTTCAAACGCTGCCGGCAGCGCTGCTTGCTGCCTACTACTGCCATCATCAAATCAACAGAGCACACGCATACACACACAGACGCAACGCTACATGAACTGTATGTGTATGCGTGCCGTGCTTTGCTTAGAAAATGATGGAAGAAGAAAAACTTGTGGTAAAAAGAGAAATAGTATTTTGTTTGTGTATTGATGAATTGAGTTGCAGGGAAAGAAATTTCAAAAAGGAAAAATATTATTGCCAAGTATACTGCAAGGGTATATAAACTTCGGCATAGCCGAAGTTAGCTTCTTTGATATTTTTTTATTTGAATTTGAAGACCATTAATTTTGTGAGTAAATTTATTATTTGTTGCAATTAAATCGGACTGAAGTTGGTTGCGGCCTTGAAGCTGACGACTTAATTGATTAATGAAAAGTACTATGTCAGTTAGAAAGTAAAAAGGCAAATATCCTCATTTTCAGCGCCGAATTCCGAGAGAAGGGATTTAAACTTTCTATGGGTTAGCGAATTATGACCACCTTTAATGCGATTAATAATTTTAATTGCTCCACCCATTGCATCCACAACTTGAAAAATTTTTGCAAACAATGCTTGCTGATGGATGAAACAATGGAAAAATGGTGTTTCTCCTATTTTTCTATTGACATGGCCAATAAATCCTTCATTTTTTCCTTACATGGTGGCGGCACCATCAGTGCAAATTGAGGACATTTTAATTGATAATTGGAATGAAAGTACATGCTTCTCAAATGCATCAAACGTACTTTTTCCTCGATCCTGCGAGTTATAGTTCGACTTGATAAAGGAGTATCTTTTTATTAAAATATAAGACTCCTGGTCCCTATACCCCAAAATATCAAGCACCTCCAAGCAAAGGTCTTTAAAGAACATACCGTCTTCGAATGGGCGGTATTTTCAAGCTAATGCTAGTGCAATGGCAAAAGACGCTTTTAATTGCACATTTTCCGAGTCACTATCTGGACCGTTTTCTATAACAGGTTGGCGAACTCTATTGTTTTTGAGATTAAACAATCGTTTAGGTTTATGAAATAAATTAAATCTTGCGTTTTCGTTTTTAATCTGGGAATATATAATCTAGAATATATTTTTTTGGCAATTACGCGATGACATATTAAGCATTCTGCCTCATTGTTCAAATTTAATCCAAAAATGAAGTAAGTAAGTCGTCTCGCCGACTTGGATATACCATACACCAGTAAAACAAATATTTTAAATTTATAATAACCAATGCTTTTTACAAGCATATCTTAGTATTTCGCTCACTCAAGCATATGAGCACCCTAGCGCCCCCACCAGCCAACGGCCACTTCCGGCCATATGGAAAAACGTTTATATGCATAACTTGACTATTTTTATTCCGATTTTGATCAAATTTGGTATTTTGCTTGATAGTAGTATTAAATTTAAGTGTGCTAAATTTAATTGCACAAGGTAGAAAATTACGGGAGATAATCGAGTTTTTTCAAATTACGGGGGCGGAAATAGGCGTGGCAAAATCTTTACACATCAAAAATGTGTGCAATTACTAAGCAAATAATCATACCAACTATGGTGTAGAATAGAATAGTTTTTGAGAAAATCGGTTTTATTTAATTTGCGGAGGCGGTAGGGGGCGTGGCAAAATTTTTATAAATACAAAATGTGCGCATTTACAAAGCAAATATACATACCAAATTTTGTGTCTCTAGTTGCTATAGTGTTTCAGAAAATCGGTTTTATGCAATTTGCGGGGGCGGTAGGGGGCGTGGCAAAATTTTTATAAATACAAAGTGTGCGCATTTACTAAGCAGTTGCTATAGTTTTTGAGAAAATCGGTTTTATTTAATTTGCGGGGGCGGTAGGGGGCGTGGCAAAATTTTTATAAACACAAAATGTGCGCATTTACTAAGCAAATATACATACCAAATTTTGTGTCTGTAGTTGCTAAAGTGTTTAAGAAAATCGGTTTTATATAATTTGCGGGGGCGGTAGGGGGCGTGGCAGAAATTTGAAATAAACTTGATCACTCTACATACTACACGAATCTACATACCAAATTTGGTGGCTCTAGCTCTTATAGTCTCCGAGATCTAGGTGTTCATACAGACGGACGGACAGACGGACATGGCTAGATCGTCTCGGCTGTTGATGCTGATCAAGAATATATATACTTTATGGGGTCGGAAAAGCTTTCTTCTGCCTGTTACATACATTTTGGCGACTTTAATATACCATTTCACCCTATGGGTGTATGGTATGAAAAAAAATTGGGTTTCACATTCGACATCGCACATGTTTTCAGTAAAGAACAAAATATAAAAATAATATACGTAATAAAAATAAGTAACACAGCATATTGCATTTGTTAATCATGTCAAAAAGTCTTTAGAAAGGCTATTTTGTAAACAAATTACTATTCACAAAAAATGAAACCAATTGCACAACACTTTCACACAAATTGGAGGGTCAATTACGACTAAAAAGTGGACCGCGGATTCGCAAAAATCTCAAGTAGCGAGTCAACCATTTTTACCTACTCTTTGTCTCATTTCTCATTCCCTTTTTTATCGTATGCATTTTCAAACAACGACAAGTGCAAGAAACTGCAAGTGCAGGTAGAATGCTCTGAAATTGCACCCGTTTTACCTACTTCGGCCAATGCTCGAAGATTCGATGATGAATTTTTGCCCATGTTTTCTATCTAATCTGTGACAAAAAAATGTCTAAGTGGAATTTTTGCATCATAAGAATGTTTTTTCTACTGACGAAATATATAGGTATATATTTTAAAATTTTTTTGGAATGCTAAAAGCTTCCATTTTCAGTTGTTATGTATGTATGTATATTGCATAAATTTTTGCGCTTGTGCTTTGAATTTTGAATTTAAAATATTAGTTTATAATATTTTTGCAGTTTTACAGTTGCCAGTTACATAAAAAGAATGAAGGCATTGATGTTTTCATGCGTAACGATCAAGCGACATACATGAGCTCCCGTCGAATCGCTGTGGCAAACTAAATCCACCCTCATGCAGGGATACGAAAAAAGTATTGATTCTTATTGGTATCGACAATATCCAATATTGATACCGATATTTTATACTTCAAGTATCTCTTGAGCGGTACCGAGTAAAAACAAAAATTCAAAATATTACAACATTGATTAGTATTTTGAAACCACTAGAGTACGTTACCAACGAGCTGTAGGGTGAACAATATGTGACCATAAGCAATATAATACATATTGTAAATTGCCTGAAGGCGCAGATTAATGATGTCTGTACATATATGTGACTGTAGATGCGCACGACAATGATATGACAAAAATACATGCGGTAAGAAAAGAAATGATTAAACAAATAGAACTCCGATTCGGATGCATTGAAGAAAACTATTTAATTACAATTTCTTGTTTACTGGATCCGAGATTCAAATATATCCATTTTAAAGACAAGTTAGCTTGTGCGAAATCAATTAATTTACTAAGACAATATATATCGTCCAGTCCAAGTGTTCACTCGAGTGAAAATGACAGTGATTCGTACATAGAATCAACATACGCTTTTTGGAGTCGTCATAAGAAGTTGTCGCACACAGAGAAGCTGCACAAAAAATCAAGTTCTGCAATGAACGTTACATATAATGACGAATTAAATCGGTACCTGTCTGCCCAGGTTTCACCACTCTCCATCGACCCTTTAAAACAATGTGATGACATGAAATTGGTATATCCAAAACCATACAACATGGTACGGAAGTTATTGGGATTTACTAGGACATCTGTGCCTCTGAACGTTTGTTATCTAAAACTGGGAGTACTATGACAAAAGCTGCTGTTCTTAGGCGCTTGTACAGAGGAGTGGAATATTTAAAAATCATTGTAAAAATATGCATTTAGGGCATATATAAATATTCGATACCTTGCAACAACGATACTTTAGTTTTGATATTTTGTCTGTCAAGTTAATCTTGAGTTAGCGACGGTCCTCTGACAACCCTCTGTTAACTTTTTTGCATTTTTATTTTTTAATTTTTCAGCTATTAATTAACTTTTTTAATTAATCTATATCCCCACCAAGTTTGGTTAAAATTCCTCACACAGTTTTCAAGAAAATTGCATTTTTTTGAACCAATTTTGATTTTTCCCATACAAAATGGGGTCGGAAAAGCTTCCTTCTGCCTGTTACATACATTTTGGCGACTTTAATATAACATTTCACACTATGGGTGCATGGTATAAAAAACATACTCTTTCCCTAACAATTTGTCGTGGCTTAAATTATATTTTTTTTAGTTTGTTTTATGGATTTGCTTTGCTTACATCTAATTTCCACCTACGCACTGGCTTTTGTCTCGTCTATCTGTCTGTTTGTCTCTCATTTACATGTGAAATTTATTCCTAATCCACATTGTAACTCCTTACAACAAAAAGCCAAAAAATAAAACGCAAAGCGAATAAGACGAAAAATTCAATTGAATTGTTTATTTGTGCCAAAAAATTCAGCAGCAAGGCAACAAAGCAGAAGATGCTTCTCCAAAATAGACGACACCCAGTGACTACGTCCACAGACGACAGCATACACTAGCAACAGCGACTCTTTGGGCCTCGTATTAAGTGCCTCGCCCTGAAATTATGCGTATCTCAAGTAAAGCTTTCTTTCATTTTGTGGTTTTGCTTCTCTTGTTTAAGTTTTGCGAAGTGTTGCGATTTCATTTCACTGCCGCCGGAGCTCAAAACCATTTATTTAACGGCTATTTAACATTACCGTAAAATATACTCCGAAAAGTATATGCAATGCAGTTACCTTAACTAAGCAACACATTTGCGTAATACCCAATTTAAGTAACTTTATGCAATCAATATGCATAAATTCTTAATGAGTCATTTGACACCTGACATGAATAATTATGATTTATGATAGATTAGTTTATGATTAGACGAATGATAAAGGGTGAAATTACTCTAGTTTACTCGACCAGGATTTATCTCTTGTATGCAAATAAAAAGGAATCGCTTGGTCAGATAAATAAGGGAAAAAGATTAGAAAGATGACTTCCATTTCCTTTCTAAGGAAAAGTTTTGCGACAATTATTGTTCAAAGCGATATGACAAGTATTTCTCTGGACCCCCTGGACTTTGGATATGTGCCTATCACCATATATGTAATTTATTTGGAGAGCTAGAGGTGAGCTAACTTAGCATTTCGAGGGATTGCCGGTGCATTCTAATAAAAAAAATTGGATAGTTTTATCGTTATCGGTTTACCTATTTATTAGAGCTGGCAAACTATCGATAATGGGCCCATTCAATATTTTCGATGTTTTGAATGAAAAAATTCGATATATCGAAAGTATCGAAATATTTGCAGTCTTCTATTTTCATTTGAATTCAAAAATAAAAGTGTTTCATTTTATAATGTATATACGAATAGTAATAAAAATTATAGTACTTTGGTAAAGATAACAGGAACTGTAGCCATTGTGAGTTTTATTTAAAACTTGAAAAATAAAAATTCTTTCTAACTTTTAATCAATTGATTAAATATTAATTATTGATTTTGAGGAAAAAAAAAATCTCACAAAATAAAAACTATATTTAAAATAAATAAAAAAAGAATCAAAAGTTTACTAGGAAATGTTTTACTAGGAGATCCATTTTTTATGTTGTAAAAACACAATCATATCAACATTTTTTTATTTTAAGGAAGCTCGGCGATCGCTAACTATCTGTCCAGCTTTGCTGAGCATCCTTTCTGAATCGATTGATGTTGCATCACGCAAAAAAGAATTGTTGTACTGAAAAAAAAACTCTTTGTTGTGTCGAATAAAAAAAATCGATGGTTGCGCAGAAACGTAAATATTCGAAACCTCGATAGTGCCATCGATAGTTTGCCAGCTCTATTATTTATTATCGAGACGTGGTATCATCACTTGCGACGAAAGCAAATAAAACATCTGGTCCGAAGGAACCAAATAACATTTTTTGAACTCGATGCTTTTAGCGAGTAGTTCTCGGGGAACTAGGTTGGTAATGTAAAGCCAATTACGCTTTGAATTTTTACATTATGCACCACATTTTATTGTTCTTCGGTCAGATATGTTGGTATCACTTAAAAAGCAGTAAAAGCAACCACTTTAAAAGGGCCCCTAAAAGGGGAAAATTGTCTTGTCAGAAAATACTTTCACTCGTTGCAGAGGACGGACGTGTTTTTTTTGCGCTTATCAACTTTTATTTTTTTTCTCGCGATTAAATACTTTTCCATAACTTTTAAATTTATTACCGGTTAAATTAATTAATAATAATTTCAGCATCCGAATTTTATTTTCATTTTGCGAATACTTGCTGTCGCTTTTGTTTAAATTTAAATAAAATCAAAACATACAACAATACTCGCATTAGCGGTGTTGTTGTTTTGCTTATCTCTTTTGCTTTTGTGTCTTTACCGTTTTTAACTAACTCTCGCGCTCTTGCGTACAAATTGTTGTTGCATGTGTTCAATTTGACGCGCTCTCCCGCTCTTTCCTATTCTTGATTGATTTGCGCTCTCGTCTTTTGCCTACCCGCGACTCTGTGATACGTGTTTTTGTTTTTGTGCTTTCATCTCTTTTAATTCTTTAGTTGTGAAGGCTTACTCTGCACATTAACCCTTGTGTCAGAACTGGTCAGTATATTCTTATTCACAGATTTTGTACCTTTAGAATTTCTATTTTTTATTTTTTGTATTTCCTTTTAATTAAATTAAACTTTTTGATAAAATGGTTGTCTGCTCAAAAAATAATTGTATAGTTGCCACTAATGCGGTTGACTCCCATGATTATATTCTTTGTTGGTTGTGTGACAATGCGGTTCACGTTAAGTGTGCAGGTTACACAGGCAGAATAAAGGAGTCTATTGCTAAAGGTGGTGGCTTAAAATATGGATGTGATGCTTGTCGGGAGGTCGAGAATGAGATGCGCTCTTTCATGAGGCGGACTAGAGATAGTTTTGACACCTTAAGGGCAGGTTTTAATAAACTCCAAGCGGAGTTTACTGCGGTGGAGACTCAGTTCAGAAGTTTATCGCTTATGAATGAGTCTCCGAAACGTAAAAGGACCAGTCCTTGGGGTGTTTCTGTATCTGTAGATCCGCCAGCATCTCTTATCGTCCCCGACCGGTCTCATGCACCGTCCACTCCTAATGTACATCAATTGATATCGTTTAAGAGCCCGGTTGTGAATGCTATTAGTAAGGAATTACCGATATCACCTGGGAATGATCTCTTAAAAACGATGCCTATTGTAGTGTCCGATAAGTCCGGGCAATTACCCATTCCAATGGAAATTGCCGATAGTTCTAAAAGTATCGAGGGCCCCGTAAACAAGTTGACTGCTGCAGTGGGTGACTTGTCCAACGTTACTGCTGCGGCTGACGCTTCGGGACCGCGGCCTCTCGTTGGCATACCACCAAAGAAACATATATTTGTTTCTAGGCTAGACTCTGTTGTCACATCTGATGATGTAATTGCCTATATTCGGAAGAAAGTTAACGTCTCGAATATTGCGGTGGAGAAGTTTAAATTCTCTTATTCTCGGGACATTTCGTCCTTTAAAATTAGTGTTTCTGCCTATATCTTCGACACCATATGTCGAGAAGATTTTTGGCCGAAACATATAATAGTTAAGGAATATACTGTAAAAAAGAAAAATCGGCAACCGATTCGCTTGCCAACAACAACAACTAATACTATTCCTGCCACATCAGCATCTGCTGGTGTGTCAAAAACTAGCTTCGTCCCTTAACCTGGGTTACCAGAACGTTAGAGGACTGAAATCTAAACTTCCTAATCTCTATGTAGATAGTCTTTCTTTTGAGCATAACATTCTAGCTTTTACAGAGACGTGGCTTAAACCTGATATTGCTGATTCATCGGTTTTTCCCACAAATTTTTCTATATTCAGACGTGACCGGATTTCTCGCATAGGTGGTGGCGTTCTGATAGCTGTTGATGCTGCTTTATCATCTGAAATGATTCAATTTTCTAGTACCCAGGAGATTGAGTTTGTCGGAGTTAAAGTAAATTTTAAATCTTTTAATGCTTTTATTACTTGTTCCTATATTCCACCATTGGCAGAAATGGTGGTATATTCAAATCATTTAGAGGCAATTCAGTTTGTCTCCTCTTTGGTCTCCAGTCAAGACATGTTCATAGTTTTAGGTGATTTTAATTTACCCGCTTTAGCATGGTCACCAACAGATGAATGTACCATGTTGCTGCCCTCTTTGTCACATGACTTTATTGATGGCCTTCTAGGCTTATCTTTATCCCAAGTCAATCCTGTCTTAAATTCTAATGGAAAATCGTTAGATCTTATTTTTGTATTGGATTCTTCTTATTGTGAGGTTTCTAGGATCGAACCATTTGTTCTTCCAGAAGACAAATTTCATCCTACATTAAATTTAAAAATTGATCTGCCCTTGCTTTCACCATTACTTGGTTCAAATGAGTTACCTCTAACTAGGTGCTTTCGTAAGACTGACTTCGCCAGCCTTAATGAAAACATTGCTACTACCGATTGGTCTTATCTGTACAATTGTAGAGATATGAACTCAGCTGTTCGTTTTTTCTATGATACTCTGAATTCACTCTTTGATATTTGTGTGCCTCTTGGTAGGCTGGAGCTGCTTAACAAACCTCCCTGGTTCTCTCGAGAGCTGTGCAATTTGAAAAATGTGAAGACACGATATTATAAGAAGTTTCAAAAAACACGTCGTTCATCAGACTATGCTCTGTATACAGTCGCTCGTTCAAAATTCATGATGCTTAATACACAATGCTATAAGAATTATCTTCAGCGGTGTAAGCTTCAGTTTTCTTCTGACCCTAAACAATTTTATAATTTTGTTAATTCTAAACGTAAGACCTCTGTGCACCCATCTTTTTTGTCTTTTCAAAATAAAAAAGCGAGCACTGATCAGGCAATTGCCGATATGTTTGCGAGTTTTTTCAAAACAACTTATTCCTCAACGGAATATCGAGCAAGTTCGTATCCTTATCATTTAGAAAAGGCTAATTGCATTTTCAATCCAGTGATTGATGAAGGTTCTATTCTTAGCGAACTTAAATTAGTTAAACCCGTTTATTCTCCGGGGCCAGATGGTCTTCCTGGATGTGTACTCAGGTTCTGTGCAAACGCATTATGTAAACCCATTTTAAAATTGTTTCTATTGTCTGTCGAATCTTCCTCTTTTCCATCTATTTGGAAGGAGTCGTATATCATCCCTCTGCATAAAAATGGCAAAAAGTCCAAAGCCACTAACTATAGGGGTATCTCAAAATTGTCCGCTATTCCGAAAGCTTTTGAGAAAATTATAACTTCTCAATTGCAACATTTTTGCAGCTCTATTATTTCGCCATCCCAACATGGGTTTGTGAAACGTAGATCTACAACCACTTCCACCCCTTTTCCTATCTTGGGTTCGAGAATATTTAACAAATAGAAAACAGAAGGTACTTTTTAAGTCTTCTTTTTCCGTTTCCATTCCTGTGACTTCTGGTGTACCTCAAGGTAGTCATCTTGGCCCTCTACTTTTCACACTATTCATTAACGATCTTCCATCAGTCATTGTTCATTCGCGTGTGCTTATGTATGCTGACGATGTCAAGCTTTGTCTTACGTATAAAGATACAGATTCATTTAGTCGGCTACAAGCTGATCTTAAAAACTTTCAATCCTGGTGCCAGTTTAATCTACTAAATCTTAACACTACCAAATGTAAGGTAATGACTTTTTTTCGTAACTCTCCTCAACTGGTCACTTATTTTCTAAACAATAGCCCTTTAGAACGTCTAAATAATATGAATGATTTGGGCGTACTTATGGACCATAAGTTAAATTTTAACACCCATATTTCCACCACGGTCTCAAAGACCATGAGTGTCCTGGGTTTCATTAAAAGATGGTCAAAAGAATTCGATGACCCCTATACAACTAAAGTTCTTTTTACTTCGCTTGTCCGTCCTATGTTAGAGTATGGATCTTGCATTTGGTCACCTCAATATGAGTCTCACCAGATTAGACTTGAATCTGTACAAAAACAGTTCTTGCTATTTGCTCTTCGTGGCTTAAGCTGGGATCGCAATGTCAATTTGGCTTCGTATTTTAGTAGACTTCTCTCGATTAACCTTCCTTCCCTAACTAACCATAGAATTATGCTTGGTGTTATTTTATGCACAAGCTCCTAATTGGTGATATCGCCTTAGCTCAGTTAAATCTGTCGGTACCATGTAGACGGAGTAGACATCCTTTTATACCTTTATCCCTTAGTTGTTGTTCTTCTAACTATGCCATGCATGAACCTTTTAGGGTCCTCTGCTCTGATTACAACCTTCTTTTCCCTGTAATCAGCTCAGAGTTTTCTATCAATATGCTTAAAACATCTATCCTATCCCATTTAGTTAATAGATAACTATAGTATTATTTGTTTGTCTGTTTTTTCTCTTGTGTATTTGTCCACGCGATTCGCGCCGTGCGTTTTACGGCTGCACCCCTCGGTCGGTCGGGTGGGAGGTGGGCAGTTATCTGCTTGGGCTCGCGCGTAACAGGCTTTGTCCTGGTGTCGTAGGGGCCACTTGAACGTACTGCGCATAGTATCGTCAACGTCCGCTAATACCCGCCGTGCTACTCAAAGAAACAGAGTTTTTTGCGGAATTGAAAAATACAAACAAACAAAAAAAATTAAAACCAAAACTTTCCCAACTATTATGCTTCCTAAGAAAGCAAAAAAGTAGACCCGAAAGTAATTGTAATCAATGAGATACATGTTGCACCATAGGACCCCAAAAATACATGCGTTAGGTACAATTAGAATTTGTATGCTTATTATAGTAGGAATAGAAAGAAAAGATGTATGAGTCGAGTCAATGATCTCAACAAGGTTTTGACCAATTGGCAACGAGTTGCAAACGAAGCTCTCGATATTAGGAGATGGAAACACATCAGTGGGCACTTATCTACAATAAGAAAATAAATACTATCGAAGTAGCGATAGATCTAGTATTTGGGTGGAAGCTGCTAGATAGCAGATACAATGAGTCCATTCCTTAAGAAAGGGAGGTGTAATTTACATATAGCAACGGTGCAGTGTGCTTATGACCAATCGCATCGATGTCGATGTCTAAAGTAGCTATCCGGCCGAATAGCCCAATGAGCTAGCCGCTCGTATGGGCACAGCTCACTTAGCCATAGCTCAAAGTCATGTAAACATTTAAAAATATGCACCATGAAGGATGAAGACTTTAAATGAGAAAATCCTCCAAGAAAATCCTTCTAAACACTTTGACAGAAGCTAAACTTTCATTCAACATCACAAAGTGTTCCTTTTTGAAAACATTGGTTCAATATTTAGGCTACAATTATAGTGCTGGTGAAATTCGTCCAATCCCTCAGAACATTGTAGCATTAACTGCTCTTCCGCCTCCACAGTCACATCACTAAGACAATTCAATGGCTTAGCATCTTATTGGAGGATTTTCACAATTGATGAAGCCGTTGTATTTATTAACTTCAGACAAAAGTAAATTCCTTTGGAAAACGGAACATGAGCAGATACGAAAAAAAGTTGTTTCTATTCTTATCGATAAACCAGTCCTTGTAATTTTTGACCCAAATCATCCAATTGAGTTGCATACAGATACAAGTTGTGATGGCTACGGTGCAATTTTATTACACAAAATTAATAACAAACTCCACGTAATTGAGTACTACAGTAAACCTACTTCACCTGCAGAGTCAAGATACCACTCGTATGAGTTGGAAACTTTAGCTGTTGTAAACTCCATTAAACATTTTCGACATTATCTGTGTTTATTGATTGTAACTCGCTAAAGGCGTCAAGAAATATACAAGACTTGACCCCCAGAGCACAGCGTGGGTGGGCACTTGCAGGCGTTTACATTCGATATTCAATACAGAGAGGGGAAAAGAATGGCACATGTTGACTTTTTGTCAAGAAATCTTCTTTTACCAAAGCCTACTTGTGCGGTAAGGGTGATTGACGAGAAGAGAGTTAACTTGGCTGAAATTTCAAGCAACTGGCTCATTGCTGAACAGCGTCGAGACGCGGACATAGCCGAAATAGTGATTAAATTAAAAGATTTTTCTCTTGCTGAAGATATTGCGAAAACCTATGAACTAAGGGCGGAACTCCTTTACCGAAGAATACAGAGGAATGGCAGAACATGTTGTTTACCAGTAGTGCCACGTGCCTTTAGATGGTCTGTTATTAACCAAGTTCATGAGTCGATAATGCATTTAGGTTGGGCGAAGACACTGGATAAAGTCTACGGTTTTTATTGGTTTGACAATATGTCAAAATATGTCAGAAAATTTGTTGATAACTGTATGACTTGTAAAATATCCAAATCAACCTCAGGAAAAATACAAGCTGAATTGCATCCCATTCCTAGTCCTTGGCACACTATCCCCATCGATATAACTGGAAAACTAAGTGGCAAAAGTGACCAGAAGGAGTATGTAATTGTTCAAGTAGACGCGTTTACCAAGTATGTCTATCTTAGTCATAGCCTTAAATTAGACAGTGAGATTTGCATAAAGGCTGTTCAATCTGCTGTTTCGTTGTTTGGAGTACCAAACCTAATAATAGCTGACCAGGGAAGGTGTTTTACAGGTGGAAAGTTTAACCAATTCTGTTCAGATAAAAAAATAAACTTGCAATTGATTGCCACCGGTGCTAGCCGAGCTAATGGCCAAGTGGAACGAACCATAAGAACGTTTGAAAATATGCTGACTGCGGTTGAAACTGGAACTCAGTCTTGGCAAGATGTGTTAGGAGAGGTGCAGTTGGCAATCAATTGTACAACTAACCGTGTGACGAAGGCTAGTCCGTTAGAAATGTTATTGGGATTACTTACACCTAGCAATATTGAAGATGAGGCTGATCTGTCAGATGTAAGAGCACAAACTGAAAAGAATGTTTTAGCTACAGCAGTTTATGACAAAGAACGATTTAATAAAAATAAGGCAACAGTATTTTTATTTTATTTTATTGTTAAGCTAACATTATAATTATAAATTCCACGTTAGCTAGTTTAAGAGAAGCAATGGCAACGCTGGCCTTCTGCTTTGATAATGTGTGGGTTATTACAATATTTACATATTTACAATGATTATAGTCTATTATTTACAGGGTTTATATGGTGTGGTATAAATGTGTAGCCTTAAGGTAATTTAATATAGCAGAAAAGGAACTGAGGAACTGTTTTGGGTTACTGTTTAACTGTGTGTCTTATGGGAGGGGCATAGGTTAAGTATATGATCTAATGTAATTTAGTGCATGTGTGTGATATTTTTAAATATGTTGTATGAGTTAGATTTCTTGCTGTTTATTGTTTGGTACCAATTAGATGTTTTGTTAAGGTTGGATTGAATTTTTATTAAGTGAGTTTTTTTTAATGGTTGCTTCTGCTGTGTTTTTTGCTATAGTTCATTTTCCTTTATCCCTACCCAAAGGATTTTAAATTTTGGGAAAGATTCTGTGAAAATGTTGCGGTCTAGTGAGGTGTAGTAATCTGCATTGTTAATATTCTTTTTTGCGTCTAAAGCTGAAAGTGAGTCAGAGCAAATATAGAATTTGCCTGTTTTATTTTTTAGTAATGTTAGCGCTTCGACAATTGTGATAATTTCAGAGAAGAGTAGGGACGAATAGTGGGGTAATAGACAAGTTTTTAGGGGTTTTTGATCATCTGTGATCACAAGAGATGTAATTCCATTGGATTGTGATCCATCAGTGTATATAAAGGAGTAGCTATGGTATTTATTTCTTTTTTCTTCAAATTTGATACGGTATATTGCAGGCGCTGTGTTGTTCTTGGAGGATTGTCGTAGAGAGGTATCTATCGTAGATAGCTTTATGAACCAAGGCGGAAGAGTTTCTGAAAGTGGACCGAATGGTATGCTGTGTGCTTGGCAAAAATTAATGATCTGGTCAATTGCCGATTTGTATTGCGATTTTCTAGGTGGTCTATATGTTTTGATTATCTTGAAGATTGGGGAATTCGAAGCCGAGATTAATAACTTGGAGAGGTTGTCTGTGAGGAGATCCCGTCTGTCTTCTATTGGAGACATTCGGGCCTCGTAAAGGACATTATTAGTTGGCGTAGTTCTAAATGCGTCTAGGACAAATCTGAAAGCTGTGTTTAAAGCAGCTTTAACTGGACGAAGGGTACTGTTTGGGCAATATCCGTAAATGGGAAGGCCGTAGTCAGACGCTTTAGACGTTATTATTGCCTTTGTGGTATTAATGAGAGAAGCAGTGTCGCAGTTAAATTTTGAACTTCCGAGGCATTTATTTATGTTTGTTCTTATAATTATATTGCAAGTTGTTCTGTATGTGTATGCCATCTATATTTGTTGTTGATGCGTAGTCCAAGTATTTTAACATTTTGCAATAGAAAGTTGCCTGACCTTACAGAGAATCTGCAGTTGTGTTTTCTACAGATGTGCAGGTGTTTACATATAGATGTTGAAAGTTGAGCACCTGAAATGTCGCACCAGTTCAAAATCGTGTTAAAGATGGGTTGAAGGCCGATAATAGTATTTTTCTTGTTCTTCATGTTAATTGTTATGTTAAAATCGTCTGCGTATGCGCATAGGCTGATGTTAGGGTGTTGGACTATCATTGTGGTTAGTTTATTATAGGCTATTACAAAAAGTTCCACAGAGAGTGGAGACCCCTGTGGAATTCCATTGCAGATAGGCTTGAAGGAGGAGTAGGGTGAGTTTACCCGTACAACAATTTTGCTATTAGACATAAAATTTTTTACGTAGTTTATGATTCTAAGGCCAGTTTTCCATTCTATAAGTTGGTGGAGTACTGAGTGAACTCCGATTCTGTCGAAAGCTTTTTTAAAATCTAGTGCGACGATTGATATGTGGTTTCTTCTCGAGATAGCTCTGGATATTTGATGGTCTATGAGTAATAGACTATCTATAACCGACTTCCCTTTCCTGAATCCTGTCTGGTTGATATGGATTTGATTTTATCATTTGTGACTAACCACCACAGTCGATTGGCAATTATCTTATCAAAGACCTTTGATAGGCAAGCGTTTAAGGAGATTGGTCGGTATGAGTTAATATCTGTTTTATTTGAACTTGGCTTCAGGATGGGCACGATAATGCTAGTTTTGTAAGCTTGGGGTATGCACTGGGTTAAATTGTTGTTTTGTAGTTTAATTGTTCTTGTTTAAGATTAAACATCGTGTTCATCCGAAATGGCATCACCAAATCAGATTGACCAAAGAAATATACAAAACGAAAGACAAACAAAAATAAGTCATAAAGATTCATATATCGAGTATTGCTTAAAACCAAACCAAACATGCATCCACACTCTGTGGAAAACACTTAAGATTATAACAGCGGCGCGGTGTCAAGTAGCCAACGCTGAGCATGAAATATAAACATTAGAATAAGCATTTTTAAGAACAAACTCCTAGAGTTTAAGAGTTCATTTATATACACAACACTTTGGTAAATAACATCAGTTCATTTTTTGAATTCAACGAATGAAGACCGGGTTGGTTATTCTTTCTATTCATTTTGGTCCTTCGATAAAAAGTTTTTTTTTTGTAGTTTTCCCCCATCAGTGGTAAGAGACTCAGAGATTGAATCAGCTCCTTAATGACTGGATTCTTATGCAAGTGTAAATGCTAAGATCAGCTAAAGGTAGTAAAATAAAATAACTCTTGTTTTCCCCCACCAGTGGTAAGAGACAGAGTATAATATAAAAGCGAAATATTGCTTAATAAATAAAAAGTGCGTGCGTCCGAATTTAAAGGCAGTTTGGCTAGTGGAACAACTAAAAGGGGAAAATTGTCTTACCCGCCGTGCTACTCAAAGAAACAGAGTTTTTTGCGGAATTGAAAAATACAAACAAACAAAAAAAATTAAAACCAAAACTTTCCCAATTATTATGCTTCCTAAGAAAGCAAAAAAGTAGACCCGAAAGTAATTGTAATCAATGAGATACATGTTGCACTATAGGACCCCAAAAATACATGCGTTAGGTACAATTAGGATTTGTATGCTTATTATAGTAGGAATAGAAAGAAAAGATGTATGAGTCGAGTCAATGATCTCAACAAGGTTTTGACCAATCGGCAACGAGTTGCAAACGAAGCTCTCGATATTAGGAGATGGAAACACATCAGTGGGCACTTATCTACAATAAGAAAATAAATACTATGGAAGTAGCGATAGATCTAGTATTTGGGAGGAAGCTGCTAGATAGCAGATACAATGAGTCCATTCCTTAAGAAAGGGAGGTGTAATGTACATATAGCAACGGTGCAGTGTGCTTATGACCAAGCCTAAATTGTATGGTGCGGTACATCACCAAGGACCACCAACCTATACACTGCAAGACGGCCACATGGCCCCAGTCCATAAGCTAAGATTGCAATCTAAGCATAACCTTGGCCTATATAAAGACCCCAAATTTATTAATGAACAATCATGATCCACCTCATTATCAAATATTTGGGGCAAGCCACAGTTTCCATTGCTCGGTGCGCATCGATGTCGATGTCTAAAGTAGCTATCCGGCCGAGTAGCCCAATGAGCTAGCCGCTCGTATGGGCACAGCTCACTTAGCCATAGCTCGGATAATCTACTCAAAGTCATGTAAACATTTAAAAATATGCACCATGAAGGATGAAGACTTTAAATGAGAAAATCCTCCAAGAAAATCCTTCTAAACACTTTGACAGAAGCTAAACTTTCAGTCAACATCACAAAGTGTTCCTTTTTGAAAACATTGGTTCAATATTTAGGCTACAATTATAGTGCTGGTGAAATTCGTCCAATCCCTCAGAACATTGTAGCATTAACTGCTCTTCCGCCTCCACAGTCACATCACTAAGACAATTCAATGGCTTAGCATCTTATTGGAGGATTTTCACAATTGATGAAGCCGTTGTATTTATTAACTTCGGACAAAAGTAAATTCCTTTGGAAAACGGAACATGAGCAGATACGAAAAAAAGTTGTTTCTATTCTTATCGATAAACCAGTCCTTGTAATTTTTGACCCAAATCATCCAATTGAGTTGCATACAGATGCAAGTTGTGATGGCTACGGTGCAATTTTATTACACAAAATTAATAACAAACTCCACGTAATTGAGTTCTATAGTAAACCTACTTCACCTGCAGAGTCAAGATACCACTCGTATGAGTTGGAAACTTTAGCTGTTGTAAACTCAATTAAACATTTTCGACATTATCTGTTAGGCAGGAACTTTACTGTGTTTATTGATTGTAACTCGCTAAAGGCGTCAAGAAATATACAAGACTTGACCCCCAGAGCACAGCGTGGGTGGGCACTTGCAGGCGTTTACATTCGATATTCAATACAGAGAGGGGAAAAGAATGGCACATGTTGACTTTTTGTCAAGAAATCTTCTTTTACCAAAGCCTACTTGTGCGGTAAGGGTGATTGACGAGAATAGAGTTAACTTGGCTGAAATTTCAAGCAACTGGCTCATTGCTGAACAGCGTCGAGACGCGGACATAGCCGAAATTGTGATTAAATTAAAAGATTTTTCTCTTGCTGAAGATATTGCGAAAACCTATGAACTAAGGGCGGAACTCCTTTACCGAAGAATACAGAGGAATGGCAGAACACGTTGTTTACCAGTAGTGCCACGTGCCTTTAGATGGTCTGTTATTAACCAAGTTCATGAGTCGATAATGCATTTAGGTTGGGCGAAGACACTGGATAAAGTCTACGGTTTTTATTGGTTTGACAATATGTCAAATGTATGTAAAATATCCAAATCAACCTCAGGAAAAATACAAGCTGAATTGCATCCCATTCCTAAAGTCAATATTCCTTGGCACACTATCCACATCGATATAACTGGAAAACTAAGTGGCAAAAGTGACCAGAAGGAGTATGTAATTGTTCAAGTAGACGTTTTTACCAAGTATGTCTATCTTAGTCATAGCCTTAAATTAGACAGTGAGATTTGCATAAAGGCTGTTCAATCTGCTGTTTCGTTGTTTGGAGTACCAAACCTAATAATAGCTGACCAGGGAAGGTGTTTTACAGGTGGAAAGTTTAACCAATTCTGTTCAGATAAAAAAATAAACTTGCAATTGATTGCCACCGGTGCTAGCCGAGCTAATGGCCAAGTGGAACGAACCATAAGAACGTTTGAAAATATGCTGACTGCGGTTGAAACTGGAACTCAGTCTTGGCAAGATGTGTTAGGAGAGGTGCAGTTGGCAATCAATTGTACAACTAACCGTGTGACGAAGGCTAGTCCGTTAGAAATGTTATTGGGATTACTTACACCTAGCAATATTGAAGATGAGGCTGATCTGTCAGATGTAAGAGCACAAACTGAAAAGAATGTTTTAGCTACAGCAGTTTATGACAAAGAACGATTTAATAAAAATAAGGCAACAGTATTTTTATTTTATTTTATTGTTAAGCTAACATTATAATTATAAATTCCACGTTAGCTAGTTTAAGAGAAGCAATGGCAACGCTGGCCTTCTGCTTTGATAATGTGTGGGTTATTACAATATTTACATATTTACAATGATTATAGTCTATTATTTACAGGGTTTATATGGTGTGGTATAAATGTGTAGCCTTAAGGTAATTTAATATAGCAGAAAAGGAACTGAGGAACTGTTTTGGGTTACTGTTTAACTGTGTGTCTTATGGGAGGGGCATAGGTTAAGTATATGATCTAATGTAATTTAGTGCATGTGTGTGATATTTTTAAATATGTTGTATGAGTTAGATTTCTTGCTGTTTATTGTTTGGTACCAATTAGATGTTTTGTTAAGGTTGGATTGAATTTTTATTAAGTGAGTTTTTTTTTTATATATTTCTTTATGTCCAGTGTATTTATGTTTTCGCGTACCGTTAATGGTTGCTTTGCTGTGTTTTTTGCTATAGTTCATTTTCCTTTATCCCTACCCAAAGGATTTTAAATTTTGGGAAAGATTCTGTAAAAATGTTGCGGTCTAGTGAGGTGTAGTAATCTGCATTGTTAATATTCTTTTTTGCGTCTAAAGCTGAAAGTGAGTCAGAGCAAATATAGAATTTGCCTGTTTTATTTTTTAGTAATGTTAGCGCTTCGACAATTGTGATAATTTCAGAGAAGAGTAGGGACGAATAGTGGGGTAATAGACAAGTTTTTAGGGGTTTTTGATCATCTGTGATCACAAGAGATGTAATTCCATTGGATTGTGATCCATCAGTGTATATAAAGGAGTAGCTATGGTATTTATTTCTTTTTTCTTCAAATTTGATACGGTATATTGCAGGCGCTGTGTTGTTCTTGGAGGATTGTCGTAGAGAGGTATCTATCGTAGATAGCTTTATGAACCAAGGCGGAAGAGTTTCTGAAAGTGGACCGAATGGTATGCTGTATGCTTGGCAAAAATTAATGATCTGGTCAATTGCCGATTTGTATTGCGATTTTCTAGGTGGTCTATATGTTTTGATTATCTTGAAGATTGGGGAATTCGAAGCCGAGATTAATAACTTGGAGAGGTTGTTCAGAGGAGATCCCGTCTGTCTTCTATTGGAGACATTCGGGCCTCGTAAAGGACATTATTAGTTGGCGTAGTTCTAAATGCGTCTAGGACAAATCTGAAAGCTGTGTTTAAAGCAGCTTTAACTGGACGAAGGGTACTGTTTGGGCAATATCCGTAAATGGGAAGGCCGTAGTCAGACGCTTTAGACGTTATTATTGCCTTTGTGGTATTAATGAGAGAAGCAGTGTCGCAGTTAAATTTTGAACTTCCGAGGCATTTATTTATGTTTGTTCTTATAATTATATTGCAAGTTGTTCTGTATGTGTATGCCATCTATATTTGTTGTTGATGCGTAGTCCAAGTATTTTAACATTTTGCAATAGAAAGTTGCCTGACCTTACAGAGAATCTGCAGTTGTGTTTTCTACAGATGTGCAGGTGTTTACATATAGATGTTGAAAGTTGAGCACCTGAAATGTCGCACCAGTTCAAAATCGTGTTAAAGATGGGTTGAAGGCCGATAATATTATTTTTCTTGTTCTTCATGTTAATTGTTATGTTAAAATCGTCTGCGTATGCGCATAGGCTGATGTTAGGGTGTTGGACTATCATTGTGGTTAGTTTATTATAGGCTATTACAAAAAGTTCCACAGAGAGTGGAGACCCCTGTGGAATTCCATTGCAGATAGGCTTGAAGGAGGAGTAGGGTGAGCCAACGCTGAGCATGAAATATAAACATTAGAATAAGCATTTTTAAGAACAAACTCCTAGAGTTTAAGAGTTCATTTATATACACAACACTTTGGTAAATAAAATCAGTTCATTTTTTGAATTCAACGAATGAAGACCGGGTTGGTTATTCTTTCTATTCATTTTGGTCCTTCGATAAAAAGTTTTTTTTTTTGTAGTTTTCCCCCGCCAGTGGTAAGAGACTCAGAGATTGAATCAGCTCCTTAATGACTGGATTCTTATGCAAGTGTAAATGCTAAGATCAGCTAAAGGTAGTAAAATAAAATAACTCTTGTTTTCCCCCACCAGTGGTAAGAGACAGAGTATAATATAAAAGCGAAATATTGCTTAATAAATAAAAAGTGCGTGCGTCCGAATTTAAAGGCAGTTTGGCTAGTGCAGCAACTGTAGTAATTTCGGCGGAGGGAGTGTATTTGTGCGTGGCGTATTCGAAGCCCTAATATCGAAAGTTAAAAAAAATGAAGTAAGTAAGTCGTCTCGCCGACTTGGGTATACCCACCAATAAAACAAATATTTCAAATTTATAATAACAAATGCATTTTCGTATTTTTAAAAAAATCGGTTTGCATGCTGTTTACAAGCATATCTTAGTATTTCGCTCACTCAAGCATTCGAGCACCCTAGCGCCCCCACTATACATACCAAATTTTGTGTTGTGAGGAATATTATAAATGATAATAATATCCCACACAACAAACTAGCAGCAAAGCAATCCAACGGTGTAAATAATGCACCAGATGCAAGATACAGCCGAGACACAAACCAAATGTACGATATACGACCAAGCTCGTTACTGGTCGATCGAACCAGTTCAAGACAAATGAGTTACGATCGAACAGGGTCGATCGAACCACACGCAACCGTGATCACGTTCAAGCGGGAAGATGCGTGGGAAGCATAATGCAAGAAGTCGGCAATTGCACGACATACGATACGGCTACGATCAAACACGATCGATCAAACCGCACGCAACCGCGAGCGATTTCGTTCAAGCGGGGAGATGCGTGGGAAGCATAAGGCGATAAGTCGGCAACCACATATACGAGGTACGATGTACGATACGGTTACGATCAAACATGATCGATCGAACCGCACGCAACCGCGAGCGATATCGTACAAGCGGGAAGATGCGTGGGAGGCATAATGGGCGAAATCGGCTATGTAAGAGCAAACAAGTGCAAGCGAAAAAGGGCATTGGCCCAGTGAGACAATTTAAGAGCACAGAGAGGCCACAATAGAGATGCATGCATTAACATACAATGCATGTACGAATACGCTGAATAAGCATACACCCACAATACACGTATGCTATGCGTGTATGACCGCGAGAGGGAGTACCGGTGGCCAATGGGTGCTCTCTGCCTACGTCACACATAAGAGATCAAAAGCAGTGAGAGCATGAACTGCCGAAATTATGCGAACAAAAGTGAGGGCTAAGGAAGCCCACGAGACGGGTGCGGGGAATGCATGGTGCCGAAACAATGCCAAGTGTTGGCCATGCTAATGAAACGGGGAGTAGGGGGGAGAGTGAAGAACTTGTACAACGATAATGGTTTGTGGGTTGAAAAAGGGAATGTGCAAGCCAAAGGGGGAGGGATGAGCAATGGGGAAGCCCGCTATCTAATGGATACGATGCGTGTGTTGGATTGCGATTTAAATAAAAGTAATTAACAATATATATTGAGTTAATCAGGCTAATAAGTACTAAATGATAGATTAAGTTTAACGAATATATACATATATGTATGCATAAGTATAATATGGAAATAATATGAGCGAAGTTTGGGTATGACAAGCGGATTGAGGGGAGCGACGGGCGACGGCAGCGCCGCCAGAAAAAGGGAAAGCAGCGAAGGTAAACGGGATACGTGTGGCGGCCAATGGGAAGGCGACGCCAACATAAGAAAGTGGTGCAAATCAATATGTACAAGCGAGGAAGACAAGGACAAGGAATAAATGGGCGCGTAGCCACAGAGAAAGTGGACATATGCGCCAAGGATTTACGGGACTTTCACCACGCATAGCAACAAGTGGATGCGTGGGTGAAAGCAGAGGGCCGATGGAAATGTACCAGCTGTATAGCGGTACTACACCAATCTATTTCTGAGGCCGTGGGAGCTGCCTATATAAAGGCAACGCCCATCAAGCAAAAGGCTTCAAGTCTACAAGTCGGGATCAACCAAGGGAGTTTTTAAGGCCTTACGAGTAACCTTAAAAGCTCAGACTAGTGAAACAAAACAGGTGAAAGGATCAAGAAAAGTCAGAATAATTTGAGAAGGCCTTACGAGTAACCTCTCAAATTATCCTATAACCAGCAAGTCCTTGGAATAGGACCAGAGCACCGTGCCCAGGCCAGAAATAAGAAAAGTCAAACTGCTCCAGGACGATTCCCAGCATATAGGAAGGTACAAGGATATATCCTGTTACCGAAATTCCAGGATCTTTATATCGTGACGAACACCAATTGCTGCGAGTATTCCGCCCTACAACAAACGGCCACAGGATTTATCCTTGGGGCTACGAGCACGCAAAGACCATCTTAGAAACGCAGTCAGAGGCATTGAGGTGGAAATAACATCCCTAGAAGATCAGAATACGCCAGGAGCGTGAGAGCAAAGCCAGAGGATATATCCTACGGCCAATTAACGCGCCGGTATTATTCTCAAAAGGGAGACATCAGACAGGATATTCATATCACAAGTCTGAAACAGGAACCAGCGGAGACACAAGGAACGAGAGACGGACCAGGATCGAGCGTCGAGGGACCCCAGTCATAAACAGCACTGCCCAAGTTCGGGACTCCTTTAGAGAAACTTGTCATATCCAACCAAGCCCATAAACAATCGTAAATAAACATACCACCAGAACTAATAATTAAACAAACGTGTTGTAATTTCACCGGGGCACAAAATAAATTTTGTTGTGCCGAACCTAGCCCAAGAGATAACATAGATATCCCGAGGGACGAGAAAGGATCGTTACAGTGTCTCTAGTTGCTATAGTGTTTGAGAAAATCGGTTTTATATAATTTGCGGGGGCGGTAGGGGGCGTGGCAGAAATTTGAAATAAACTTGATCACTCTACATAGTACACGAATCTACATACCAAATTTAGTGGCTCTAGCTCTTATAGTCTCCGAGATCTAGGTGTTCATACAGACGGACGGACGGACGGACGGACGGACGGACGGACGGACGGACAGACGGACATGGCTAGATCGTCTCGGCTGTTAATGCTGATCAAGAATATATATACTTTATGGGGTCGGAAAAGCTTTCTTCTGCCTGTTACATACATTTTGGCGACTTTAATATACCATTTCACCCTATGGGTGTATGGTATAAAAATGTTTGTGTATATATAAACATTGAGTTGCAAGTAAGCAACAAAGAAGCAGCAGATCAGCAGCAAGGCAACTTAGAGTTGCAGAGACGAGAGAAGGACGGTGGCAGGCGCCCGCAAGACGTAAGAGAAGAGGCAAGCAAAGTCCTGCCAAGAAGATTAATAGAGTGCCCCAAAGACTGCCCTGGGTCCATGGAGAACGTACACTGCCTATACAAGGAAATCTGGTGCGATGACCGGCACCGGTACCTGGACAACAGCAGCTGAGCAACGACACAGCAAAAAAAAAAGGGGGGGGTCCAGCTAAGAAGACCATCCAGATCGACAGCGGCGCCCCAACAGCCTGTGCGAAGACCAGCACCGGCACCGTCTAGCGCGATAAGCTAGACCCTGGACGCAGTAGGATCGGTAGCGCCACAAAGAGCTTCCAACAATTAAATACATCATAAATTAAAATTGTTTGCAAACAAAAAACATTGTAAGAAATATTGTGAAATTGAGCGGAAACTTATCTGCCCGATAGCAGTATAGCCTGTAAAGCTATGCGAAACATTAGGTAGGAAGATCACTGCGATGATCGAGTACGAAAAAAAAATATAATAATATTTTTAAGCAAATTGCTCATTGAAGGGTCAACAAAAAAAAACTTATATAATTAAATACATACAAAAAACATCAATTATTGTCACACATACATACACCATATAAAATGTTTTCTAGTAAGGCTGACAAATTGTTAGGGAAGCAGTTAGAGTTGCATACAAGTTTAAAGCAGTTAGAAGCCTTAGAAACTAGAAACTTAACTAGCAAGGTGATCGAGGAAGTAAAAGAGATAAGGAATCGGTGGATGCCGAACCATGACAAATTGCTACAGCAGGGGATCGATCACCAGTATTTCAGAGATAAAATACATGAAGAAGTGTTAAAGATAGTTGCCAAAATAATAGCCATAGGAGAGGCAGAAAAACCAGGCACTACTAAGTCGGTGTGCGTTGAAGCTGGGTCGAACATGTCAGGGATGTTTGAAGATAACAAAGGAGACTCGCTCGGGGATGCGACCTCTAGTAACGAGAACGCTAATGTTAACCAGGAGAAAATTAAGGGGAAGGTTTATCAGCTACAGGAATATTTGGATTTGGTAACTAAAGATTTGCCTACCATAGACAATAGAACAGGCGAAATATATACTAAGAAAATAAAATTCTTCTATGAAAAGGTACAGATATACCAAGCTTATGTGGAGAATGAAACGGTTAAACTTTAAAGAGGTAATAGAGGAATTGGAGTTCGATGTTCAGAATACCTTGTTGGCATTAGAAAATAAAATAAACGATCAGAAAAACTTGAAGGTTGATAATGTTGCCGTGAGAGACGAATTACCGGTGTTGCCGAAAATTCAGGTACCCACATTTTCTGGAAAGCCTAGAGAATGGGACCTGTTTATGGAATTGTTTGGGGAATTAATTGAAAAAAGAGAGGATTTGAGTCCTACTCTTAAGTTCAACTATTTAAAATCCGTGTTAAAGGGCGAAGCGAAGAGCATGGTAGCTCACCTATTGTCAGGTTCAGCTGATAATTATAATGCTGCTTGGGAATTATTAATCAAGCGGTATGAAAATAATCGGAGGGTATTTTCCGAGCAATTAAATCGGATCGTTGATCTACCGATGATCAACAGTGAATCCGCAAAAAGTATAAAGGGAGTGATTGACATAATTAATGAGTCAGTGCACTTAATTAAAATTAAAGCAAATTTGTCAGATGAAGTTGACGTAATATTCGCTCAACACATACTTCGAAAATTTGATAGAGAGGTTCTACATTTGTATGAGAGTCAGATTAGGAAAACAAGGCAGATACAAATGCTATCTGATGTCATGGAATACTTGGAGCAAAGATATTGTTCGCTAAGTGCCATGAGGGAAGAAGAGAAAAACCCGCAAAAAGTAGTTTCATATGCGGCTTTTGAAAATAACTGTCCGATTTGCAAAGTTGGCGGGCATAAAGCGTATAAGTGCTATACATTTAAAGGTTTGACACCTATGGAAAGGTATGAAACGGCCAAAAAAGTGCAGCTGTGCACACGATGCTTGAACCATTCAAGCAATAAAGAATGCACTAATGAGATGGCCTGTTCATTGTGCAGTAAAGGACACCATACTCTACTCCATTTTGAAGAAATACAGGAGAGAGTTAATACTTGTATAACGGCTCAACCCACACTGTTGGCCACAGCCCTAATACAAGTAAAAAATGTAAATGGAGGATATAAGACTCTAAGAGCCCTTATTGATAATGGTTCACAGAGCACCAATTTGTCTGAAGAGGCAGCTCAAAACAACACACTGAAATAAGTGGCGTGTCCTCAATAAATGCCAAAATATCAAAATATAAGGTAAAAATATATGTCAAGACGCGAAATCCCCGGAAAAGACATCTTAAGGTTGAGGCGATTGTGTTGCCAAAGTTAATGAAAGCTCTTCCATTAAAAACGGTAGACGTGGATATGTCAAAATGGCAATCCTACGTACTAGCTGATCCTACCTTTAATAAACCTGGTATGGTTGATATAATAATGGGGGTTCACGTATATACCCAAATCTTAAAAGGGGGAGTTACAAAGATTGATGGCCTACTAGGTCAAAATACTCAATTTGGTTGGATCGTCTCGGGATGCACCAAATCGAAAAGTAATAAATCAGTAGTGGCAACAACAATATATGTCACAGGTATGCAACAGCGTTGTGAGAAGAACAAAGGTAAACGTGAAAATAAATACAATACAATTCAAAACAAACTCAACAGCAAAATTCAAGAAATAAGTCAGCATTTGACTCCTCCAGCAGGACCTCACCTTGGAGGTAAGAGGTAAAAGAAATAATTTTTCAAAGTAATAAAGAAATAAAGTTATGCCCCCCGGCAGGACCTCATTTCGGAGGTACAGTGAAAACTGGGGAAGAAAAAGTGGATATCCCAGTACAAAATAAGAATATTCAGGTGGCAATGGTTGAATTAACTAATGATTATAAAAAAAATAATGTCAAAATAGATTCCGGTAATAAATTGTCCGAATCTGCATTACAAAAAGGGCGGATAAGGCAAAATATTTATAAAAGGACAACAGCTAAGAATAAGCAGAATAACAGCTCAAATTTTAGCTATCAGCGATATTTAAAAAAAGTGGAGCAAAGATCAGATTGGAACAGGTCGAAAAGTAAAAGTAGTTATTTTTTAAATTTTCCACCATATAAAAAGGCTAGAAGTCAACACAGTAATGCAAATCAGGAGTAGGTAGATATCCCGAACCAGAAATTGGGCAATATTAGTAATATGCCAAATATAAAATAATATGAAATCCAGTAGAAGCCAATTTAGTAAACCATACAGCAGAATTGGTAAGAATAGGGAGTCAGTTACAATCGGTAAAGGGAACATCAGATTGACTAGGTTTTGAGCGTCCATCATGTAACTTGTCATGCTTTTTCAACAATAGTTATCTTACTAATGATAATATTAATAAAAGTTTGTATAAGACAATTAACTATAAAAATAAATTCCAAAACGTCGCATTTGGCGGCCCTTGGCAGAATGTTTAAGATTAAACATCGTGTTCATCTGAATTGGCTTCACCAAATCAGATTGACCAAAAAAATTACAAAACGGAAGACAAACAAAACATGCATCCACACTTTGTGGAAAACACTTAAGATTATAACAGCGGCGCCATATCAAGTAGCCAACACTGAGCATGAAATATAAACATTAGAATAAGCATTTTTAAGAACAATTGTCGCTCCCTAGAGTTTAAGAGTTCATTTATATACACAACACTTTTGTAAATAAAATCAGTTCATATTTTGAATTCCACGAATCAAGATCGGGTTATTATTTCCTTCTCTTGAAAGCCCTATTCAGCCAAAGTCTAAAACACAGATCAAGTCCTTTTTAGGCCTATGTGGCTTTTATAGGAAATTTATTCCTAGATTCGCTCATATAGCAAAACCTATGTATAACCTTAAAATTGAAAAAAAAAAAATGGTAACACGGATTTCCATGATATGAGGATATAAAGAAGCAGTAGAAAAGCTCAAATTTCTAATTATGAGTGATCCGATTCTTCCCTATCCAGATTTTACAAAAGAATTTAAAGTTACTACCGATGCAAGTATTGTCGCACTAGGGGTCGTCTTATCTCAAGAAGGCAGGCCCATTTGCTTCGCTAGCCGAACCATAAATAGTCACGAAGAAAATTATAGTACTATTGAAAAAGAGTTATTGGCAATCGTCTGGGCGACGAAATATTTCAGGCCGTATCTCTACGGAAGAAGTTTCGAGGTTCTTAGTGACCACAAACCTTTAGTTTGGCTTAGGGAACCCAACATGAAACTCCAACGCTGGAAAATAAAGCTTAGCGAATATGATTTTAAAATTAAATATATCCAAGGCAAGGAGAATCATGTGGCAGACGCCTTATCAAGAATACAATTACCTAATGGAGAAGTATTGGTAACCGATAACCTTACAACTATAGCAACTGTGCACAGTGCTCCAGAGGATAACCATAGATGTATTCAAATAACAGAAAGACCATTGAATTATTTTGAGAGACAAATAAAATTTGTTAAGGCAAGTCGAAATTATGAAAGCGAAACCAGGTATTTTTCAAAAACTAAAATTACTATTGAGTACAAAGAAATGACCTCTGAACTAGCAAAGCATATAATTTTAAAGTATTTTTTCATGCGAAATAGTGCAATCTTTATGGAAGAAGAAAATGATTTTGGTATATTTCAAAGAGAATACATTCGTCTCATAAACTCAAGTATCAAGTATAGGTTACCAAGACTTCAACCATATTGCGCGACATTTTGACATATGCTGAACTAAAAGAGATTATACTGAAAATTCATTTGGACACTCTTCACTCAGACTTTTAAGCAGCAATAGTATTACCCAAAATCGGCAGAAATTATACAAAACATTATTAACGATTGTAATATTTGCAATTTAAATAAATCGGAACACAGAAATACGGATTTACGTTTAGAAATTACACCAGAACTACTCACGATTAGGGAAAAGTTATTATTGACTTCTACATTATAAAAAAAAAAAATTCCTTTCTTGTATTGATGTATACTCAAAGTTCGCTACCCATAGAAGTTAAAGGCAGGGACTGGTTAGAAACCAAGAGAGCGTTACTAAGGATTTTTAACAATATGGGAAAACCACAATTCATTAAAACGGACAAAGATTCCTCCTTTATGAGTCTAGCAATCCACGAATGGTTAAAGAAAGAAAATGTTGAACTCCAAATTATTACAAGTAAAAATGGAATAGCTGATGTAGAACGATTGCACAAAACATTGAATGAGAAATTTCGAATAACCAATTCAGTTAATAACACAGAAGATATAGAAACTTCAGTAGAGACAATATTGTTCACCTATGATCATAAAATGATACATTCAACAACTGGACAAGCTCCAGCTATGATATTTCTTTATTCAGGGAAACCAACAGTCAATACGCAAACTAAGAAAATACACAAAATTTAAAAACTTAATAAAAAAATCGAGCAGAGTTTGAAGTTGATACCAGATTTAGAAAAATGCCAGATGCGAGACCTAAAATCTCAAACCCCTTTCGAAACACAGGAAAATAATTGAACTAGATGAAAAACATTATGAAGAAGAGAATAGAGGCAGAAAAATAATTCATCACAGAAGTACATTTAAATATCAAAGAAGCTAGCATCGGCTGTGCCGAAGTTTATATACCCTTGCAGTCCATGGCCATAATATTTTTACATGTTCCAAACTCTTTTTCTGTATCTCAATTCATTAATGCACAGAACCTTTCAAATATCATTTCAATTTCTTCTTCTTCCCCATCCCCTTTTACACGCATGCCGCGACTCGCACGCATACACATATGGTTTATGTAGCGTTGCATCTGTATGTGTGCATGCGTGTGCTCTGTTGATTTGATGATGACGTAGTAGGCAGCAAGCCGAACCGATTTATATCGGCTGTAACTTGTGTTCTATATATCCGATCAGATTCAAATTTTGGGATCTGAGATTTTATATATAATACTATCACATTGGTAAATTTCATGGCGAAACTCTAATTTTTACAATTTTTGCAAAAATGTTTCCTCCAGAGCTATATGATATAGTGTTCCGATTCTGCCGATTTTCATACTTTATTTTTCCCAGGTAATAAAAAGCCCCCAAAAATTTCATCCCGATAGCTTCTAAGATGGCTAAGTAAAACGCATACGCACAGACGGTCGGACATGGCTATATCAACTTAGCCTCTCATGCTGATCAAGAATATATATACTTTATAGGGTCGGAAACGTCGTCCTTCTGTGCGTTACAAACATCTGACCAATTTTATAATACCCTCTGCAAGGGTATAAAAATAGACAAAAAGACCTTATTTAACGATTTCGAGAGCTGGGAATCGAACCATGAACATTTCGATCGCTAAGCGACAAACACTCTATCTGCACAGCCACCGGGATACATACAAAACTGATGCCAATATTTCTTTATATTCTTTCCACAGGAGCATATCCTATTCGCATTGTCGCTGTTTTGTCGAAAATTAAAAATTTTGGTCGAGTGAGCTATTGAAATGCGGTGTTGTACAACTTCACGTCACACACACACTACGAAGCCAGAGCATGTATCGACGAGTGTACACATGCATAGACAGAACGAAATCACAAACGACATAGGCCTGCCTTCGTCGTTCTGTAGTCTGTGCTACACTAAATATTTTCGTAGCTGCTTGGCCCTCTCCCCACTTTCCGCTCTCATTGAGAGTACGTACGTTCGGGTTTTTGCCGAAGTTCTCTGGGGTTCCATGACTAGGCTAGCGTTTGCAATCAAAAAATCATGCGTTTGTCCCATCTATGTGTTGTATGGTTAGTGGTTGAAGTCTTGTGGCTTAAGTCTATGAGCACCACTGTACATACATATATATATGTACATACATACAAGTATATGTGCATAAGAAAAATTAATTTGATTAAAAGAAGTATGTAGTACATATGTACATGTACTTATATACGTATGTACATATGAAAAATAAATTTGAAAAAAAAGGAAAGAAAATTCGACATGACATGACTGCGATTTCAACCAACACATAACGTACACATGCTGGTTGTGTATTTAGCATTTCTGCCAAATATTTGATTTATTTAATTTTAATAAAAGAAACAAAAAAAAAACATTTTTTTCATGAAAATTACAAGCTAACAGAAAAGGGTATAATAAAAAAAATTGGCACTCCCCTCTCTATATACCCGGCGCGGGTTCGAACCGCGTCTCCGTTCTAAACGTACCAGACAATGAGCCATTTACCACCAGCACATTTATGAGAATTTCGCGAGATCAAAGCCAATAAGAAAGTGACGTGAAATATATCTTGTCGTTTATCCATTAAAAGAATAAATCGAAAGAAAAAAAAAAAATACCCATAAAAAAAAGTTAGCCGCCCTCTTTCCACACATACCAGGCGTGGATTCCACACTTTTCAACCGACACTTTTCAAAAATTTACGTGTGGAGCAAGCCAATAAGAGAGTAACAAAAAATTTATAGTGTGTGTGAAAGAACAAGAATGCATTGCACAGTGGTTTACTTTTGGTAAACTCCTTTCAAAATAATAATATTGAAATGGCGCAATAAAATATACTATTTCTTTATTTAGTCAAGATTATGATAAAACACCAATTTTGGACATTTAGATAGAATTCTTTTTAAAATTCTGTTAAAAAATTAAACAAATCACTTGAAGTAAATGTTAAATTTTAAATATGTTGCGACATGGTACTGGAAAAAATGAAGAGAAAGCTTATTTAATAATCATCTTAGTCAAAGAGTTTCAATTTTACTCACTCTAAATAATCCGTTTCGCCGCTAAACCCGCTGATGTAGGCACCGTGCTGCCCAGCGTAAGGGAGAACAAATCCTTGTTAGAGTCACGTAAAAAGCTAGCAAAACGCTGTATACTACCGCCTCCATCGTAGATGATAGTATGTATTAAATTTTTGTCGTGGCATAGATCGAGTCACCATCGTAAACAGTCGATTGATTGGGTATAATCAGGGCTACTACGTCATTGCTCGAATCATCAGTGCACACGCATACACACAGACGCAACGCTACATAAACTATATGTGTATGCGGCCCAATCGCGGTATGTGTGTAAAAGGGGATGGTGAAGAAGAAATTGAAATGATATTTGAAAGGTTTTGTGCATTAATGAATTGAGATACAGAAAAAAAATTTGGAACATGTAAAAATATTATGGCCATGGACTGCAAGGGTATATAAACATCGGCACAGCCGATGTTAGCTTCTTTGATATTTTTTTAATTCAAGATTTTTAATAATAATATTCACAATATTATTTATAATTACTAGGATTTGTAATTTCTTCACACTTAGTAATAGCCAGCTTTTCTCCATGTTGGGTCGTTTACAGTGATTTCATAAACTCTGGTGCACTACTATAGCCGCACCCTGTTTTTTCTTATAAGACCAGAGTTTATTATTCTCTAGACTCCATTACAAGTCTAAATTTCCTTTAGCCTACAATAGGTAGGAATAATTGGTGCTGAAAAGAATGGTGGTATTGGTAAAAGATTCCGAACTCATTAATGCAGCATAATTATCTGCTAATGAGATTCAATTTCCGATAAACGCGGATAGTTCTTCAAAAGTTCAAGAAATAGATATATCTGCTGATATTGTTCAGAAAGATATATCACAATTAGAGTTGTCGTCCAAACCTGTCGACAACAGTTTCGTCGCAAGCCGATTGAAGTGTTTGCGAAAAGTTTGCAGGCTTGGAAATACTAGCTTAAATATCGACGTCAAAATGGTCGAAAAAACGAAAGTTTCACCTAAAATTGGATATTCGTATCACATTTGTGATATGAAAGTGCAGCAGTTTAAAGAACTTTTTGAAGTCTGCTGCTCACTATTTTCCAAAAAAAAAAAAAATTATTGGACACATTCTTCAAGAGCATTATTGTTTACAAAATATTGCTTGTAGTGTCAATTTTAATTTGGTTCGAATTAATTTGGATGGCTTCGTTGCATATGCTTATTGCAAAGATCCGTCGTGCAACAAACTAAAGTCTAGCAGCATTGGCATAAGCCATTCAATAAACTTTAAAAATACTTTCCAGTGCAGAGGTATTAATCGTTTCCTTAAAAAGAAAGAATTAACCACTCGCACAGCTTTTGAGTTCAAAAATCATTTGGCTCTAATCGCTAATAAGGAAAGAAAATTAGTTGGTAATGACCAATTGCTTAATATGCACTTATCCTGTTATAGGAACAAGCAAGCAGAGGAAAATGCTCGAAACGGCTTTGACAAAGACGCATTTAAGGATGTGTACGTAATGCTATGCAATGGCTTTGGCCAAATGAACAGAAGCAAAAATCAAAACACACGCACACAAAGAAATCGTTCGCAAATTACTTGTTACAAATGCGGCAGGCAAGGCAATGTCAAAGCACTGATAATGATTAATGGAAAAGTCTTAGGCTGATGTCAGAGTGGACGCGATAATATTGAGCGACAATGAGCGAGAAAGCTCTGCATTCAAATTTATATGTAATCGTTGAATGCATGTCAGAGTACAAGCGAAGCGAGAAGAGAGCCAAAGCGACAAGTTGAAGCGAGTTATCGCTTCATCCAACTGTTGTTATACGTGTGTTTTCGTTGCGTTCTGAGCTTAAAAAATAGTTGGTTTTTGGTTGAAAAATGTTTTTGCGCAACTCAAGCTTTAATAACAGTTTGATGCAAACACTTTATATTTCTATACCCTTGCAGAGGGTATTATAAAATTGGTCAGATGTTTGTAATGCACAGAAGGAGACGTTTCCGACCCTATAAAGTATATATATTCTTGATCAGCATGAGAAGCTGAGTTGATATAGCCATGTCCGTCTGTCTGTCCGTCTGTGCGTATGCGTTTTACTCAGGCATCTTAAGAGCTATCGGGATGAAATTTTTTTTGGGGGCTTTTTATTACCTGAAAAATAAAGTATGAAAATCGGTAGAATCGGACCACTATATCATATAGCTCTGGAGGAAACATTTTTGCAAAAATTGAAGTATCGCCATGAAATTATGGTTTATATATTTTTTTGATACATTTTTATTTACTTTTTAAACACTTGCAGAGGTAAAGTTATTTACTTTTTATACCCTTGCAGAGGTAAAGTAAATAAAAGTAAATAAAAATGTATCAAAAAAATATATAAACCATTGTGAAAAACTTCGTCCAAGATGGGACTCGAACCCCGGCCGCCCGATCGCCAAGCGAGCACACTAACAACAGAGCCACGTCGACACTTTGAGAAGTGCCGTCGAGTTCTGTAGTTAAGCACGCATCTCATTCTCGCATTGTCGCTAGCTCGTCGAAAACTCAAAAAGTCTGCGAGCGAGCGATTGAAATGCGATGTTGTACAACTTCACGTCTCACACACACTACGAAGCCTGAGCATGTACCGACGAGTGTACACATACATATGCAAAACGAGAACACAGCGACACAGACATGCGTTCATCGTTCTGCGATCTGTGGCAGACTGAATTAATTTCGATGCGTAGCGACCAGTGTTGCCGTTTTTCCCCGAGCAAAATAAGCTGAATTAACAAAAAAAACCAGCCAGAATAAGCTAAATCCCAGAAAAAAATAGCTGAAAAATAAGCTAATTTTTTTAAGTTTTTAAATTATAAAAAACATATATTTTTAAAAAAACTTCATGTTTATGAAAAAAAAAAACGAAAACAAAAGAAATTTAAACTTATAAAGTTCATTTAAATGACATTAAACCTGCTATTAGATTGTCTACAGACTGTTCGGGCTCATTATCTAATTGTTCCACATTTTCTATAGACTTCAGGCAGATTGAAGAAACTTTGTAATCAAAGCAACATTTGTTGTGTCGGCTCAATCCGGATCTAGAATTTAAAAATATAAGTTTTTGTTCTGATGAGACTATCACTTTCTGAGACATTACCTTATGGTTAATATTGAATTTAACGTGTCAACGTTCATCCTATTTCTTATTTTATTTTTTATTAAATTAACTTGGCTAAAAACCCTTTCCACTTCGGCGTTCGACCAAGGTAAAGAATGTATTTCAAGCGCAACAGAACTCAGCTTAGAAAACCGGTTGTTTCCGCCCGAGTCTCTGTAATTCAATACTTCAACCCAAAATTTAATTGTGTCCTCAGTATTTTCCCAAGAGATAAGTGTCAATTCATTGTATTGACGTTCAATTTCGTCAATATTGGGAATTCCAAAAAACTCCAAAATCGGAATGATGTTTTTTTTTTTAGTTTTTAAAATATTTTCTACTGCAAAAGCATCGGCTTGTTTTAAGATTTTAAAATTGTCGGGTAACCTAAAATTAGAAAAATATATTATTAATAATTGTAAATTAAATAAAAAGAACTAAATATTTACCTCTGCTTTAGTTGCTTAACAAGATCAACTACGAAATTCGTGCAACTTTCTCGGATCGACTTTTCCTCATCATTGGATATACTCACAGATTTGATATGTTTTTCAAAAGCATATCCAAGATACAAGTCTCTAGTCACATACTTTTCAAATCCATCATCGTTTATACAATCTACACTTTTATCTGGAGCTATTATGTAGATTTTTAGTGAATTGATGGCAAATATTAGCTCGTTTAACAATTTCGATGGATTTGAAGTATTGCTTTGGAAGCATTTGTTAACTTTTTGCATATCTTGCAAAATTGGTTTCAAAAACAATAAATATAAATAGTTAATATTATCTTGAAACATATTATATAAAACGATTGCTTTGTGACATTTCTCCTCCTTGGCAGCAATACCAAAATGAGTCTTAAGCTCATGCCATTGTTCCAAAATTCTCGTGACCGCCATTTCGATGGATAACCACCTCGTGTCACACACCCTTGGAATTTTAAGAGGGGCCTTAAATAATACAAACATATTATTTAGAAATTATGTGAAAAACGAACGTTTGGGACAATCACAAAGGTACTAAAATAGTTATTGTTAAGTAACAGTTATATGAACAATCATTTGATTCAAGATCTAGGAACTGTTTAGCGATATTAATACACAGCAAACATTGGGAACTACGAACACATTTAAATAAATCTAATGATTAGGTGTACCTTCTCGTTATTTATGCACTCATACATTTTTTTGTAAATAATTTGCCTAACAGAACTTTTAGAAAACCAGTTATAAGTCTCATAAATTAAGAACTCCAGGCTTTCGGGAAAGAAGTGCTTACACGAGTGGTTTACTGCCAATTGCACCGAATGACAAACACATTTTATTAAAATTAGGGACGGCGCATCCTTCTTTAATTGTGTGTACAAACTGTTGTTTGTGCCAATCATGGCACTGGCGTTGTCAGTTCCGATTCCAATTAAATTTTTAATATTTAATTTTAAACGTTTCAGTTCTTTTCTTAAACCATCAGCCAATGACAATGCATCTCCACTTTCTACGGGTATCAAGCTAAGGAACGTCGATACAACTACTGCATGTTCTGCAGAAAAGTAGTTAACTACCACACCTATATACATACATACAATATTTAAACATACAATATTTATATAAAAACTATTAATATTTAAATGTAAAAAATTATATACTTATTTAATATAAATTTACTTATACATATATATTATCTTACCGAGAAGTTTCGTAAAGCTTATGTCTGTCGATTCGTCCAGAAGTAAACTAAATTTTTTGTCTCCAATATCTCTATGGAGGTCATCGTAAAAATGGACAGCCAGAACATTTTTTATAATGTGTGTACACTTCGTTCGATGAAGTTTAATGCGAGAAGCACTACTGCTGTCATAAAATTTTGTGGAGCATATGTTGCTCAGATGGTCAACAGGGCTTATTGCTGTATGCTTTGCCACAAAAAGACACAGTGCTACTTCCTGTTCTATGGTCTTGGTCGGCATTTTTTTGAATTCAATTTTGTTTTTTTTGGGCGAAAGCATTTAGGGCTCCGGTGTGCTTCTTGGAAATTGCATGTACCCGCAAATCACACAATTTAGCGTTGATGCTACACTTGCAATAGCTGCAATAAGCCCTTGTCAAATCAGTCAAGTCCTTTCTCAGCCATTCCTTGAATTCTGAGCTCTGTAGCCAGACGTCTCTAACTTTTTGTTTATAATTTTCTTTAGGCATGTTTACAAATGACCAATCTATTTAATCAAGGTAGTTAGAGATGGAAGTATTGCAGAAATTAGTGATGTAAGACTTCAATAGTTGCCAGACTGTAACTTTGTCAATTAATCGGCATTTGGGAAACTTTATTATAACAACTAAAAGATATATTAAATAAGCTAAAAATTAGCTGTTTCGATTCTTAAATAAGCCAGATTTTCCGCTATCCGCAATTTCCCAATTTTATCCGCAATCGCTCTTGAAAATAAGCCAGATCTGGCCGAAAATAAGCCAAAACGGCAACACTGGTAGCGACACTGCTGCGAGCAAACGTTTTTCGCTCTCGCTGCGGCCGCTCTCTGGGGTTCTAGGCTGTTCGGCTTTTGCCGAAGCTCTCTGGGGTTCCAGACTCAGGCTAGCGTTTGTAATCAAAAAATCTTGAGTTTGACGCATCTATGTATTCTATGGTTAGTGGTCCAACGAAGCAAATGCTAAAATGAGTTCGAGTGCGAACATAAATGTTGAGGACTTAATAACGGAAATTTTTTATCGTTCTGTTTTGTGGGACCAAAAATGTAAAAATTACCACAATCGGCTGGTGGTTGAAAAGAATTGGAAAGAGATTGAGAAAAGTCTTGCAATAAATTTGCAGTTTGAATCAGCCACTCCTTGAAGAACAACAGAAAAAAATTTTTTGTAATTGTAGAACATGGATCCAGAATGAGGTGGACACTGAATACGAATGTGTTTTCCGTCAATAGCCCCAGCACAATTTGGGAAGTTCCACAATTTCCAAAAGTAATCAGCTATCTCGGTAATCATTTCTTTTGAAGGCTTTGGCTGCAACTCCTCCCACAGTGCCTTGACTGTTTCCTTTACAATAACGGAGACTGTAGTCCTTCCAATTTTAAATGAATACGACAATGAAGTAAACGAAGCCCCCGTTGCTAAATATCTGCAATTGGTTAATTTTATTTACATAATTAAATTTTTTGATTAACCTTCAGGAGACTGTTGAAAAAAAAATGGAAAAATCTTCGGGACCAATTTCGAAATGAGTATACAAAAATGAAGTAAGTCGTCTCGCCGACTTGGATATACCATACACCAGTAAAACAAATATTTCAAATTTATAATAACCAATGCATTTTCGTATTTAAAAAAAACTGCATGCTTTTACAAGCATATCTCAGTATTTCGCTCACTCAAGCATGCGAGCACCCTAGCGCCCCACCAGCTAACGGCCACTACCGGCCACTACCGGCCATATGGAAAAACGTTTATATGCATAACTTGGCTTTTTTTATTCCGATTTTGATCACATTTGGTATTTTGCTTGATATTAGTATCAAATTTAAGTGTGCTAAATTTGATTGCACAACGTAGAAAATTACGGGAGATAATCGAGTTTTTTCAAATCACGGGGCGGAGGGGGGCGTGGCAAAATCTTTACACATCAAAAATGTGCGCAATTACTAAGCAAATATACATACCAAATTTTGTGTCTCTAGTTGCTATAGTTTTTGAGAAAATCGGTTTTATTTAATTTGCGGGGACGGTAGGGGGCGTGGAAAAATTTTTAAAAATACAAAATGTGCGCATTTACTAAGCAAATATACATACCAAATCTTGTGTCTCTAGTTGCTATAGTGTTGAAGAAAATCGGTTTTATATAATTTTCGGGGGCAGTAGGGGGCGTGGCAGAAATTTGAAATAAACTTGATCACTCTACATACTACACGAATCTACATACCAAATTTGGTGGCTCTAGCTCTTATAGTCTCCGAGATCTAGGTGTTCATACAGACATGGCTAGATCGTCTCGGCTGTTGATGCTGATCAAGAATATATATACTTTATGGGGTCGGAAAAGCTTCCTTCTGCCTGTTACATACATTTTGGCGACTTTAATATACCATTTCACCCTATGGGTGTATGGTATAAAAATATCAAAGAAGCTAACATCGGCTGTGCCGAAGTTTATATGTATACCCTTGCAGTCCATGGCCATAATATTTTTACATGTTCCAAACTCTTTTTCTGTATCTCAATTCATTAATGCACAGATCCTTTCAAATAACATTTCAATTTCTTCTTCTTCTTCCCCATCCCCTTTTACACGCATGCCGCGACTCGCACGCATACACATATAGTTTATGTAGCGTTGCATCTGTATGTGTGCATGCGTGTGCTCTGTTGATTTGATGATGACGTAGTAGGCAGCAAGCCGAACCGATTTATATCGGCTGTAACTTGTGTTCTATTTATCCGATCAGATTCAAATTTTGGGATCTGAGATTTTATATATAATACTATCACATTGGTAAATTTCATGGCGATACTCTAATTTTTGCAAAAATGTTTCCTCCAGAGCTATATGATATAGTGCTCCGATTCTGCCAATTTTCATACTTTATTTTTCCCAGGTAATAAAAAGCCCCCAAAAAATTTCATCCCGATAGCTTCTAAGATGGCTACGTAAAACGCATACGCACAGACGGTCGGACATGGCTATATCAACTTAGCTACTCATGCTGATCAAGAATATATATACTTTATAGGGTCGGAAACGCCTCCTTCTGTGCGTTACAAACATCTGACCAATTTTATAATACCCTCTGCAAGGGTATAAACATCTGACCAATTTTATAATACCCTCTGCAAGGGTATAAAAATAAAATTAAGTATGCCTTCTCAACTGCTGTCCATTGAGAAAGAGAAACTTAAACTTTTAGAAAAAAATATCAAAGAAGCTAACATCGGCTGTGCCGAAGTTTATATACCCTTGCAGTCCATGGCCGTAATATTTTTACATGTTCCAAACTCTTTTTCTGTATTTCAATTCATTAATGCACAGAACCTTTCAAATATCATTTCAATTTCTTCTTCTTCTTCCCCATCCCCTTTTACACGCATGCCGCGATTCGCACGCATACACATATAGTTTATGTAGCGTTGCGTCTGTATTTTTTTTTTTATATTCATTTATTTATTTATTAATTAAGCAACAAAATAGAACAGAGATGAAAGGGCTAACAACAAAAGATAGGTTAAAGAAATAAAATACATATGAGGAAAAAAGGTGGGTAACAGAAAAAGGAAGAAAAATGGGGGAGATACTGCTTTGGCAACTGTGGCGGCCGGGATCCTGCGGTACTTCCTCGAGGGAATTGCTTCGCAGGATAGCTGCTACCTCCTATGCCACTCCAGGTCCAGCCCTGCCACGCTCGGCTAAGCGCAGCTCGCGGATTGTTGACGCGGCGAAACTGTTCACCGCCTCCCACATGCTTTTTCTCGCCATCATCAGATCCACAAGGTTATCGGCGCATATTTCCACGTTTGCCTCCAGTTCAAGCGCCTTCCTGCCGTCTTCAAAGCGACTGCACGCGAACAGGATGTGTTGCGCGTCTTCCACTATTTCGCCGGGGCAGACCGGACAGCATTGAGAGCTATCGTGCCCAAAACGCAGAAAGTTTCCCTCAGGATGGGCCAGGACGGGTCGCCGCTCTTTCTGGCTGGCTGATACCGCCGCCTTGCAGCGAAGCAGGATTGCCGCTCTCCGGAGATCGTTTCATTCCACCAGAAGACCGAGCGGTGGGGGCCTGCGTAGGTCCTTCTTATGTTCATGCTAGCGTCGCATGCCGAGAGGACTGAGCTAGCCAAGCAATTTGCCATATTTTCAGCGCTGTCCGCCTGAATTGTTACCTCGTTTAGGGAGCTTTTGAAAAGGCTCTCTCTTAGGCTGCCGGTTTTGTACGCTTTCTCTTGCGGGATTGGCACAGGCAGGATTTCTCTGGAGCCGAGAACGGTCAATATGGCCTCGTGATCACTGGCGGTGTAGAAATTGCCGACTTCCCAGGTTGCGTTTCGGCACAGAGAGCTTCTGACGAACGTCAGGTCTATCACCGAGCCATAGCCCGCGCGGTTGAAGGTATTTCTCCCGCCACTGTTTAGCAGGGTTATGTCCAGTTGTGCGAAAGCTTCCAGAACCGCTCTTCCTCTTGGGTTGGTGTAGGTGCTGCCCCAATCCACTGCCCAGGCGTTGAAATCACCGGCGATAAGGCAGGGTGTGTGCAAATGGGCGTCAGTTGCCAGCTCGTCGACGGTCCCGCAAAATTCATCAAAAGAGAGACTCGGGGGAAAGTAGCAACTGTATACAAATATCTTTCCTATGCAGCCACGTATGTAATGCCTCGCAGCTTTCACTTTCGTTAGGGGGGGGATGTGAGTACTGCAGACGATGATGGCGGCCTTGCTTGATCCGCTGCACACGCTGGGTCTTATCCTATATGGTTCGCTAACAAGGGCCACGTCGCTCTTCTGTTCCACTAGGGTCTGTAGCAGAAGGTCCTGGGCTGCCTCGCAGTGATTTAGATTTAGCTGTAAGAATCTAATCATGCGAGTCCGGGAAAACAGCGCATTTGGTCCGCTCTTGGAAGCCGATGGGCAACGCTGGCTGCCGGCTACATACGCTCTATTGGCTATGCCTTGGGCCTCGCATAGGCAGCAATTATACATATTTCTGCAATCCTTCGCTTTATGGTCCTTGCCTCCACACCTTAAGCACCAATTTGTCCTGTCCACTGGGTCCGAGCAGCGAGCTGCTACATGGCCGAACGTCAGACACCTATAACATCTGACCGCCGATGTGTTTTTGCGGATGCGGCACACAGAAAATCCTATCTTGAGGTTGCCAAACCTTCAAGATGATCTCGGCCACTGCTGACGGGAAGCATAAGATTGCCCTTTGACAGCCGTCGTGGGCTGGGCGCAGACTTTTTATATGAGAGTCCTCAATTTGCACGCTCAGTTGCTCTGATAACGCGCGAACTATCTCATCCCTCGTGGTTTCGCCATCCATATCCAGCACATCAATCCTGGTGAGGTTTGACAGAGCGCGCGCCTCAACCTGCCCGGCAAGCGCCACTCCTATGTCCTGTCTCAGCTGGTCGACTATTTCGGCGCCAGATGGATTTAGTTCGCAGTCCGTCTTACCGTGCGAACGCGGTCGCCCACAGCAATGAGCTTCTCGTCGTGGCTCCTAGTAACCAGCTTCACTATTTCGCTGTATGAAATGTTATCCTTTCCATGGACCAAAATAGCAGGTGGGCGCTTCTTGGGTATTGCTAACTGCCCGCTGCAATGCTCTCAGTCTGTCTACTTTGTCTCTAAGCGCGTTCGTAATGGCTCGCCTGCCTCCCTCCTTTTCTGGCTTGATACGTTCGGCTATTTCATCCTAACCCTAACTTGTTGCAACTTTGTTTTTTTTGGTTGCACCGCACTGCCTGCTGGTGGACTTTTTGAGTCTTCACGCAGTCTTTTCGGCGTATCGGTTGCACCAAACATCTCCTCTACTCCTACACGCTCATGACCGAAAAGAGCCTCTATCGCTAACTGACTGCCTGGACTGGCGACACGCAAACAGATTCGGACCATAGAACCGGCGCTGAAGCGAGCGCCATTGATTGACGCCGCCCACTTGGCCCCGCCATCGAGCCAGCCGATCTCAAGCCCTCCATGCTTGCAACCAGGTATTTCCCCCTGGAATTTTATGGAAGTTATGCCGCTCCCTTCTCGGCTCCACACACTTGGAAATTTCGGTCTGTGACGGACGAAAGTGCCAACCACTGGTTCCAATAGACCCAAAATTAATTGTTAGAAATTTTCTGACAATTAATTTCTGTGAAAAAATGCAATTGAAAATTTTTCCACAGTGCGGATTTGAACCTGGGACTTTCGCCTCCAAGGCTGAGTGCTTGCCTTGGGGCCCACAGACCGAGTTGGCGGCTGGGGGGCTGAGACCCGGCTATATACCTTGGATACCCCAAAAGTATACCGCAGCTTAAAAGCTCTCGACGCACTCCGCGGGGTTGGCAGGTGCCAAAATCGGGGCTTTTAGGCCCGGGTTGGCCTGACCAGTGCACAGCTGATGTCCGCACCACGAGTCAGATTTATCCAGCTGTTTACAAAGTGGGAGACAAAAAGCAGCAAAATACAAAATACAAAAAATGAGAGATGACTCAAACCGGGATAATAATAATAATTTTTCCTTCCGTTATCGATGTTGATGTTTAGTGGGTGTGCGACCACCCCACTACCACACACGCGTGCGCGAGAGAGGCGGGAAGAGCAACTGGAGCCCCTCACCCCCCTGATCTGACGACCGCAACCGGCCCTATCGAAACCTTAAGAGGATTCACGACCGTATGGCAGGCGATTCGAGAAAACCGTGAGTAGGCCTGCGTAGCCAACGCCGTCTCACACAGTCCGTTTACTTTACAGAGCGTACACGTCCCGCAAAAGAGTTAAAAAACCGGATTTTTGATGGAGCGACGAAACCAGCGTCGTTTCTCTGTTGCACTTCTCTATGACTGTCATAGCGTTGCGTCTGTATGTGTGCATGCGTGTGCTCTATTGATTTGATGATGACGTAGTAGGCAGCAAGCTGAACCGATTTATATCGGCTGTAACTTGTGTTCTATTTATCCGATCAGATTCAAATTTTGGGATATGAGATTTTATATATAATATGATATATATATATATCAGAGCTATATGATATAGTGGTCCGATTCTCCCAATTTTCATACTTTATTTTTCCCAGGTTATTAAAAGCCCCCAAAAAAAATTTCATCCCGATAGCTCTTAAGATGGCTGAGTAAAACGCATACGCACAGACGGACGGACATACGGACATGGCTATATCAACTCAGCTTCTCATGCTGATCAAGAATATATATACTTTATAGGGTCGGAAACGTCTCCTTCTGTGCGTTACAAACATCTGACCAATTTTATAATACCCCCTGCAAGGGTATAAAAATCAAACATTTTTGTTGCAAAAAAAAATAAATGAAGTAAGTAAGTCGTCTCGCCGACTTGGATATACCATACACCAGTAAAACAAATATTTTAAATTTATAATAAACAATGCATTTTCCAATTTTAAAAAAAAACTGTTCACATGCTTTTTACAAGCATATCTTAGTATTTCGCTCACTCAAGCATTCGAGCACCCTAGCGCCCCCACCAGCCAACGGCCAACTCCGGACATATGGAAAAACGTTTATATGCATAACTTGGCTATTTTTATTCCGATTTTGATAAAATTTGGTATTTTGCTTGATATTAGTATCAAATTCAAGTATGCTAAATTTGATTGCACAAGGTAGAAAATTACGGGAGATAATCGAGTTTTTTCAAATTACGGGGGCTGAGGGGGGCGTGGCAAAATTTTTACACATCAAAACTGTGCGCAATTACTAAGCAAATATTTATACCAACTATGGTGTCTCTAGCTAAAATAGGTTTTGAGAAAATCGGTTTTATTTGATTTGCGGGGGCGGTAGGGGGCGTGGCAAAATTTTTATAAATACAAAATGTGCGCGTTTACTAAGCAAATATACATACCAAATTTTGTGTCTCTAGTTGCTATGGTGTTTAAGAAAATCGGTTTTATATCATTTGCGGGGGCGGTAGGGGGCGTGGCAAACATTTGAAACAAACTCGATAAGCGTACATATGACACGAGTCTTCATACCAAATTTGGTGGCTCTAGCTCTTGTAGTCTCCGAGATCTAGGTGTTCATACAGACGGACGGACGGACGGACGGACGGACGGACGGACGGACGGACATGGCTAGATCGTCTCGGCTGTTGATGCTGATCAAGAATATATATACTTTATGGGGTCGGAAAAGCTTCCTTCTGCCTGTTACATACATTGTAGCGACTTTAATATACCATTTCACCCTATGGGTGTATGGTATAAAAATATATATATGTCGGCGCGGGCAGTTCGTGCTGTGTGTGTGAGTGTGAGGCATTTCGCAGGAATGTTATTTCATCATAATGTGAAAGTTGCATCAGCCTTTAATTGAGTTGCGATTGGCTGATGGCATTTTGTAGTTTTGGGAAGTACCGTTTTAGCGCGGCGACAGCGCCACGACGCTGTCGCCGAGCGTGGTTCGTTGGTAGGCACAAAAGAATAAGTGTGTGACGCAAGTCAGTTCTATGCTAGACTTCGGCCACCGAAACTCGCTGCGCGATTAGAAAATGGAAGAGTTTAATGACGCGTTTATATCAGAAGTGGGATCGGGCTCGGCACCTAACAACGAAGCTGAGCCGTGGAAAGCTCTAATAGAGTTGCAAAATAAAAACTTAACAGAACTCGTTAAAACATTTCAAGCAACGATTTCCGAAAAAACAAATAAAATCGCGGTTGTGCTGCCAAAATTCAATGCAGACCTTGTTGGCGCCGATGCGTCGGCATGGTGCTCTACTGCGAACATTATTTTGGCAGAAAATGATATAAAAGGTAGTGCCCTTGTGACGGTGTTAAGTGCAGCGATGGAAGGTAGTGCCTCACAATGGCTTGCGCGGACTTGTTATCCAGAAATGAATTGGCCCGAGTTCAAGCAACTATTCATTCAACAGTTCACTAATGTTGAAACACCAGCGGCTATGTTTCTGACAATGCTATCTAACAGTCCGAGCGACGGTGAATGCCTTTCGAATTATGCTGGTCGTATGATGACGTCGCTTATTGTGAAATGGCGTGAAATGGATGTAGAGGAGATTGCAGCTTCCGTAACGCTTGCTAGGCTGGCTCAAGTTGATAGCAGATTGCAGCGCATGACCTTCACCTCAAATGTGCGCACCAGATGTGATTTGCAAACCGAGTTAAAAGCATTCACATTCAACAAAAGGAAGATGACGTCGCGGGAAGAAATGTCTTTGCTTGACATCAAGAGGCAAAAACTTTCAACAATTAAGTGCCACTTCTGTGGAAAGTTAGGCCACAAGATCAACGAATGCAGAGCTAGACAGCAGCAAAATCTATCGTCTCGTGCTATGGACCGTAATGGCAGCAGCGCATTTGGTCACCGTCAAAAATCTGATGTAACCTGCTTCAAGTGTGGAGAGCGTGGCCATATTTCTACACAATGCAGTAAACCCAAAACGGACAACGGCAAGGATACACATTCTGTAAAGAGAGTGCAACTGTGCGAAGTTGTTGAGCCTAAAGGAGAGATGGTTCATCAAGGAATGACATTTGCTACAACGTTTGACTCTGGCGCGGAATGTTCATTAATCAAACAACAGATAAGTGCTAAGCTAGCTGGTAAAAGATTAAATAATGTTGTGAGGTTAGAAGGCATTGGCAATGGCAGCGTTTGCAGCACATTGCAAATACTTACCAACGTAAATATTAATAATTATCAAATTGAGATTTTGTTTCATGTTTTAGACAATAATTATATGAAAAATGACATACTTATTGGTCGAGAAATATTGTCGCCTGGATTTAATGTCATAATTTCACCAGGGAAATTTGAAATTGTTAAATCAAAAACTGTTAATAATTGTGTTAACGAAGATAAATTTTATGACTTAGACACAGGTCTTGTTGGTGAAGACTGTGATGAATTAAAAAGTTTGTTGAAAAATTATTCAAAATATTTTATCAATGGGATTCCTTTGTCTAGAGTTAGTTCGGGTAAAATGAAAATTAAACTAAATGACCCAAGAAAAATTGTCCAAAGGAGACCATACAGGCTCAGTCCAAGTGAAAGGGAATTGGTTCGAAATAAGATTAGGGAGCTATTGGAATGCAAAGTAATAAAGCCGAGTTGCTCACCCTTCGCAAGTCCCATAATGCTGGTAAACAAAAAAGACGGCTCCCATCGCTTGTGTGTAGATTACCGGGAATTAAATGGTAATACCGTTGCAGATAGATACCCTTTGCCCCTTATATCAGACCAGATAGCCAGGCTTCATGGAGCAAAATATTTCACATGCCTAGATATGGCAAGTGGATATTATCAAATACCCATGCATGAAGACTCAGTAGAGTGTACAGCGTTCGTCACTCCAGACGGGCAATATGAATTCTTAGCAATGCCGTTTGGGCTTAAAAATGCGCCTTCAGTTTTTCAGCGTACCGTTATACAAGCCCTGGGAGATCTTGCTAATACATTTGTGGTCGTTTATATGGACGACGTAATGGTGGCTGCTTCAACGAAAACTGAGGCTTTAGAAAGATTAAAGATTACTCTTGACTGTCTTACGTGTGCCGGATTTTCCTTTAATATAAAAAAATGTTCTTTTCTTAAGTCAACAGTACAATATTTGGGATACGAAGTGAGTGCAGGTGAAATTCGTCCAAATCCGCTTAAAATTGCTGCGTTAACTGCATTACCACCTCCTCAGTCGGTCCCAGCTTTAAGACAATTTATAGGGCTGGCGTCTTATTTTAGGCAATTTATGCAAGGATTTTCTTGTTTTATGAAGCCTTTATATCTGTTGACCTCAGGGAAGAACGAGTTTGTTCGGGAACCAGAACATGAGCAAATAAGAAAGAAGGTTGTCTCTATACTTACACAGAAGCCTGTCTTGGTAATTTTCGACCCGCAGTATCCAATCGAGTTGCATACTGATGCAAGTTCTCGTGGATACGGTGCCATCTTGTTACATAAAATCAACAACAAGTCGCATGTCATTGAATATTTCAGTAAAGCTGCTTCACCTGCAGAGTCTCGGTACCATTCTTACGAATTGGAGACTCTTGCTGTTGTTTTGTCCATAAAACATTTTCGCCATTATTTACTGGGTAGAAATTTTGTTGTTTTCACTGAGTGTAATTCCCTTAAGGCATCAAGGACTAAACATGATCTGTCTCCTAGGGCGCAAAGATGGTGGGCTTACTTACAATCGTTTACGTTTGAATTACAGTATAGAGAAGGTAAACGAATGGCTCACGCTGATTTCTTTTCAAGAAATTTACCTTCAACTAAGTTGCTGGCCACAAATTGTAAAGCTTCTGAAAAACGAGTTTGCTTGGCAGAAATTTCCAGCAATTGGCTTTTGGCTGAACAACGTCAAGATTCCGAAATAATTAGCATCGTAAAGAAATTAAAAGACAATTCTCTTCCCATAGACGTTGCAAAAACTTATGAGTTGAGAGCAGGAATACTTTATAGAAAAATTCAGCGTAATGGTAGAACTCGATCCTTATCAATTCTTCCTCGAGTGTTTAGATGGTCCGTGATAAACCAAATTCATGAAGCAATTATGCATTTAGGATGGGAAAAGACACTAGACAAGGCCTATGACTATTATTGGTTCGATAATATGTCCAAATATATTCGAAAATTTGTTGAAAATTGTATCACCTGCAAAATGTCAAAGTCCTCTTCTGGTAAAATTCAAGCTAGTCTTCATCCAATACCAAAAGTAAGCACACCTTGGCATACTATTCACATAGATATTAGTGGGAAGTTGAGTGGGAAGTCTGATCAAAAAGAGTATATCATCGTTCAAGTAGATGCCTTTACTAAATTCGTTTTGTTAACTCACACCCTTAAAATAGATGCTGAAAATTGCATAAATGCTGTGACGGCGGCAATATCTTTATTTGGAGTACCAAATCGTATAATAGCAGATCAGGGTAGGTGTTTTGCCAGCACAAGATTCAGTGAGTTTTGTGCACAACAAAAGATAAATCTGCATTTGATTGCAACCGGTGCAAGCAGAGCAAATGGGCAGGTTGAACGCACTATGGGTACTTTGAAAAATTTATTAACCGCAGTCGAAACTAGCAGCAGGTCTTGGCAAGATGCATTGGGAGAAATCCAGTTGGCCTTAAACTGTACGGTGAGTCGAGTGACAAAGGCAAGTCCTTTAGAATTATTTATTGGTAAAGTTGCTCGACCATTGGGGTTACTTCCACTCTGCGACACGGTTGATGAGATTGATTTGCCAGCAGTACGAGCTCAAGCAACTCAAAATATTTCGGCTTCAGCAACATATAGCAAGACACAATTTGATAAAAACAAAGCTAGAGTTGTGGAATGCAAAGTTGGCGATTTCGTATTATTAAAAAATGAGGAGAGGCATCAAACAAAGCTTGACCCAAAGTTTAGAGGCCCTTTTGAAATAACCGAATTATTAGACGGGAATAGGTATGTGCTGAGGTCATTGACAAACAATAGGAAATATAAATATGCTCATGACGATGTGCGGAAAATGCCAGATGGTTATGTACCAGTTGAATATGAAAATGTTGAAAATGAAACTGTTGAAACAGACAGTAGTCAAAATGTTGAAAGTGAAACTGTTGAAACAGACAGTAGTCAAAATGTTGAAAGAGAAACTGTTGAAACAGACAGTAGTCAAAATGTTGAAAGTGAAACTGTTGAAACAGACAGTAGTCAAAATATTAAAAGTTAAACTGTTGAAACAGACAGCACAGGTGCCTGAAGGGCTAGAAATGAAATGCAAGCACAAATGCAAAACAGTTGTTTTGATCATGGCGTGTAGAGCATAAGATATGATGTTTAAAATTTTTTTAAGTTAATGATAATGAAAATATATGAATTATGTTAAAATAAAATGTTTGTTTAAGAATGAAAAAAAAAAAAAAAAAAAAAAAAATAAATAAATAATAATAATGAATGAATTTGAAGATTAAGTTTGTCAATGTTTAGTAGCGGTTTTATAAGAAAACTTATCTTTGTTAAACTGAAATTTTTATAATGTGTTAATAAAAATGTTTTATTTATATCGCAAAGTATTTTGGAAGTATTGCACGAGGTCGTGTAATGGTCAGGATGGCCGTGTCGGCGCGGGCAGTTCGTGCTGTGTGTGTGAGTGTGAGGCATTTCGCAGGAATGTTATTTCATCATAATGTGAAAGTTGCATCAGCCTTTAATTGAGTTGCGATTGGCTGATGGCATTTTGTAGTTTTGGGAAGTACCGTTTTAGCGCGGCGACAGCGCCACGACGCTGTCGCCGAGCGTGGTTCGTTGGTAGGCACACAAGAATAAGTGTGTGACGCAAGTCAGTTCTATGCTAGACTTCGGCCACCGAAACTCGCTGCGCGATTAGAAAATGGAAGAGTTTAATGACGCGTTTATATATATAACTACATAGTTACCTCAAAGTTAGAATAAGTTTTTCACATGGCGTTATGGGATTAACAACAAAATTTGTTCAACACTTTTCCAGTTTTGAATGAATCTTCGTCAAAATATAATCGAATGTATTGATCGACATTCGAGTATAATTGAAAAAATTGTCAGGATACTGCTTTAAATTTTTATACAAACTATTAAACTCTCCTATTAAACGGTTTCTATTCAGTGGATGGATCCCGGTGGTTTTTTTCATTACAACATTTATAACTGCTGCTGACGCGAAAAATTCTTCGTCTGAATCCATGACGACGATGATTGCAACTGAGACTAAAATTAGAACCCTCGCTAGGTTTCTCGCTTTGCGGAAAGCTTTCACTCTGCCATGCCATCGCTGCGATAATTATCGCTTGTAGCATCGCATCGCTTATCGCGGCCACTCTGACATCAGCCTTAAACGAAATTACAAACACTTCCTCAACGTTGAGGTGTCCAATTTGCAAAAAAACTAAAAAAGCATTTCAAGACTTTTTGTAATTATGTTAGAAAGAAATGTTACATAGTCGTTAAAAAAAAAATATTCCGTTTGTGATTGAAAAAAAACGTGTTGTTGTTGTGTTGTTTTAAAGGCAAACAATGCTTGGAAATATATTCTGACTCTGACCTTGAAAATTACAGCAACACGGGCAGCCAGCAAACTTGGCATATCTTCATTTTGAAGCTTTGTCATAAGCATTTTACATTTTTACAATCGCTCAGTCGGTTTATGAGCCATAATTTTTGCAAAGTAAAATGCCAAAAGGCCCCACTGCGCGCACCCTTACGACCCCGTAAATTAAATAAAACCGATTTTCTCACAAACTACACCAGCTAAAGATAACAAATTTGGTATGCCTACTGGTTTATTACACGCGCAGATTTCACTTTTTCAAATTTTTGCCACGTCAACTTGCACTTCGTTAATCTAGAAAAAACCGATCGCCATAGGCAATTTTTTGACTATCAAAATTAAATTCAGCACACCAATTATTTTTATTAATATCTACCAACCTTACAAATTTTATTAAAATCGGTCTAGAAACATGGAAAATAAAGGCGAAATAAGAAAAATAAGAATGAAGGTTATATGTAACAATATTGCAGTCTGCTCTGTATGACGGCGAAATTCAAATGGCGTAAGCATTATCAAGAGACCTCGGTTTGGATCCATTTTGTTTAAATCTCAAATTCGGTCTGTCAAGCTGCTCAAATGTGCGCAGCGTTGTCTCTCGCTTTGCTCAATGTCATCGCTGCTCAGTTATGGGCAGCCCCTCACTTGTCTTGCCCGCTGGCGACACTGCTAATTCTAAGCGCAACCAATCATAGAAGAGATCTATTGACCAATCAGATTCTTTCTACAAACAAATATAATAATTTAAATAAAATAATGGAGGCGGACACCGTATTGTACAAAACACAAAATGAACTTAGTTCCTGAGTTGTGCCAAATAAGCATTGTCACAAAAATGGAAAATTTGAGAAAAAGATTAAAAAATTTGAAAAAGAACTTTAAATAATTAAAAATATCAAAGAAGCTAACATCGGCTGTGCCGAAGTTTATATACCCTTGCAGTCCATGGCCATAATATTTTTACATGTTCCAAACTCTTTTTCTGTATCTCAATTCATTAATGCACAGAACCTTTCAAATATCATTTCAATTTCTTCTTATTCTTCCCCATCCCCTTTTACACGCATGCCGCGACTCGCACGCATACTCATATAGTTTATGTAGCGTTGCGTCTGTATGTGTGCATGCGTGTGCTCTGTTGATTTGATGATGACGTAGTAGGCAGCAAGCCGAACCGATTTATATCGGCTATAACTTGTGTTCTATTTATCCGATCAGATTCAAATTTTGGGATATGAGATTTTATATATAATATGATATATATATATATCAGAGCTATATGATATAGTGGTCCGATTCTCCCAATTTTCATACTTTATTTTTCCCAGGTTATTAAAAGCCCCCAAAAAAAATTTCATCCCGATAGCTCTTAAGATGGCTGAGTAAAACGCATACGCACAGACGGACGGACATACGGACATGGCTATATCAACTCAGCTTCTCATGCTGATCAAGAATATATATACTAATAGGGTCGGAAACGTCTCCTTTTGTGCGTTACAAACATCTGACCAATTTTATAATACCCTCTGCAAGGGTATAAAAAGTAAATAAAAATGTATCAAAAAAATATATAAAGCATTATGAGAAAAACTTCGACCAAGATGGGAGTCGAACCCCGGCCGCCCGATCCCCAAGCGAGCACATTAACAACAGAGCCACGTCGACACTTTGAGAAGTGCCGTCGAGTTCTGTAGTTAAGCACGCATCTCATTCTCGCATTGTCGCTAGCTCGTCGAAAACTCAAAAAGTCTGCGAGCGAGCGATTGAAATGCGATGTTGTACAACTTCACGTCTCACACACACTACGAAGCCTGAGCATGTACCGACGAGTGTACACATACATATGCAAAACGAGAACACAGCGACACAGACATGCGTTCATCGTTCTGCGATCTGTGGCAGACTGAATTATTTTCGATGCGTAGCGACACTGCTGCGAGCTAACGGTTTTCGCTCTCGCTGCGGCCGCTCTCTGGGGTTCTAGGCTGTTCGGCTTTTGCCGAAGTTCTCTGGGGTTCCAGGCTCAGGCTAGCGTTTGTAATCAAAAAATCTTGAGTTTGACGCATCTATGTATTCTATGGTTAGTGGTAATAGCCAGCTTTTCTCCATGTTGGGTCGTTTACAGTAATTTCATAAACTCTGGTGCACTACTATAGCCGCACCCCTGTTTTTTTCTTATAACTCAAAAACGAATAGACATAGAAGAAATCTAAAACAACCGTTAGATAAAGCATGAAACAAGATGTAGAAATAAATAATAAAAACAACAAAATTCGCACAAAATAACTGTAATTTTTCACATTTCGTTTTGTTCTAAGTGCATAACTATAGGCGCACTTTTCATTTTTTGACCTCTGTAATCACTTTGTGACGTTGTTCTCATGAAATCAACTCCTTGCTTACAGCTAATGAGTTAGCTGCTGAATGTGGCCTAAATGTATCCCGATGGACGGTTGCACGAGCATTAAAAAAGTCTCCCGTCATTGTGAGACAAAAATTAATAGTAGCTTACAAATTATTGCAAAGGCATAAAGAGGCGCGGGTGAAGTTCGCTAGAGACAATATGTCAACTGATTGGAAAAAGGTACAGGATTTGTTTTCTTATAAAAAGATACTAATTTTATATTTTAGATAATTTTTTCGGATGTGAAAAAATTTTATTTGGATGGTCCGGACGGATTATCATATTATTGGACAGATTTAGGAAAAGAACCTGTTTATTTCTCGAAGAGAAATTTCGGTGGAGGATCTCTCATGGTATGGGCTGCTTTCTGTGAGTCAGGATGCTTGGAGATTGCATTTCCAAGCACTCATATGAACTCCAGAGAGTCTACCGTTCCTTCGCGCACAACGAGAAGATTCATTTGTTTTCCAGGAGGATAAGGCATCAATGCACGTCAGTCGGGAGACCCGGTCATGGCTTGATGAGAATGGAATTACACCATTGATGTGGCCGGCATGTTCTCCAGACATAAATCCTATATAGAACTTGTGGGCTTTACTAGTGCGCAGAATTTATGCCCGTAACACTAAATTTAGCAATGTTAATAGCCTTAAACTGGCTATTATTAAAGAATGGGACAATATCTCCCAATTAGATATAAGTAATTTGATTAACTCCATGCCAAATCGTATTTTTCAGCTTTTTTCAGCTAAAGGTGGTTACACTCATTATTAATATAAGTAGGTTGTTATAAATTTGTTAATACTTTGTTTTTGTTTATAAAAAATTAAAAGTGCGGCTATAGTTATGCACTTAAAACAAAACGAAATGTGAACAATTACAGTTATTTTGTTGTTTTTATTATTTATTTCTACATCTTGTTTCATCCTTTATCTAACGGTTGTTTTAGATTTCTTCTATGTCTATTCGTTTTTGAGTTATAAGAAAAACAGGGTGCGGATATAGTCGTGCACCAGAGTTTATTATTCTCTAGACTCCATTACAAGTCTAAATTTCCTTTAGCCTACAATAGGTAGGAATAATTGGTGCTGAAAAGAATGGTGGTATTGGTAAAGATTCCGAACTCATTAATGCAGCATAATTATCTGCTAATGAGATTCAATTTCCGATAAACGCGGATAGTTCTTCAAAAGTTCAAGAAATAGATATATCTGCTGATATTGTTCAGAAAGATATATCACAATTAGAGTTGTCGTCCAAACCTGTCGACAAAAGTTTCGTCGCAAGCCGATTGAAGTGTTTGCGAAAAGTTTGCAGGCTTAGAAATACTAGCTTAAATATCGACGTCAAAATGGTCGAAAAATCGAAAGTTTCACCTAAAATTGGATATTCGTATCACATTTGTGATATGAAAGTGCAGCAGTTTAAAGAACTTTTTGAAGTCTGCTGCTCACTATTTTCCAAAAAAAAAAAAAATTATTGGACACATTGTTCGAGAGCATTATTGTTTACAAAATATTGCTTGTAGTGTCAATTTTAATTTGGTTCGAATTAATTTGGATGGCTTCGTTGCATATGCTTATTGCAAAGATCCGTCGTGCAACAAACTAAAGTTTGTTGAAAATTTTTATGGCAATTTTAAAGTCTACTCTAGCAGCATTGGCATAAGCCATTCAATAAACTTTAAAAATACTTTCCAGTGCAGAGGTATTAACCGTTTCCTTAAAAAGAAAGAATTAACCACTCGCACAGCTTTTGAGTTCAAAAATCATTTGGCTCTAATCGCTAATAAGGAAAGAAAATTAGTTGGTAATGACCAATTGCTTAATATGCACTTATCCTGTTATAGGAACAAGCAAGCAGAGGAAAATGCTCGAAACGGCTTTGACAAAGACGCATTTAAGGATGTGTACGTAATGCTATGCAATGGCTTTGGCCAAATGGTCAGAAGCAGAAATCAAAACACACGCACACAAAGAAATCGTTCGCAAATTACTTGTTACAAAAGCGGCAGGCAAGGGCATGTCAAAGCACTGACAATGATTAATGGAAAAGTCTTAAACGAAATTACAAACACTTCCTCAACGTTGAGGTGTCCAATTTGCAAAAAAACTAAAAAAGCATTTCAAGACTTTTTGTAATTATGTTAGAAAGAAATGTTACATAGTCGTTAAAAAAAAAATATTCCGTTTGTGATTGAAAAAAAACGTGTTGCATTCCATTTTTAAAGGCAAACAATGCTTGGAAATATATTCTGACTCTGACCTTGAAAATTACAGCAACACAGGCAGCCAGCAAACTTGGCATATCTTCATTTTGAAGCTGTGTCATAAGCATTTTACATTTTTACAATCGCTCAGTCGGTTTATGAGCCATAATTTTTGCAAAGTAAAATGCCAAAAGGCCCCACTGCGCGCACCCTTATGACCCCGTAAATTAAATAAAACCGATTTTCTCAAAAACTATACCAGCTAAAGATAACAAATTTGGTATGCCTACTGGTTTATTACACGCGCAGATTTCACTTTTTCAAATTTTTGCCACGTCAACTTGCACTTCGTTAATCTAGAAAAAACCGATCGCCATAGGCAATTTTTTGACTATCAAAATTAAATTCAGCACACCAATTATTTTTATTAATATCTACCAACCTTACAAATTTTATTAAAATCGGTCTAGAAACATGGAAAATAAAGGCGAAATAAGAAAAATAAGAATGAAGGTTATATGTAACAATATTGCAGTCTGCTCTGTATGACGGCGAAATTCAAATGGCGTAAGCATTATCAAGAGACCTCGGTTTGGATCCATTTTGTTTAAATCTCAAATTCGGTCTGTCAAGCTGCTCAAATGTGCGCAGCGTTGTCTCTCGCTTTGCTCAATGTCATCGCTGCTCAGTTATGGGCAGCCCCTCACTTGTCTTGCCCGCTGGCGACACTGCTAATTCTAAGCGCAACCAATCATAGAAGAGATCTATTGACCAATCAGAATCTTTCTACAAACAAATATAATAATTTAAATAAAATAATGGAGGCGGACACCGTATTGTACAAAACACAAAATGAACTTAGTTCCTGAGTTGTGCCAAATAAGCATTGTCACAAAAATGGAAAATTTGAGAAAAAGATTAAAAAATTTGAAAAAGAACTTTAAATAATTAAAAATATCAAAGAAGCTAACATCGGCACAGCCGATGTTTATATACCCTTGCAGTCCATGGCCATAATATTTTTACATGTTCCAAATTTTTTTTCTGTATCTCAATTCATTAATGCACAAAACCTTTCAAATATCATTTCAATTTCTTCTTCTTCTTCTCCATCCCCTTTTACACGCATGCCGCGACTCGCACGCATACTCATATAGTTTATGTAGCGTTGCGTCTGCATGTGTGCATGCGTGTGCTCTGTTGATTTGATGATGACGTAGTGCCTACTAGCCTACTGCCTAGCAAGCCGAACCGATTTATATCGGCTGTAACTTGTGTTCTATATATCCGATCAGATTCAAATTTTGGGATCTGAGATTTTATATGAAATACTATCATATTGGTAAATTTCATGGCGATACTCCAATTTTTGCAAAAATGTTTCCTCCAGAGCTATATGATATAGTGGTCCGATTCTTCCAATTTTCATACTTTATTTTTCCCAGGTAAAAAAAAGCTCCCAAAAAAAATTTCATCCCGATAGCTCTTAAGATGGCTGAGTAAAACACATACGCACAGACGGACGGACATGGCTATATCAACTCAGCTTCTCATGCTGATCAAGAATATATATACTTTATAGGGTCGGAAACGTCTCCTTCTGTGCGTTACAAACATCTGACCAATTTTATAATACCCTCTGCAAGGGTATAAATATAAAAAAAAATATCAAAGAAGCTAACATCGGCTGTGCCGAAGTTTATATACCCTTGCAGTCCATGGCCATAATATTTTTACATGTTCCAAACTCTTTTTCTGTATCTCAATTCATTAATGCACAAAACCTTTCAAATATCATTTCAATTTCTTCTTCTTCCCCATCCCCTTTTACACGCATGCCAGTAGAGGTGTCAAACTATCGATAGTCGGCACTATCGATAGTCGACGATAGTTTTTTCATCACCATCGATAGTGGACGATAGTACCATCGATAGTGAAAAAGGCAAAAGTAACTATAATAAAGTATTTAAAAATGGTTTAATTCGATGTTGTAAGATATAAGAAATGTCCAAAATTGTATTACCTATTACTATAATTTTTTGGAAGAGTTTATCCATAGATTTTGGTTTAAGAATAATAAAATATTGACGTTTTCCTCCTTCAACCGTGTTCTGCGGTCAGAGACAATTTGCCCTGCCTTGCTAAAAATACGTTCCGACTCCACAGATGTTGCAGGAACGCAAAAATATATCATCATTAATGTTTTGATGGGCGGAAAGTCCATTTGGTTAACCTGAAGAAAATTTTATGTAAAACAGATTAATTTTTTCTATCCATAGTTAATTTAATTAACTAATTTTTTACCTGTGTCCATAACAACGGATCCATTTCTTGCGGCACTATGGCTCTTTCCCAATACTGCCTCTTTACAATAATGGCGTCTGGTCGCGCGTTTCCACGCCTACCACTAGCTTGATAGCGACTTTAATATACCATTTCACCCTATGGGTGTATGGTATAACTATTCCATCTAGTTGGAGTTTCTTGTAGCAACGAATAAGCAAAGCCGTCTTGTGCCATTTTAAACTTTTCGTTTGCAATTGTACTTTTATTGAAAAATCTGACAATTGATTTGCATTTTTGAATTAACGCCTTAGTTGCTGCATCATCATCAAAGTTTAAACCATCTTGAACTACCAAATTTAAGGTTTGAGCAAAGCACGGAATGTTTCGAATCTTTAACAGTTCGCAGTTTTAAGCATGGAACTAGCATTGTCTGTCACAACACATACTGTTTTTTCCAGTAAACCCCAAGATGTTAATACTTCTTCTAAAGTGTCTTTAATGTTGTCTGCCGAATGGTTTGTGACATCCTTAAGTGGTCTTGTTGCTAGTGATACTGTTTTCAGGCTGTAGTCATGCACAAAATGACCAGTCACTTTTAAAAAACTTTTTTTTAGCACGAGATGTCCATAAGTCGCAAGTCACCGCGATATCGGAAATTTCATTCAAAATTGTTGACAGCTTTGCTGATGTGTCGTTAAACAAATCCATCATTAGCACATTTGTTAGATGTGCGCGACTTGGCAACTGGTATCTGCAGTCCAATATTTTGCTGTATTTTATAAAGCCTATATCCTCTACTATGCTGTAGGGCTGAACATCTATGGCAATCAATTCCGCTAAAGTTCGATCAATAACCTTTTTCCGATGTGCGTTGGGGTCATATAATACACTCTTTTTTATATATGAGTCCATTGATCGCATACTTGATCTGCAGCTGCTGCTTGTAGAGGCTATGTTGCCACCCGCAGAAAAATCATCAGAATCTTTGGTGGAATCAGGTCCATCGTCCTTAACATTTGGGTGAAACCTTTGAATGTGATCGCGCAAATTTGATGTATTGCCGCTAGTTTTATACTCCTTCTCACATTTAAGACATTTTGCGAATTTCTTGTCATCCGATCTTTGAAAATATTTCCAAACATCAGAAATTTTGCTTCTCTTTTTAAATTTTTGGCTTGGCTTTTCAGACGGAGAATTTTTCTCCGAATCTGTTGTACTACAATAACAGGTGTCCTTAGAATTGCGACGTTTACCTTTTATAAAACACAAATTTTAATAAAATGCTTTAGAATTGAAGAGCGTTTTGTTTATTACCTTTTTGAAGGAAATGATCCATTTTATGTGTTTAATTTTCTTGTCAACAACACTTTCAACTCCACTCAACACTCAACCACACATTCGAAGAAAGTACGTATTAATGGTGTAGTGTCGCTTACTGCAAACAGAACGAATACGTTAGCATTTAGTAATGCCACGTAAATGCTTTTAGAACGTCCAACACAAGATGAGCACAAGCCAATTTTCTCTGCACTCAACTAAATAACACAAGCCAATTTTCAGTGCACTCAACAGAATTTGTTAAACACACGCAAGTCGAGAGACGCCACAAATGAATAAGCGCGCAATTTTTTTTTTAGTGATGTGTAAACGAAACTATTGATGGCACTATCGACTACTATCGGAAGAGCAACACCATCGATAGTGGTTCGAACCGATAGTGCTCAACCATCGATAGTGCTATCGATAGTTTAACACCTCTACATGCCAGGACTCGCACGCATACACATATAGTTTATGTAGCGTTGCGTCTGTATGTGTGCAATCGTGTGCTCTATTCATTTGATGATGACGTAGTAGGCAGCAAGTTGAACCGATTTATACCGGCTGTAACTTGTGTTCTATTTATCCGATTAGATTCAAATTTTGGGATCTGAGATTTTATATATAATACTATCAAAAAATTAAAAGAAACTAAGATTATATTAGTAGAGTTTACAAAAAAAAAATTCTTGCCTGCCATTGTAGAGTATGAATATTCTGCTCCATCAACAGAGCTGCCATTTTCGGCTCTGCTTGCCGATTGCTGGAATCGGGCAGTTCGGGGTCCACTTTTGTTGTCTCACTGGTGTTGTCCTCGGTGGTGAACCGAACCATTTTTGATGGTGGTGTTCATAAAAAACAATAAAGCCGAAAGCAGACGCCGTTCACCCTCGCGTAGAGGCCGGCTGCCCACTCACCGCCTCTTTAGATGCAGTTAGCGGCTCTATTCTGCAGGGGCCGCCTCCTTCTGTTTTTCGCAGGCTGAAGCGGCGATGCCAACTTGCTACATTGACGACTCTAGCTATTATAGTCTTTTTAATTCTTCTTTTTAAACATGCCTCATAGCATTTGCTATCTCGGTCACTCTTACACACGAGCACTCTAGCGCAAGCAATTCCCTTGGGCCTTTGTTAAATTAAAGAATCATCACAAAATTGAAGACAATCCTAATCTAAATTAAAATATAATATCAAATGGATTCTGTATTAATCCTAAAAATTGTTTCCAAGGTTAAATTTCTCTCTATTACTGCTATTTGCAACGATAAGGATATACGAAAATAAATATTGACAGATGGAAAATACAAAAGTTTCAAAACCTTTGGCATATACAAAACTATGCGGTTTCTTAACTTTTAGAGCCTTGGGACTCCAGCTTAGTTGACTCCAGGCAAAAATACAAGTCCTGTATATAATTAAACACATTCTCGAAATTCGGCTTCGACTAGTAGATGTTGGATATATCAGCATTTATTTGAATTCCCAAAAATTTCGCTAAACGGATACCATGTTCCAAAGCCTGTTTGGGGTCTGGATGAGTTGTATACTTGACATTCATTAAATCGGGACGATAGGAATGTATAAGGGCACACAGGGCATGGCCGTTGATCCAGGATAGAGAAAACTCGTACATTGGTATACCGTAAGGCTTGACTTTCTTTTGACACCATTTAAGTAGTTCACGTCGTCGATCACCAAAAGTTTTGCCTATAGCATTGCGATCTGCTTCTTCTTTTAAAATGGCTAAAATACCTTTTAAAATACTTTTTTCTAGATTAGGTGGATTATCCTTTTTTCCTTTTGGTTTTATGGCGACACACGGTTTCGGCTTCTTGATAAAGCTGTTAGGAAAATTGATTTCACTCGACTCGGACAGAACTTGCATAAGACAATTGAGAAATTGTTTCATCTGACTCTTACGAATAACTATTTTGGAAGAATGCTTTTTGCGATAAGCTTTCAATTCAGAAATATTAACTGCGGCATATTTAACAATGTCACTTTGTACAACTTGCTCAGATACAGCGTGAGGGTCCAATGCTTGTCGTTCTTTGAAATTCCAATCAAAAGGCTTAACATTTTGCAGCTCGTTTGGTATCACTTCAGCAGTTTTAGTGGAATCTCTTTCTTTACAAACTTTTTCTTTCCAAATACATTTGTGTTTGTTGACATGCTTCAACCACTAACCATAGAATACATAGATGCGTCAAACTCAAGATTTTTTGATTACAAACGCTAGCCTGAGCCTGGAACCCCAGAGAACTTCGGCAAAAGCCGAACAGCCTAGAACAGGGCCCGGCACAAAGAGAGCCAACGAAAACTGTCAATGTATGTGTGCACTTGCTTGTATGCGTAAGTTGCTTTACACTGCGCAAATTGCATGTGACGAAAACAAGAAAAATAAAAGTGCGATGGAAAACCAATAATTTCGAATTAATACATTTTTTGAAAGTCAACTATTTGCTTTACTTCTATATTATTTGGATAACTTTTTATCCGAAGAAGATCTTCTAAATAGTTATCTGTTAGACTGTTTCAAATAGAATATTGCAAAAGTTGCCAGTTACATAAAAAGAATCAAGGCATTCATTTTTTCATGTGTAGCGATCGAGCAAAGCGACATAGACGTGCTCGCGTCGAAATGCTGAGGGCAACTAAATCCACCCTCATGCTCTGTGTGAGGACTTCGGCAGCCGTTCGGTTACACGTATACGAGGTGCCGAACGTGTTCGTCCCCCGGGGGATATGAGTGCCGGGCTCTGGCCTAGAACCCCAGAGAGCGGCCGCAGCGAGAGCGAAAACCGTTCGCTCGCAGCAGTGTCGCTACGCATCGAAAATAATTCAGTCTGCCACAGATCGCAGAATCAGTTTATAGGTAAGCTAATCCCTTAAAAATTTCTATTGAAACGCGCCAAAGTGTAAGCCCATAATTGTAGTGGTCTGATCTGGTCCGTTTTCATACTATGGTAATGAGTTTCACGAACTGATCAGGAATGTATATACTTATCTTTGTGATAAGGCTGTGAATTGAATAATCTAAGGTAATCAACAGACTGGAAAATGATTGTTTTTAAGAAACTTGATTATGCACAATGTTTGCTATAAGAATTCATATTGATCCATAGGACTGTCCGAAATGGCTATAAATATTTCAAAAGGTGAATTCTTCGGCTGCCTTTTGCATAATATATGGAGCAAAGTTCGGCCTATTTCCGAACCGTATAAAAATACCCATTCGATGAATTGTTTTATCTTTTTTGTTTTAATGAAATTGCCAACTGAATAGTTATAGACTTTGGTAAACAGATTTTCCATTGAGTTTGTGCTAGGCTTAGTGAACTCCAACAATATATACAAATTTGAGCTGGAACAGTTTCAATTGATTTCTTTGTCATTTACTTTCATTTACGTTGAGTTTGAATAAGTAAAAATTCATTAGTTTTACAAAAATGGAAGATTTCTACGAACATTTATTCATAATACAGAAACTCCTTTGGTTCTTGCGGGTATATTCCAATGGTAATCAAACGGAGCAAATCTATGTAGATTGGGAGTCGAAATTCCGGGGCACTGAAGACGATTGTCTCGCTTTGTGTTGTATAAAAAAATTATGTTCCTTATGAGACTGATAACTGCAAATCTGTACCCGGAAAGTGATGATAGAAACGAAAAAAAAAATGACTTTCTGACACCTTAATAAGATGTAAGTAATAAGTGGTCACAATAAAATAGAAAATTTACATTGTTCTTTTGCAGGTTATCAGGATATTGGACCTTTATTTCAACTCACTGAAAATGAACTGAGCGAAGTGAATAATTTATCGACACTGGAAAAAATATTCAATGAGTTGTCCAACTGCATCACAGAGAGGCCCATTGTAACTGAAGAATCTACAAAATTTCCATGTCAATTCTCGATTGAAACTAATTGGAAAGACTTAAATGTGAAAACTATCCAGAAATCTAGATTAAGCTGCTTGGTGACTCTGAAAGGCAGAATACGGCAATCCATTCAGGCGATCACTAACAGACAAAAATGGAACAAAAAGCTAACAAAACAAAATTTACAGCTTTTCAGGAAACTGGAAAATGTGGAACTCCAAAGAGATTTGGAATTAGTGAGCCACAAACTGGCCATTCTTAAGGAACAGACTCTAGTCAGTCAGGCCATGATGGCCAAGCAAATGACTGAAGAAACAGGGATCTAAACGTGACCTTGGCAAATTTACAGGTGGAGAACCTTCAGTTGAAGCACTAACCATAGAATACATAGATGCGTCAAACTCAAGATTTTTTGATTACAAACGCTAGCCTGAGCCTGGAACCCCAGAGAACTTCGGCAAAAGCCGAACAGCCTAGAACCCCAGAGAGCGGCCGCAGCGAGAGCGAAAACCGTTCGCTCGCAGCAGTGTCGCTACGCATCGAAAATAATTCAGTCTGCCACAGATCGCAGAATCAGTTTATAGGTAAGCTAATCCCTTAAAAATTTCTATTGAAACGCGCCAAAGTGTAAGCCCATAATTGTAGTCGTCTGATCTGGTCCGTTTTCATACTATGGTAATGAGTTTCATGAACTGATCAGGAATGTATATACTTATCTTTGTGATAAGGCTGTGAAGTGAATAATCTAAGGTAATCAACAGACTGGAAAATGATTGTTTTTAAGAAACTTGATTATGCACAATGTTTGCTATAAGAATTCATATTGATCCATAGGACTGTCTGAAATGGCTATAAATATTTCAAAAGGTGAATTCTTCGGCTGCCTTTTGCATAATATATGGAGCAAAGTTCGGCCTATTTCCGAACCGTATAAAAATACCCATTCGATGAATTGTTTTATCTTTTTTGTTTTAATGAAATTGCCAACTGAATAGTTATAGACTTTGGTAAACAGATTTTCCATTGAGTTTGTGCTAGGCTTAGTGAACTCCAACAATATATACAAATTTGAGCTGGAACAGTTTCAATTGATTTCTTTGTCATTTACTTTTATTTACGTTGAGTTTGAATAAGTAAAAATTCATTAGTTTTACAAAAATGGAAGATTTCTACGAACATTTATTCATAATACAGAAACTCCTTTGGTTCTTGCGGGTATATTCCAATGGTAAACAAACGGAGCAAATCTATGTAGATTGGGAGTCGAAATTCCGGGGCACAGAAGACGATTGTCTCGCTTTGTGTTGTATAAAAAAATTATGTTCCTTATGAGACTGATAACTGCAAATCTGTACCCGGAAAGTGATGATAGAAACGAAAAAAAAAAAATTTCTGACATTCTGACACCATAATAAGATGTAAGTAATAAGTGGTCACAATAAAATAGAAAATTTACATTGTTCTTTTGCGGGTTATCAGGAGATTGGACCTTTATTTCAACTCACTGAAAATGAACTGAGCGAAGTGAATAATTTATCGACACTGGAAAAAATATTCAATGAGTTGTCCAACTGCATCACAGAGAGGCCCATTGTAACTGAAGAATCTACAAAATTTCCATGTCAATTCTCGATTGAAACTAATTGGAAAGACTTAAATGTGAAAACTATCCAGAAATCCAGATTTAGCTGCTTGGTGACTCTGAAAGGCAGAATACGGCAATCCATTCAGGCGATCACTAACAGACAAAAATGGAACAAAAAGCTAACAAAACAAAATTTACAGCTTTTCAGGAAACTGGAAAATGTGGAACTCCAAAGAGATTTGGAATTAGTGAGCCACAAACTGGCCATTCTTAAGGAACAGACTCTAGTCAGTCAGGCCATGATGGCCAAGCAAATGACTGAAGAAACAGGGATCTAAACGTGACCTTGGCAAATTTACAGGTGGAGAACCTTCAGTTGAAGCACTAACCATAGAATACATAGATGCGTCAAACTCAAGATTTTTTGATTACAAACGCTAGCCTGAGCCTGGAACCCCAGAGAACTTCGGCAAGAAGCCGAACAGCCTAGAACCCCAGAGAGCGGCCGCAGCGAGAGCGAAAACCGTTCGCTCGCAGCAGTGTCGCTACGCATCGAAAATAATTCAGTCTGCCACAGATCGCAGAATCAGTTTATAGGTAAGCTAATCCCTTAAAAATTTCTATTGAAACGCGCCAAAGTGTAAGCCCATAATTGTAGTCGTCTGATCTGGTCCGTTTTCATACTATGGTAATGAGTTTCAAGAACTGATCAGGAATGTATATACTTATCTTTGTGATAAGGCTGTGAAGTGAATAATCTAAGGTAATCAACAGACTGGAAAATGATTGTTTTTAAGAAACTTGATTATGCACAATGTTTGCTATAAGAATTCATATTGATCCATAGGACTGTCTGAAATGGCTATAAATATTTCAAAAGGGGATCAAAGGTTGAATTTTTCGGCTTCTTTTGCATAATATATGGAGCAAAGTTCGGCCTATTTCCGAACCGTATAAAAATACCCATTCGATGAATTGTTTTATCTTTTTTGTTTTAATGAAATTGCCAACTGAATAGTTATAGACTTTGGTAAACAGATTTTCCATTGAGTTTGTGCTAGGCTTAGTGAACTCCAACAATATATACAAATTTGAGCTGGAACAGTTTCAATTGATTTCTTTGTCATTTACTTTTATTTACGTTGAGTTTGAATAAGTAAAAATTCATTAGTTTTACAAAAATGGAAGATTTCTACGAACATTTATTCATAATACAGAAACTCCTTTGGTTCTTGCGGGTATATTCCAATGGTAAACAAACGGAGCAAATCTATGTAGATTGGGAGTCGAAATTCCGGGGCACTGAAGACGATTGTCTCGCTTTGTGTTGTATAAAAAAAATTATGTTCCTTATGAGTCTGATAACTGCAAATCTGTACCCGGAAAGTGATGATAGAAACGAAAAAAAAAAAATTTCTGACATTCTGACACCATAATAAGATGTAAGTAATAAGTGGTCACAATAAAATAGAAAATTTACATTGTTCTTTTGCAGGTTATCAGGAGATTGGACCTTTATTTCAACTCACTGAAAATGAACTGAGCGAAGTGAATAATTTATCGACACTGGAAAAAATATTCAATGAGTTGTCCAACTGCATCACAGAGGCCCATTGTAACTGAAGAATCTACAAAATTTCCATGTCAATTCTCGATTGAAACTAATTGGAAAGACTTAAATGTGAAAACTATCCAGAAATCCAGATTAAGCTGCTTGGTGACTCTGAAAGGCAGAATACGGCAATCCATTCAGGCGATCACTAACAGACAAAAATGGAACAAAAAGCTAACAAAACAAAATTTACAGCTTTTCAGGAAACTGGAAAATGTGGAACTCCAAAGAGATTTGGAATTAGTGAACCACAAACTGGCCATTCTTAAGGAACAGACTCTAGTCAGTCAGGCCATGATGGCCAAGCAAATGACTGAAGAAACAGGGATCTAAACGTGACCTTGGCAAATTTACAGGTGGAGAACCTTCAGTTGAAGCACTAACCATAGAATACATAGATGCGTCAAACTCAAGATTTTTTGATTACAAACGCTAGCCTGAGCCTGGAACCCCAGAGAACTTCGGCAAAAGCCGAACAGCCTAGAACCCCAGAGAGCGGCCGCAGCGAGAGCGAAACTACCTCAGCAGTGTCGCTACGCATCGAAAATAATTCAGTCTGCCACAGATCGCAGAACGATGAACGCATGTCTGTGTCGCTGTGTTCTCGTTTTGCATATGTATGTGTACACTCGTCGGTACATGCTCGGGCTTCGTATGTGTGTGAGACGTGAAGTTGTACAACATCGCATTTCAATCGCTCGCTCGCAGACTTTTGAGTTTTCGACGACCTAGCGACAATGCAAGAATGAGATGCGTGCTTAACTACAGAACTCGACGGCACTTCTCAAAGTGTCGACGTGGCTCTGTTGTTAGTGTGCTCGCTTGGCGATCGGGCGGGCGGGGTTCGACTCCCATCTTGGTCGAAGTTTTTCAAAATGCTTTATACATTTTTTTTGATACATTTTTATTTACTTTTTATACCCTTGCAGAGGGTATTAGAAAAATTGGTCAGATGTTTGTAATGTTTGTAAAATGTTTCTTCTAGAGCTATATGATATAGTGGTCCGATCCTAAAGATTTTCATACTTTATCTTACCCGGGTAATAAAAAACCCCAACAAAAAATTTCATCCCGATAGCTTTTAAGACGGCTGAGTAAAACGCATACGCACAGACGGACGGACAGACGGACATGGCTATATCGACTCAGCTTCTCATGCTGATCAAAAATATATATACTTTATGGGGTCGGAAACGTCTCCTTTTGTCCGTTACAAACATCTGACCAATTTTTCTAATACCCTCTGCAAGGGTATAAAAAGTAAATAAAAATGTATCAAAAAAAAACGTATAAAGCATTTTGAAAAACTTCGACCAAGATGGGAGTCGAACCCCGCCCGCCCGATCGCCAAGCGAGCACACTAACAACAGAGCCACGTCGACACTTTGAGAAGTGCCGTCGAGCTCTGTAGTTAAGCACGCATCTCATTCTTGCATTGTCGCTAGGTCGTCGAAAACTCAAAAAGTCTGCGAGCGAGCGATTGAAATGCGATGTTGTACAACTTCACGTCTCACACACACTACGAAGCCTGAGTATGTACCGACGAGTGTACACATACATATGCAAAACGAGAACACAGCGACACAGACATGCGTTCATCGTTCTGCGATCTGTGGCAGACTGAATTAATTTCGATGCGTAGCGACACTGCTGCGAGCAAACGTTTTTCGCCTCTCGCTGCGGCCGCTCTCTGGGGTTCTAGGCTGTTCGGCTTTTGCCGAAGTTCTCTGGGGTTCCAGACTCAGGCTAGCGTTTGTAATCAAAAAATCTTGAGTTTGACGCATCTATGTATTCTATGGTTAGTGGTCGAACCGAGCCAAACGTCGATTATCATTCCATATCTTGTAATATCAATTAAGTCGTATTTTCATATAAACCCCTAGACTATAATTAACTCGTAAATAAAACCCCACATACATATATAAGTACAGATGATATATGTATGTACAATGTATAAATGCATATGTATGTATATACATATTTAAAATAAATGCATATAATTTTGAAAAAAAAAAAATCATTCGACGACCTCTGGAACCACGGGCCAGATTCAAGGGAGACCAACACACACCTTCAGAACTACATTGGCATGTAAAAGTACTTGGATAAATTATCGTTTTATTGTGCTGCAAGAAAAAAACACCTACGTGGAGTTTAACTCTTATACTGTATATCTACAGTAGAAGCCCGAAAACTAGAACCACTGTTCTGTCTGAATGTTTTGCTTCTTGCATAAATATATGTAGAACATGTTGCAATAATTAAAGTTTATTTTTTTCAAATCAAACTTTAATAAATTATTTCTGATTTTACTAATATTTATAAAACTTATCATCAACTATAGTTATTTATTTGAAAAATATGTTTTTAAAGCAAAATATCAAAGAAGCTAACTTCGGCTATGCCGAAGTTTATATACCCTTGCAGTATACTTGGCAATAATATTTTTCCTTTTTGAAATTTCTTTCCCTGCAACTCAATTCATCAATACACAAACAAAATATTATTTCTCTTTTTACCACAAGTTTTTCTTCTTCCATCATTTTCTAAGCAAAGCACGGCACGCATACACATACAGTTCATGTAGCGTTGCGTCTGTGTGTGTATGCGTGTGCTCTGTTGATTTGATGATGGCAGTAGTAGGCAGCAAGCAGCGCTGCCGGCAGCGTTTGAACCGATTTATATTGACTGTAACTTGTGTTCTATTTATCGGATCAGATTCAAATTTTGGGATCTGAGATTTTATATCTATTACTATCATATTGGTAAATTTCATGGGGATACTCCAATTTTTGCAAAAATGTTTCTTCTAGAGCTATATGATATAGTGGTCCGATCCCAAAGATTTTCATACTTTATCTCACCCGGCAAAAAAAAAGCTCCCAAAAAAATTTCATCCCGATAGCTCTTAAGATGGCTGAGTAAAACGCGTACGCACCGACGGACAGACGGACAGACGGACATGGCTATATCGACTTAGCTTCTCATGCTGATCAAGAATATATATACTTTATGGGGTCGGAAACGTCTCCTTCTGTGCGTTACAAACATCTGACCAATTTTATAATACCCTCTGCAAGGGTATAAAAATAAGATTAAATGTGCTCTAATGAGAATATATAAAAATAAGTATTTAATATAAAATAAGTGTTAATCTTGTGTTTTTGAAATATGTAGTTTTCTCTAAAACCTTATTTCTTAACAAAAAAAAAAAAAAAAATTCAACTCTTTTCCGCACCAGAGCGCTTTTTTTTAACGTGGTGGCCCACATGATATTTAGCAACGAATTCCGAAAAAAAGGTTAGGATATGGAAGTAGACACAGAAGTCGACACAAGAGCACTATTTGATAGGCCGGTCAATTACGATCAGTTTCCTTCCTAGGATATGGAAATAGACACAGAAATCGACACAATTGCACTATTTGACTGGCCGGTCAATTACGGTCAGTTTCCTTCCTGCAGCCATTTATAGAATTCAACACGAATTCATTGGCCCATATACTTCTTGCCTAAATAAATCGCAAAATAGAGTTTTCCGAGGTGACTTATGCCTCGCATTGCTTACAAATTAAATTTGTTATAGCTATTGTATAAAAATTTTTATAGTAATTAATGCAAATATGCCTGTTACATCTAATGCAGTGGGCGTCAGGTATAGTGCGTGAGCAATGCAGACATGTTTCAAAAATGGCATCACAACAGCCAATCAATTTTCTAAAAATGTCTTCTCTAAATAAGGCAGGAGGTAACAAATTTGTCAAAGCTTTATTTTGAATGTAGAACTCCGCATATTGCAGTATGAAAATGCCACAATTATAAGAATCCCTTAGTATATCGTGATTAATTTCAAGAGAGCTATAGTTTTTAAGCAACCCTTGGTAATATTTTATAAACTTTGAAGTTATAAAATCCTTTCCAAAAGGATTTAAGAAAGCGAACTCCAACTTTTCTTTATTCACTATCAAAACATAGAAATGTTTCTCATAACAATGAGGTATAACTATAATATTTGAAGAGCTTTTCAATGCATTTTTGATTGTTATTTCATTGTTAAATGCAGCTTGCTGGACTTGGCATGGAACATTGACGATACTGCTATCGTTGTGATCAAAGATAATTGCAGTCAAAGCAGCATCAATAATAAAGTTTGATAGCCAAGATTTACCCAACAGGGTAACAATGTCGTCTAGTTCGATATTGTACAAGAAACCTTGGGCATCGGTACCATGCACATATTCAAAAAGGGTTTTGCATTGCAAAATGTAAAACTTTACATTATTTGCAGTGCAACTAATAAGTTTAGAATGGCTTATAAGCATTTGTTTATAGGCTTCTTCTATTCCAAACGGTTCTGTCTTGCATACGAATGATCAAATTGAATTGATAAGTCAAAGGAATCATTTATATTTTCATTTCCTTCTCGGATTTGCAATTCTTCATTTTTTTGCATGTGCGAATCCCGAATTCTACTTGGTCCGGTAAAATCCCTCGGGCTTATGCCCGATTTCAATTTTGTAGGTCCTTTCTTATTCCAACTTTCTCTATAATTGCAAAGTTTCTTATTAGACATTTTTAGTAAATCTGGCGTAGATATTGCTGCACGTTTCTTGGGTTTACCCTTAAACACAGAACCGTCCACAATTGGTGGATACATAATATCGGGGCGAGCCAGTTCGACTTGCTTTTGCCACTGAATTGGAAAGTTCATCCATTTTGCGAATGAATCTTCCCAGTTTTTGGGCGATTGGGGAGCGGATATCACAAACGTAGGCCGTGAGGCCAGCATGATGTCGATCCGACACCCGAACAGATACGCCAATTGGCCACCGAGGAGGTAGATCTGCCAGTGTTCAAAAGGATTTCAATGAGGCCATGAATCGTTGCAACAAGAGCGTATCGCGTGCAGATCTAGATAAATATGAGAAACCCCGTTACCCTAACTGGGCGATACGAGTAATAAAGATCTTAATCTAAACAAAAAACAAAAGGAAATATAATTTTATAAAAAATGTAACCCAATTTTATATACCTATTTATATAAGTTTTGCTTTTTTCTGTTTTGTATTCATATTAATTAATTACAAAAGTTTTTTTTTATTATGTAATATCATAATTATTGTAATTTGTAATTTCTCTTTTCTAGAAGTTAAGTAAACCAATAAATATTAGATTTTAACATTGGTGGCTGTTGGCTGGCGACTTCCTGACGGAGCTTCGGCCGTGCTTGTGGCTTCACACTTTTTGGCGGTGCCTCGGGAGTCTCCACTGCAGCAGCTCGCTTCTCCTCGGTTTTTTTTGCAGAAGCTCGCTTCTCCTCGTCTCTTTTTGCAGCCGCAGGTGCCTGCAATTTTCGCCTAATTGAGGGCTTCTTTCGGTTTTGTTGGTGGTCTCTCCGGCCCAAAATAACAATAAAAATGGAAGGTCTACAAAAATTTGAAAAACACGGTAAAATTGATAATTTTTCAAAATAAAGTTTAATTCTACTCACCGATTTGGAAATATTGATGTTCGCCATGGTTCAACAACATCTAATTAATGATCAGTACACATGCAAAGTTGCCACTATGCCACTATTTTGTAGAATTTAGATTTTAAGGACCCTATTTTGTTATTGTTCTCAAATAGGGGTTCAAAATAATTGCGTACTGAAATTGAGAGATCATTTCATTTTTTTAATAAAAAACGAAATAGATTTTAAACTTTTCTTATCCTTGTATGGGAGCTACATATATGATATAGTGGTCCGATCTGGCTGAGTCCGAGATATACAAACTGTGCAGTATATACAAGCCTACGTGCAATTTCAACTCTGTAGCTCTAGGAGGAGTTCGCGTCGATCCAGACGGACAGACGGACGGATGTGGTTGTTTGAACTCCTCTCGTTTTCAGTATAAAATAAAAATGAATTGTATTTGTTTTTTTTTTTATTTTACTCCAATTCAAGGACTTTTAATTCTTCAGTAATTATGTCGGCTTGCTCCTCGTCATCTTTTGACGAAGTCTTTGCTCCAGTCTCCTCCTGAGGTCTTTCGGTGGTCACCTCGGCTTGCGCCTTGAGGGCTGTCGCACGAAAGTTCGGCCTCATTGATGGTTGACGTCTGAAAAAATGTTAAGAATTCGGATCAACATTAATAATTTCTACATGATTTCCAAATTCATTTGTATATATTTTTACTTACCGACTTCGTGATATTGACGTTTGCCATTTTGCTCAATTATACATAAAATGCATACAAAGTTGCCACTAAGGAATAAATAGGGTTTTTATCACAAAATATTTTAAGCAACCCGATTTAAAACTGTTGCAAAATAATAATGGTCCTTTGGTTTTTTTTTAATTTTTGTGTGATTGGAAAAAAAAATATATATTAAAAAATATATTAACATTAACACTTATTTTATATTAAATACTTGTTTTTATATATTCTCATTAGAGCACATTTAATCTTATTTTTTGCTTTAAAAACATATTTTTCAAATAAATAACTATAGTTGATGATAAGTTTTATATATATTAGTAAAATCAGAAATAATTTATTAAAGTTTTATTTGAAAAATATCAAAGAAGCTAACATCGGCTGTGCCGAAGTTTATATACCCTTGCAGTCCATGGCCATAATATTTTTACATGTTCCAAACACTTTTTCTGTATCTCAATTCATTAATGCATATCGTGATTAATTTCAAGAGAGCTATAGTTTTTAAGCAACCCTTGGTAATATTTTATAAACTTTGAAGTTATAGAATCCTTTCCAAAAGGATTTAAGAAAGCGAACTCCAACTTTTCTTTATTCACTATCAAAACATAGAAATGTTTGTCCGTTATAAACATCTGACCAATTTTTCTAATACCCTCTGCAAGGGTATAAAAAGTAAATAAAAATGTATCAAAAAAAAATGTATAAAGCATTTTGAAAAACTTCGACCAAGATGGGAGTCGAACCCCGCCCGCCCGATCGCCAAGCGAGCACACTAACAACAGAGCCACGTCGACACTTTGAGAAGTGCCGTCGAGCTCTGTAGTTAAGCACGCATCTCATTCTTGCATTGTCGCTAGGTCGTCGAAAACTCAAAAAGTCTGCGAGCGAGCGATTGAAATGCGATGTTGTACAACTTCACGTCTCACACACACTACGAAGCCTGAGTATGTACCGACGAGTGTACACATACATATGCAAAACGAGAACACAGCGACACAGACATGCGTTCATCGTTCTGCGATCTGTGGCAGACTGAATTAATTTCGATGCGTAGCGACACTGCTGCGAGCAAACGTTTTTCGCTCTCGCTGCGGCCGCTCTCTGGGGTTCTAGGCTGTTCGGCTTTTGCCGAAGTTCTCTGGGGTTCCAGACTCAGGCTAGCGTTTGTAATCAAAAAATCTTGAGTTTGACGCATCTATGTATTCTATGGTTAGTGGTCGAACCGAGCCAAACGTCGATTATCATTCCATATCTTGTAATATCAATTAAGTCGTATTTTCATATAAACCCCTAGACTATAATTAACTCGTAAATAAAACCCCACATACATATATAAGTACAGATGATATATGTATGTACAATGTATAAATGCATATGTATGTATATACATATTTATAATAAATGCATATAATTTTGAAAAAAAAAAAATCATTCGACGACCTCTGGAACCACGGGCCAGATTCAAGGGAGACCAACACACACCTTCAGAACTACATTGGCATGTAAAAGTACTTGGATAAATTATCGTTTTATCACTAACCATAGAATACATAGATGCGTCAAACTCAAGATTTTTTGATTACAAACGCTAGCCTGAGCCTGGAACCCCAGAGAACTTCGGCAAAAGCCGAACAGCCTAGAACCCCAGAGAGCGGCCGCAGCGAGAGCGAAAAACGTTTGCTCGCAGCAGTGTCGCTACGCATCGAAATTAATTCAGTCTGCCACAGATCGCAGAACGATGAACGCATGTCTGTGTCGCTGTGTTCTCGTTTTGCATATGTATGTGTACACTCGTCGGTACATGCTCAGGCTTCGTAGTGTGTGTGAGACGTGAAGTTGTACAACATCGCATTTCAATCGCTCGCTCGCAGACTTTTTGTGTTTTCGACGAGCTAGCGACAATGCGAGAATGAGATGCGTGCTTAACTACAGAACTCGACGGCACTTCTCAAAGTGTCGACGTGGCTCTGTTGTTAGTGTGCTCGTTTAGCGATCGGGCGGCCGGGTTCGACTCCCATCTTGGTCGAAGTTTTTCATAATGCTTTATATATTTTTTTGATACATTTTTATTTACTTTTTATACCCTTGCAGAGGGTATTATAAAATTGGTCAGATGTTTGTAACGGACAAAAGGAGACGTTTCCGACCCCATAAAGTATATAAATTCTTGATCAGCATGAGAAGCTGAGTCGATATAGCCATGTCCATCTTAAAAGCTATCGGGATGAAATTTTTTGTTGGGGTTTTTTATTACCCGGGTAAGATAAAGTATGAAAATCTTTAGGATCGGACCGCTATATCATATAGCTCTAGAAGAAACATTTTACAAAATTTATTGTGCTGCAAGAAAAAAACACCTACGTGGAGTTTAACTCTTATACTGTATATCTACAGTAGAAGCCCGAAAACTAGAACCACTGTTCTGTCTGAATGTTTTGCTTCTTGCATAAATATATGTAGAACATGTTGCAATAATTAAAGTTTATTTTTTTCAAATCAAACTTTAATAAATTATTTCTGATTTTACTAATATTTATAAAACTTATCATCAACTATAGTTATTTATTTGAAAAATATGTTTTTAAAGCAAAATATCAAAGAAGCTAACTTCGGCTATGCCGAAGTTTATATACCCTTGCAGTATACTTGGCAATAATATTTTTCCTTTTTGAAATTTCTTTCCCTGCAACTCAATTCATCAATACACAAACAAAATATTATTTCTCTTTTTACCACAAGTTTTTCTTCTGCCATCATTTTCTAAGCAAAGCACGGCACGCATACACATACAGTTCATGTAGCGTTGCGTCTGTGTGTGTATGCGTGTGCTCTGTTGATTTGATGATGGCAGTAGTAGGCAGCAAGCAGCGCTGCCGGCAGCGTTTGAACCGATTTATATTGACTGTAACTTGTGTTCTATTTATCGGATCAGATTCAAATTTTGGGATCTGAGATTTTATATCTATTACTATCATATTGGTAAATTTCAGCTATATGATATAGTGGTCCGATCCCAAAGATTTTCATACTTTATCTCACCCGGGTAAAAAAAAGCTCCCAAAAAAAATTTCATCCCGATAGCTCTTAAGATGGCTGAGTAAAACGCGTACGCACCGACGGACAGACGGACAGACGGTCAGACGGACAGACGGACATGGCTATATCGACTTAGCTTCTCATGCTGATCAAGAATATATATACTTTATGGGGTCGGAAACGTCTCCTTCTGTGCGTTACAAACATCTGACCAATTTTATAATACCCTCTGCAAGGGTATAAAAATAAGATTAAATGTGCTCTAATGAGAATATATAAAAATAAGTATTTAATATAAAATAAGTGTTAATCTTGTGTTTTTGAAATATGTAGTTTTCTCTAAAACCTTATTTCTTAACAAAAAAAAAAAAAAATTCAACTCTTTTCCGCACCAGAGCGCTTTTTTTTAACGTGGTGGCCCACATGATATTTAGCAACGAATTCCGAAAAAAGGTTAGGATATGGAAGTAGACACAGAAGTCGACACAAGAGCACTATTTGATAGGCCGGTCAATTACGATCAGTTTCCTTCCTAGGATATGGAAATAGACACAGAAATCGACACAATTGCACTATTTGACTGGCCGGTCAATTACGGTCAGTTTCCTTCCTGCAGCCATTTATAGAATTCAACACGAATTCATTGGCCCATATACTTCTTGCCTAAATAAATCGCAAAATAGAGTTTTCCGAGGTGACTTATGCCTCGCATTGCTTACAAATTAAATTTGTTATAGCTATTGTATAAAAATTTTTATAGTAATTAATGCAAATATGCCTGTTACATCTAATGCAGTGGGCGTCAGATATAGTGCGTGAGCAATGCAGACATGTTTCAAAAATGGCATCACAACAGCCAATCAATTTTCTAAAAATGTCTTCTCTAAATAAGGCAGGAGGTAACAAATTTGTCAAAGCTTTATTTTGAATGTAGCACTCCGCATATTGCAGTATGAAAATGCCACAATTATAAGAATCCCTTAGTATATCGTGATTAATTTCAAGAGAGCTATAGTTTTTAAGCAACCCTTGGTAATATTTTATAAACTTTGAAGTTATAAAATCCTTTCCAAAAGGATTTAAGAAAGCGAACTCCAACTTTTCTTTATTCACTATCAAAACATAGAAATGTTTCTCATAACAATGAGGTATAACTATAATATTTGAAGAGCTTTTCAATGCATTTTTGATTGTTATTTCATTGTTAAATGCAGCTTGCTGGACTTGGCATGGAACATTGACGATACTGCTATCGTTGTGATCAAAGATAATTGCAGTCAAAGCAGCATCAATAATAAAGTTTGATAGCCAAGATTTACCCAACAGGGTAACAATGTCGTCTAGTTCGATATTGTACAAGAAACCTTGGGCATCGGTACCATGCACATATTCAAAAAGGGTTTTGCATTGCAAAATGTAAAACTTTACATTATTTGCAGTGCAACTAATAAGTTTAGAATGGCTTATAAGCATTTGTTTATAGGCTTCTTCTATTCCAAACGGTTCTGTCTTGCATACGAATGATCAAATTGAATTGATAAGTCAAAGGAATCATTTATATTTTCATTTCCTTCTCGGATTTGCAATTCTTCATTTTTTTGCATGTGCGAATCCCGAATTCTACTTGGTCCGGTAAAATCCCCTCGGGCTTATGCCCGATTTCAATTTTGTAGGTCCTTTCTTATTCCAACTTTCTCTATAATTGCAAAGTTTCTTATTAGACATTTTTAGTAAATCTGGCGTAGATATTGCTGCACGTTTCTTGGGTTTACCCTTAAACACAGAACCGTCCACAATTGGTGGATACATAATATCGGGGCGAGCCAGTTCGACTTGCTTTGCCACTGAATTGGAAAGTTCATCCATTTTGCGAATGAATCTTCCCAGTTTTTGGGCGATTGGGGAGCGGATATCACAAACGTAGGCCGTGAGGCCAGCATGATGTCGATCCGACACCCGAACAGATACGCCAATTGGCCACCGAGGAGGTAGATCTGCCAGTGTTCAAAAAGGATTTCAATGAGGCCATGAATCGTTGCAACAAGAGCGTATCGCGTGCAGATCTAGATAAATATGAGAAACCCCGTTACCCTAACTGGGCGATACGAGTAATAAAGATCTTAATCTAAACAAAAAACAAAAGGAAATATAATTTTATAAAAAATGTAACCCAATTTTATATACCTATTTATATAAGTTTTGCTTTTTTCTGTTTTGTATTCATATTAATTAATTACAAAAGTTTTTTTTATTATGTAATATCATCATTATTGTAATTTGTAATTTCTCTTTTTCTAGAAGTTAAGTAAACCAATAAATATTAGATTTTAACATTGGTGGCTGTTGGCTGGCGACTTCCTGACGGAGCTTCGGCCGTGCTTTTGGCTTCACACTTTTTGGCGGTGCCTCGGGAGTCTCCACTGCAGCAGCTCGCTTCTCCTCGTCTTTTTTTTGCAGAAGCTCGCTTCTCCTCGTCTCTTTTTGCAGCCGCGGCTGCCTGCAATTTTCGCCTAATTGAGGGCTTCTTTCGGTTTTGTTGGTGGTCTCTCCGGCCCAAAATAACAATAAAAATGGAAGGTCTACAAAAATTTGAAAAACACGGTAAAATTGATAATTTTTCAAAATAAAGTTTAATTCTACTCACCGATTTGGAAATATTGATGTTCGCCATGGTTCAACAACATCTAATTAATTATCAGTACACATGCAAAGTTGCCACTATGCCACTATTTTGTAGAATTTAGATTTTAAGGACCCTATTTTGTTATTGTTCTCAAATAGGGGTTCAAAATAATTGCGTACTGAAATTGAGAGATCATTTCATTTTTTTAATAAAAAACGAAATAGATTTTAAACTTTTCTTATCCTTGTATGGGAGCTACATATATGATATAGTGGTCCGATCTGGCTGAGTCCGAGATATACAAACTGTGCAGTATATACAAGCCTACGTGCAATTTCAACTCTGTAGCTCTAGGAGGAGTTCGCGTCGATCCAGACGGACAGACGGACGGATGTGGTTGTTTGAACTCCTCTCGTTTTCAGTATAAAATAAAAATGAATTGTATTTGTTTTTTTTTTTTATTTTACTCCAATTCAAGGACTTTTAATTCTTCAGTAATTATGTCGGCTTGCTCCTCGTCATCTTTTGACGAAGTCTTTGCTCCAGTCTCCTCCTGAGGTCTTTCGGTGGTCACCTCGGCTTGCGCCTTGAGGGCTGCCGCACGAAAGTTCGGCCTCATTGATGGTTGACGTCTGAAAAAATGTTAAGAATTCGGATCAACATTAATAATTTCTACATGATTTCAAATTCATTTGTATATATTTTTTACTTACCGACTTCGTGATATTGACGTTTGCCATTTTGCTCAATTATACATAAAATGCATACAAAGTTGCCACTAAGGAATAAATAGGGTTTTTATCACAAAATATTTTAAGCAACCCGATTTAAAACTGTTGCAAAATAATAATGGTCCTTTGGTTTTTTTTTAATTTTTGTGTGATTGGAAAAAAAAATATATATTAAAAAATATATTAACATTAACACTTATTTTATATTAAATACTTGTTTTTATATATTCTCATTAGAGCACATTTAATCTTATTTTTTGCTTTAAAAACATATTTTTCAAATAAATAACTATAGTTGATGATAAGTTTTATATATATTAGTAAAATCAGAAATAATTTATTAAAGTTTTATTTGAAAAATATCAAAAGCTAACATCGGCTGTGCCGAAGTTTATATACCCTTGCAGTCCATGGCCATAATATTTTTACATGTTCCAAACACTTTTTCTGTATCTCAATTCATTAATGCATATCGTGATTAATTTCAAGAGAGCTATAGTTTTTAAGCAACCCTTGGTAATATTTTATAAACTTTGAAGTTATAGAATCCTTTCCAAAAGGATTTAAGAAAGCGAACTCCAACTTTTCTTTATTCACTATCAAAACATAGAAATGTTTCTCATAACAATGAGGTATAACTATAATATTTGAAGAGCTTTTCAATGCATTTTTGATTGTTATTTCATTGTTAAATGCAGCTAGCTGGACTTGGCATGGAACATTGACGATACTGCTATCGTTGTGATCAAAGATAATTGCAGTCAAAGCAGCATCAATAATAAAGTTTGATAGCCAAGATTTACCCAACAGGGTAACAATATCGTCTAGTTCGATATTGTACAAGAAACCTTGGGCATCGGTACCATGCACATATTCAATGAAGTAAGTAAGTCGTCTCGCCGACTTGGGTATACCATACACCAATAAAACAAATATTTCAAATTTATAATAACAAATGCATTTTCGTATTTTTAAAAAAATCGGTTTGCATGCTTTTTACAAGCATATCTTAGTATTTCGCTCACTCAAGCATACGAGCACCCTAGCGCCCCCACCAGCCAACGGCCACTTCCGGCCATATGGAAAAACGTTTATATGCATAACTTGACTATTTTTATTCCGATTTTGATCAAATTTGGTATTTTGCTTGATATTAGTATCAAATTTAAGTGTGCTAAATTTGATTGCACAAGGTAAAAAATTACGGGAGATAATCGAGTTTTTTCAAATTACGGGGGCGGAAAGGGGCGTGGCAAAATTTTTACACATAAAAAATGTGCGCAATTACCAAGCAAATATTCCTACCAACTATGGTGTCTCTAGCTAGAATAGTTTTTGAGAAAATCGGTTTTTTAATTTGCGGGGCCTGTAGGGGGCGTGGCAAAATTTTTACAAATACAAAATGTGCGCATTTACTACGCTAATATACATACCAAATTTTGTGACTCTAGTTGCTATAGTTTTTGAGAAAATCGGTTTTATATAATTTGCGGGGGCGGTAGGGGGCGTGGCAGAAATTTGAAATAAACTTAACCACTCTACATACTACACGAATCTACATACCAAATTTGGTGGCTCTAGCTCTTATAGTCTCCGAGATCTAGGTGTTCATACAGACGGACGGACGGACAGACGGACATGGCTAGATCGTCTCGGCTGTTGATGCTGATCAAGAATATATATACTTTATGGGGTCGGAAAAGCTTCCTTCTGCCTGTTACATACATTTTGGCGACTTTAATATACCATTTCACCCTATGGGTGTATGGTATAAAAAGGGTTTTGCATTGCAAAATGTAAAACTTTACATTATGTGCAGTGCAACTAATAAGTTTAGAATGGCTTATAAGCATTAGTTTATAGGCTTCTTCTATTCCAAACGGTTCAGTCTTGCGAGCATACGAATGATCAAATTGAATTGATAAGTCAAAGGAATCATTTATATTTTCATTTCCTTCTCGGATTTGCAATTCTTCATTTTTTTGCATGTGCGAATCCTGAATTCTACTTGGTCCGGTAAAATCCCCTCGGGCTTATGCCCGATTTCAATTTTGTAGGTCCTTTCTTATTCCAACTTTCTCTATAATTGCAAAGTTTCTTATTAGACATTTTTAGTAAATCTGGCGTAGATATTGCTGCACGTTTCTTGGGTTTACCCTTAAACACAGAACCGTCCACAATTGGTGGATACATAATATCGGGGCGAGCCAGTTCGACTTGCTTTGCCACTGAATTGGAAAGTTCATCCATTTTGCGAATGAATCTTCCCAGTTTTTGGGCGATTGGGGAGCGGATATCACAAACGTAGGCCGTGAGGCCAGCATGATGTCGATCCGACACCCGAACAGATACGCCAATTGGCCACCGAGGAGGTAGATCTGCCAGTGTTCAAAAAGGATTTCAATGAGGCCATGTTGCAATCGTTGCAACAAGAGCGTATCGCGTGCAGATCTAGATAAATATGAGAAACCCCGTTACCCTAACTGGGCGATACGAGTAATAAAGATCTTAATCTAAACAAAAAACAAAAGGAAATATAATTTTATAAAAAATGTAACCCAATTTTATATAATTGAGGGCTTCTTTCGGTTTTGTTGGTGGTCTCTCCGGCCCAAAATAACAATAAAAATGGAAGGTCTACAAAAATTTGAAAAACACGGTAAAATTGATAATTTTTCAAAATAAAGTTTAATTCTACTCACCGATTTGGAAATATTGATGTTCGCCATGGTTCAACAACATCTAATTAATGATCAGTACACATGCAAAGTTGCCACTATGCCACTATTTTGTAGAATTTAGATTTTAAGGACCCTATTTTGTTATTGTTCTCAAATAGGGGTTCAAAATAATTGCGTACTGAAATTGAGAGATCATTTCATTTTTTAATAAAAAACGAAATAGATTTTAAACTTTTCTTATCCTTGTATGGGAGCTACATATATGATATAGTGGTCCGATCTGGCTGAGTCCGAGATATACAAACTGTGCAGTATATACAAGCCTACGTGCAATTTCAACTCTGTAGCTCTAGGAGGAGTTCGCGTCGATCCAGACGGACAGACGGACGGATGTGGTTGTTTGAACTCCTCTCGTTTTCAGTATAAAATAAAATGAATTGTATTTGTTTTTTTTTTTTTTATTTTACTCCAATTCAAGGACTTTTAATTCTTCAGTAATTATGTCGGCTTGCTCCTCGTCATCTTTTGACGAAGTCTTTGCTCCAGTCTCCTCCTGAGGTCTTTCGGTGGTCACCTCGGCTTGCGCCTTGAGGGCTGCCGCACGAAAGTTCGGCCTCATTGATGGTTGACGTCTGAAAAAATGTTAAGAATTCGGATCAACATTAATAATTTCTACATGATTTCAAATTCATTTGTATATATTTTTTACTTACCGACTTCGTGATATTGACGTTTGCCATTTTGCTCAATTATACATAAAATGCATACAAAGTTGCCACTAAGGAATAAATAGGGTTTTTATCACAAAATATTTTAAGCAACCCGATTTAAAACTGTTGCAAAATAATAATGGTCCTTTGGTTTTTTTTTAATTTTTGTGTGATTGGAAAAAAAAATATATATTAAAAAATATATTAACATTAACACTTATTTTATATTAAATACTTGTTTTTATATATTCTCATTAGAGCACATTTAATCTTATTTTTTGCTTTAAAAACATATTTTTCAAATAAATAACTATAGTTGATGATAAGTTTTATATATATTAGTAAAATCAGAAATAATTTATTAAAGTTTTATTTGAAAAATATCAAAGAAGCTAACATCGGCTGTGCCGAAGTTTATATACCCTTGCAGTCCATGGCCATAATATTTTTACATGTTCCAAACACTTTTTCTGTATCTCAATTCATTAATGCATATCGTGATTAATTTCAAGAGAGCTATAGTTTTTAAGCAACCCTTGGTAATATTTTATAAACTTTGAAGTTATAGAATCCTTTCCAAAAGGATTTAAGAAAGCGAACTCCAACTTTTCTTTATTCACTATCAAAACATAGAAATGTTTCTCATAACAATGAGGTATAACTATAATATTTGAAGAGCTTTTCAATGCATTTTTGATTGTTATTTCATTGTTAAATGCAGCTAGCTGGACTTGGCATGGAACATTGACGATACTGCTATCGTTGTGATCAAAGATAATTGCAGTCAAAGCAGCATCAATAATAAAGTTTGATAGCCAAGATTTACCCAACAGGGTAACAATATCGTCTAGTTCGATATTGTACAAGAAACCTTGGGCATCGGTACCATGCACATATTCAATGAAGTAAGTAAGTCGTCTCGCCGACTTGGGTATACCATACACCAATAAAACAAATATTTCAAATTTATAATAACAAATGCATTTTCGTATTTTTAAAAAAATCGGTTTGCATGCTTTTTACAAGCATATCTTAGTATTTCGCTCACTCAAGCATACGAGCACCCTAGCGCCCCCACCAGCCAACGGCCACTTCCGGCCATATGGAAAAACGTTTATATGCATAACTTGACTATTTTTATTCCGATTTTGATCAAATTTGGTATTTTGCTTGATATTAGTATCAAATTTAAGTGTGCTAAATTTGATTGCACAAGGTAAAAAATTACGGGAGATAATCGAGTTTTTTCAAATTACGGGGCGGAAAGGGGCGTGGCAAAATTTTTACACATAAAAAATGTGCGCAATTACCAAGCAAATATTCCTACCAACTATGGTGTCTCTAGCTAGAATAGTTTTTGAGAAAATCGGTTTTTTAATTTGCGGGGCCTGTAGGGGGCGTGGCAAAATTTTTACAAATACAAAATGTGCGCATTTACTACGCTAATATACATACCAAATTTTGTGACTCTAGTTGCTATAGTTTTTGAGAAAATCGGTTTTATATAATTTGCGGGGGCGGTAGGGGGCGTGGCAGAAATTTGAAATAAACTTAACCACTCTACATACTACACGAATCTACATACCAAATTTGGTGGCTCTAGCTCTTATAGTCTCCGAGATCTAGGTGTTCATACAGACGGACGGACGGACGGACGGACAGACGGACATGGCTAGATCGTCTCGGCTGTTGATGCTGATCAAGAATATATATACTTTATGGGGTCGGAAAAGCTTCCTTCTGCCTGTTACATACATTTTGGCGACTTTAATATACCATTTCACCCTATGGGTGTATGGTATAAAAAGGGTTTTGCATTGCAAAATGTAAAACTTTACATTATGTGCAGTGCAACTAATAAGTTTAGAATGGCTTATAAGCATTAGTTTATAGGCTTCTTCTATTCCAAACGGTTCAGTCTTGCGAGCATACGAATGATCAAATTGAATTGATAAGTCAAAGGAATCATTTATATTTTCATTTCCTTCTCGGATTTGCAATTCTTCATTTTTTTGCATGTGCGAATCCTGAATTCTACTTGGTCCGGTAAAATCCCCTCGGGCTTATGCCCGATTTCAATTTTGTAGGTCCTTTCTTATTCCAACTTTCTCTATAATTGCAAAGTTTCTTATTAGACATTTTTAGTAAATCTGGCGTAGATATTGCTGCACGTTTCTTGGGTTTACCCTTAAACACAGAACCGTCCACAATTGGTGGATACATAATATCGGGGCGAGCCAGTTCGACTTGCTTTGCCACTGAATTGGAAAGTTCATCCATTTTGCGAATGAATCTTCCCAGTTTTTGGGCGATTGGGGAGCGGATATCACAAACGTAGGCCGTGAGGCCAGCATGATGTCGATCCGACACCCGAACAGATACGCCAATTGGCCACCGAGGAGGTAGATCTGCCAGTGTTCAAAAAGGATTTCAATGAGGCCATGTTGCAATCGTTGCAACAAGAGCGTATCGCGTGCAGATCTAGATAAATATGAGAAACCCCGTTACCCTAACTGGGCGATACGAGTAATAAAGATCTTAATCTAAACAAAAAACAAAAGGAAATATAATTTTATAAAAAATGTAACCCAATTTTATATAATTGAGGGCTTCTTTCGGTTTTGTTGGTGGTCTCTCCGGCCCAAAATAACAATAAAAATGGAAGGTCTACAAAAATTTGAAAAACACGGTAAAATTGATAATTTTTCAAATTTTCAATTTAATAAAAAACGAAATATATTTTAAACTTTTCTTATCCTTGTATGGGAGCTATATGATATAGTGGTCCGATCTGGCTGAGTCCGAGATATACAAACTGTGCAGTATATACAAGCCTACGTGCAATTTCAACCCTGTAGCTCTAGGAGGAGTTCGCGTCGATCCAGACGGACGGATGTGGTTGTTTGAACTCCTCTCGTTTTCAGTATAAAATAAAAATGAATTGTATTTGTTTTTTTTTTTTATTTTACTCCAATTCAAGGACTTTTAATTCTTCAGTAATTATGTCGGCTTGCTCCTCGTCATCTTTTGACGAAGTCTTTGCTCCAGTCTCCTCCTGAGGTCTTTCGGTGGTCACCTCGGCTTGCGCCTTGAGGGCTGCCGCATGCAAGTTCGGCCTCATTGATGGTTTCTTTTTTACTATGCCGTTCGCTTTTGGGTTGGGCTTGGGTTTTGCTATTACCTGCGGCGGTTGCCCAAAATAACACGTAAAATGAAACGTCTGAAAAAATGTTAAGAATTCGGATCAACATTAATAATTTCTACATGATTTGAAATTCATTTGTATATATTTTTTACTTACCGACTTCGTGATATTGAAGTTTGCCATTTTGCTCAATTATACATAAAATGCATACAAAGTTGCCACTAAGGAATAAATAGGGTTTTTATCACAAAATATTTTAAGCAACACGATTTAAAACTGTTGCAAAATAATAATGGTCCTTTGGTTTTTTTTTTAATTTTTGTGTGATTGGAAAAAAAAATATATATTAAAAAATATATTAACATTAACACTTATTTTATATTAAATACTTGTTTTTATATATTCTCATTAGAGCACATTTAATCTTATTTTTTGCTTTAAAAACGTATTTTTCAAATAAATAACTATAGTTGATGATAAGTTTTATATATATTAGTAAAATCAGAAATAATTTATTAAAGTTTTATTTGAAAAATATCAAAGAAGCTAACATCGGCTGTGCCGAAGTTTATATACCCTTGCAGTCCATGGCCATAATATTTTTACATGTTCCAAACACTTTTTCTGTATCTCAATTCATTAATGCACAGAACCTTTCAAATATCATTTCAATTTCTTCTTCTTCTTCCCCATCCCCTTTTACACGCATGACGCGATTCGCACGCATACACATATAGTTTATATAGCGTTGCGTCTGTATGTGTGCATGCGTGTGCTCTGTTGATTTGATGATGACGTAGTAGGCAGCTAGCCGAACCGATTTATATCGGCTGTAACTTGTGTTCTATATATCCGATCAGATACAAATTTTAGGATCTGAGATTTTATATATAATACTATCATATTGGTAAATTTCATGGCGATACTCCAATTTTTGCAAAAATGTTTCCACCAGAGCTGATATAGTGGTCCGATTCTCCCAATTTTCATACTGTATTTTTCCCAGGTAATAAAAAGCCCCCAAAAAAAATTTCATCCCGATAGCTCTTAAGATGGCTGAGTAAAACGCATACGCACAGACGGACGGACAGACGGACATGGCTATATCAACTCAGCTTCTCATGCTGATCAAGAATATATATACTTTATAGGGTCGGAAACGTCTCCTTCTGTGCGTTACAAACATCTGACCAATTTTATAATACCCTCTGCAAGGGTATAATTATTGCAACATTTTCTACATATATTTATGCAAGAAGCAAAACATTCAGGCAGAACAGTGGTTCTAGTGTTAGGGCTTCTACTGTAGATATACAGTATAAGAGTTAAACTCCACGTAGGTGTTTTTTTCTTGCAGCACAATAAAACGATAATTTATCCAAGTACTTTTATATGCCAATGTAGTTCTGAAGGTGTGTGTTGGTCTCCCTTGAATCTGGCCCGTTGTTCCAGAGGTCGTCGAATGATTTTTTTTTTTTCAAAATTATATGCATTTATTATAAATATGTACATACATACATATGCATTTATACATTGTACATACATATATCATCTGTACTTATATATGTATGTGGGGTTTTATTTACGAGTTAATTATAGTCTAGGGGTTTATATGAAAATACGACTTAATTGATATTACAAGATATGGAATGATAATCGACGTTTGGCTCGGTTCGACTTAGGCGTCCGTCTATGACGCTTCGACTTCTCGCGCCCGACTTTAGCGCTCGACTTTTAGTGTCCGACTTTGACACACGACTTTTAGCACCCGTCTATGGTACTCGACTTGACCTTGCATCCGACTATGACGCAAGACCTCAAAACACGTCCGTGTTGTTTGACGCGCAAAAACCAACTCCCTCGTCGTCATGTCTCTTTCGTTCGTCATCCATCTTTGATCGTCCCTTCTCACACGCTCACGTCTTCTTTTTGATCGTTGTCTCGTCTTCGTCTTCGTGTACAGTGAGATTGATGCAATCGCAAATGCACATCCCACATGTATATTTTGTATAATAATTATGTTAACAAATTTTGTATGTATACATTTTCGGCAGGCAAGTGTGCATGCATATACATATACGTACGCACGTATATGTTTGTATGCATATGTATGTACATTTGTCAATGCTGGCCGAGGAAAATAAAAAATTTGCTGGGGTTTCGCAAAGCTTTGGATAGGCGTGTTTGCTAAATTGTTAGATAAATTACTGATCGACGTTTTTTAACGGGTTCTAATCGTGTCTAGCAGCGCATGTTTTTTTTTCTTTTTCCTTTAAATTGTATTATTTTTAATACATATTTAATATTATATACAAATGTATGTACATACATATGTACATATGCATGTTTTTAGCTACATATGTATGTACATACTCATATGTACATGGACATATCAGAGTTACCCTTAAAAAAGTATGGGTACACAAGGGCGTCGCCTGGTACGGGCAAGGGGGTGTTTCCTCCACTCCACCCCTCCACAAATATATCGATCTAGGTGATTTAGCAAATTCGTATGTTATCGTCTATATGGACGATGTAATGATAATTGCCTCAACAAAAGATCAAAAATTAGATTAGAAATTGTTCTAAACACATTGACAGAAGCTTAACTTTCATTCAACATCACAAAGTGTTCCTTTTTGAAAACATTGGTTCAATATTTAGGCTACAATTATAGTGCTGGTGAAATTCGTCCAATCCCTCAGAACATTGTAGCATTAACTGCTCTTCCGCCTCCACAGTCACATCACTAAGACAATTCAATGACTTAGCATCTTATTGGAGGATTTTCACAATTGATGAAGCCGTTGTATTTATTAACTTCAGACAAAAGTAAATTCCTTTGGAAAACGGAACATGAGCAGATACGAAAAAAAGTTGTTTCTATTCTTATCGATAAACCAGTCCTTGTAATTTTTGACCCAAATCATCCAATTGGAGTTGCATACAGATGCAAGTTGTGATGGCTACGGTGCAATTTTATTACACAAAAATTAATAACAAACTCCACGTAATTGAGTACTACAGTAAACCTACTTCACCTGCAGAGTCAAGATACCACTCGTATGAGTTGGAAACTTTAGCTGTTGTAAACTCCATTAAACATTTTCGACATTATCTGTGTTTATTGATTGTAACTCGCTAAAGGCGTCAAGAAATATACAAGACTTGACCCCCAGAGCACAGCGTGGGTGGGCACTTGCAGGCGTTTACATTCGATATTCAATACAGAGAGGGGAAAAGAATGGCACATGTTGACTTTTTGTCAAGAAATCTTCTTTTACCAAAGCCTACTTGTGCGGTAAGGGTGATTGACGAGAATAGAGTTAACTTGGCTGAAATTTCAAGCAACTGGCTCATTGCTGAACAGCGTCGAGACGCGGACATAGCCGAAATTGTGATTAAATTAAAAGATTTTTCTCTTGCTGAAGATATTGCGAAAACCTATGAACTAAGGGCGGAACTCCTTTACCGAAGAATACAGAGGAATGGCAGAACACGTTGTTTACCAGTAGTGCCACGTGCCTTTAGATGGTCTGTTATTAACCAAGTTCATGAGTCGATAATGCATTTAGGTTGGGCGAAGACACTGGATAAAGTCTACGGTTTTTATTGGTTTGACAATATGTCAAAATATGTCAGAAAATTTGTTGATAACTGTATGACTTGTAAAATATCCAAATCAACCTCAGGAAAAATACAAGCTTGGCAAGTCCTTGGCACACTATCCCCATCGATATAACTGGAAAACTAAGTGGCAAAAGTGACCAGAAGGAGTATGTAATTGTTCAAGTAGACGCGTTTACCAAGTATGTCTATCTTAGTCATAGCCTTAAATTAGACAGTGAGATTTTCATAAAGGCTGTTCAATCTGCTGTTTCGTTGTTTGGAGTACCAAACCTAATAATAGCTGACCAGGGAAGGTGTTTTACAGGTGGAAAGTTTAACCAATTCTGTTCATATAAGAAAATAAACTTGCAATTGATTGCCACCGGTGCTAGCCGAGCTTATGGCCAAGTGGAAAGAACCATAAGAACGTTTGAAAATATGCTGACTGCGGTTGAAACTGGAACTCAGTCTTGGCAAGATGTGTTAGGGAGAGGTACAGTTGGCAATCAATTGTACAACTAACCGTGTGACGAAGGCTAGTCCGTTAGAAATGTTATTGGGATTACTTACACCTAGCAATATTGAAGATGAGGCTGATCTGTCAGATGTAAGAGCACAAACTGAAAAGAATGTTTTAGCTACAGCAGTTTATGACAAAGAACGATTTAATAAAAATAAGGCAACAGTATTTTATTTTATTTTATTGTTAAGCTAACATTATAATTATAAATTCCACGTTAGCTAGTTTAAGAGAAGCAATGGCAACGCTGGCCTTCTGCTTTGATAATGTGTGGGTTATTACAATATTTACATATTTACAATGATTATAGTCTATTATTTACAGGGTTTATATGGTGTGGTATAAATGTGTAGCCTTAAGGTAATTTAATATAGCAGAAAAGGAACTGAGGAACTGTTTTGGGTTACTGTTTAACTGTGTGTCTTATGGGAGGGGCATAGGTTAAGTATATGATCTAATGTAATTTAGTGCATGTGTGTGATATTTTTAAATATGTTGTATGAGTTAGATTTCTTGCTGTTTATTGTTTGGTACCAGTTAGATGTTTTGTTAAGGTTGGATTGAATTTTTATTAAGTGAGTTTTTTTTATATATTTCTTTATGTCAGTGTATTTATGTTTCGCGTACCGTTAATGGTTGCTTTGCTGTGTTTTTTGCTATAGTTCATTTTCCTTTATCCCTACCCAAAGGAGTTTAAATTTTGGGAAAGATTCTGTGAAAATGTTGCGGTCTAGTGAGGTGTAGTAATCTGCATTGTTAATATTCTTTTTTGCGTCTAAAGCTGAAAGTGAGTCAGAGCAAATATAGAATTTGCCTGTTTTATTTTTAGTAATGTTAGCGCTTCGACAATTGTGATAATTTCAGAAGAGTAGGGACGAATAGTGGGGTAATAGACAAGTTTTTAGGGGTTTTTGATCATCTGTGATCACAAAGAGATGTAATTCCATTGGATTGTGATCCATCAGTGTATATAAAGGAGTAGCTATGGTATTTATTTCTTTTTTCTTCAAATTTGATACGGTATATTGCAGGCGCTGTGTTGTTCTTGGAGGATTGTCGTAGAGAGGTATCTATCGTAGATAGCTTTATGAACCAAGGCGGAAGAGTTTCTGAAAGTGGACCGAATGGTATGCTGTGTGCTTGGCAAAAATTAATGATCTGGTCAATTGCCGATTTGTATTGCGATTTTCTAGGTGGTCTATATGTTTTGATTATCTTGAAGATTGGGGAATTCGAAGCCGAGATTAATAACTTGGAGAGGTTGTCTGTGAGGAGATCCCGTATGTCTTCTATTGGAGACATTCGGGCCTCGTAAAGGACATTATTAGTTGGCGTAGTTCTAAATGCGTCTAGGACAAATCTGAAAGCTGTGTTTAAAGCAGCTTTAACTGGACGAAGGGTACTGTTTGGGCAATATACGTAAATGGGAAGGCCGTAGTCAGACGCTTTAGACGTTATTATTGCCTTTGTGGTATTAATGAGAGAAGCAGTGTCGCAGTTAAATTTTGAACTTCCGAGGCATTTATTCATGTTTGTTTTTATAATTATATTGCAAGTTGTTCTGTATGTGTATGCCATCTATATTTGTTGTTGATGCGTAGTCCAAGTATTTTAACATTTTGCAATAGAAAGTTGCCCGACCTTACAGAGAATCTGCAGTTGTGTTTTCTACAGATGTGCAGGTGTTTACATATAGATGTTGAAAGTTGAGCTCCTGAAATGTCGCACCAGTTCAAAATCGTGTTAAAGATGGGTTGAAGGCCGATAACAGTATTTTTCTTGTTCTTCATGTTAATTGTTATGTTAAAATCGTCTGCGTATGCGCTTAGGCTGATGTTAGGGTGTTGGACTATCATTGTGGTTAGTTTATTATAGGCTATTACAAAAAGTACCACAGAGAGTGGAGACCCCTGTGGAATCCCATTGCAGATAGGCTTGAAGGAGAAGTAGGGTGAGTTTACCCGTACAACAATTTTCCTATTAGACATAAAATTTTTTACGTAGTTTATGATTATAAGGCCAGTTTTCCATTCTATAAGTTGGTGGAGTAATAAGTGAACTCCGATTCTGTCGAAAGCTTTTTTAAAATCTAGTATCTATAACCGACTTCCCTTTCTGAATCCTGTCTGGTTGATATGGATTTGATTTTATCATTTGTGACTAACCACCACAGTCGATTGGCAATTATCTTATCAAAGACCTTTGATAGGCAAGCGTTTAAGGAGATTGGTCGGTATGAGTTAATATCTGTTTTATTTGAACTTGGCTTCAGGATGGGCACGATAATGCTAGTTTTATAAGCTTGGGGTATGCACTGGGTTAAATTGTTGTCTTGTAGTTTAATTGTTCTTGTTTAAGATTAAACATCGTGTTCATCCGAAATGGCATCACCAAATCAGATTGACCAAAGAAATATACAAAACGAAAGACAAACAAAAATAAGTCATAAAGATTCATATATCGAGTATTGCTTAAAACCAAACAAAACATGCATCCACACTCTGTGGAAAACACTTAAGATTATAACAGCGGCGCGGTATCAAGTAGCCAACGCTGAGCATGAAATATAAACATTAGAATAAGCATTTTTAAGAACAAACTCCTAGAGTTTAAGAGTTCATTTATATACACAACACTTTGGTAAATAAAATCAGTTCATTTTTTGAATTCAACGAATGAAGACCGGGTTGGTTATTCTTTCTATTCATTTTGGTCCTTCGATAAAAAGTTTTTTTTTTTGTAGTTTTCCCCCATCAGTGGTAAGAGACTCAGAGATTGAATCAGCTCCTTAATGACTGGATTCTTATGCAAGTGTAAATGCTAAGATCAGCTAAAGGTAGTAAAATAAAATAACTCTTGTTTTCCCCCACCAGTGGTAAGAGACAGAGTATAATATAAAAGCGAAATATTGCTTAATAAATAAAAAGTGCGTGCGTCCGAATTTAAAGGCAGTTTGGCTAGTGGAACAACTAAAAGGGGAAAATTGTCTTACCCGCCGTGCTACTCAAAGAAACAGAGTTTTTGCGGAATTGAAAAATACAAACAAACAAAAAAATTAAAACCAAAACTTTCCCAATTATTATGCTTCCTAAGAAAGCAAAAAAGTAGACCCGAAAGTAATTGTAATCAATGAGATACATGTTGCACTATAGGACCCCAAAAATACATGCGTTAGGTACAATTAGGATTTGTATGCTTATTATAGTAGGAATAGAAAGAAAAGATGTATGAGTCGAGTCAATGATCTCAACAAGGTTTTGACCAATTGGCAACGAGTTGCAAACGAAGCTCTCGATATTAGGAGATGGAAACACATCAGTGGGCACTTATCTACAATAAGAAAATAAATACTATGGAAGTAGCGATAGATCTAGTATTTGGGAGGAAGCTGCTAGATAGCAGATACAATGAGTCCATTCCTTAAGAAAGGGAGGTGTAATGTACATATAGCAACGGTGCAGTGTGCTTATGACCAAGCCTAAATTGTATGGTGCGGTACATCACCAAGGACCACCAACCTATACACTGCAAGACGGCCACATGGCCCCAGTCCATAAGCTAAGATTGCAATCTAAGCATAACCTTGGCCTATATAAAGACCCCAAATTTATTAATGAACAATCATGATCCACCTCATTATCAAATATTTGGGGCAAGCCACAGTTTCCATTGCTCGGTGCGCATCGATGTCGATGTCTAAAGTAGCTATCCGGCCGAGTAGCCCAATGAGCTAGCCGCTCGTATGGGCACAGCTCACTTAGCCATAGCTCGGATAATCTACTCAAAGTCATGTAAACATTTAAAAATATGCACCATGAAGGATGAAGACTTTAAATGAGAAAATCCTCCAAGAAAATCCTTCTAAACACTTTGACAGAAGCTTAACTTTCATTCAACATCACAAAGTGTTCCTTTTTGAAAACATTGGTTCAATATTTAGGCTACAATTATAGTGCTGGTGAAATTCGTCCAATCCCTCAGAACATTGTAGCATTAACTGCTCTTCCGCCTCCACAGTCACATCACTAAGACAATTCAATGGCTTAGCATCTTATTGGAGGATTTTCACAATTGATGAAGCCGTTGTATTTATTAACTTCGGACAAAAGTAAATTCCTTTGGAAAACGGAACATGAGCAGATACGAAAAAAAGTTGTTTCTATTCTTATCGATAAACCAGTCCTTGTAATTTTTGACCCAAATCATCCAATTGAGTTGCATACAGATGCAAGTTGTGATGGCTACGGTGCAATTTTATTACACAAAATTAATAACAAACTCCACGTAATTGAGTACTATAGTAAACCTACTTCACCTGCAGAGTCAAGATACCACTCGTATGAGTTGGAAACTTTAGCTGTTGTAAACTCAATTAAACATTTTCGACATTATCTGTTAGGCAGGAACTTTACTGTGTTTATTGATTGTAACTCGCTAAAGGCGTCAAGAAATATACAAGACTTGACCCCCAGAGCACAGCGTGGGTGGGCACTTGCAGGCGTTTACATTCGATATTCAATACAGAGAGGGGAAAGAATGGCACATGTTGACTTTTTGTCAAGAAATCTTCTTTTACCAAAGCCTACTTGTGCGGTAAGGGTGATTGACGAGAATAGAGTTAACTTGGCTGAAATTTCAAGCAACTGGCTCATTGCTGAACAGCGTCGAGACGCGGACATAGCCGAAATTGTGATTAAATTAAAAGATTTTTCTCTTGCTGAAGATATTGCGAAAACCTATGAACTAAGGGCGGAACTCCTTTACCGAAGAATACAGAGGAATGGCAGAACACGTTGTTTACCAGTAGTGCCACGTGCCTTTAGATGGTCTGTTATTAACCAAGTTCATGAGTCGATAATGCATTTAGGTTGGGCGAAGACACTGGATAAAGTCTACGGTTTTTATTGGTTTGACAATATGTCAAAATATGTCAGAAAATTTGTTGATAACTGTATGACTTGTAAAATATCCAAATCAACCTCAGGAAAAATACAAGCTTGGCAAGTCCTTGGCACACTATCCCCATCGATATAACTGGAAAACTAAGTGGCAAAAGTGACCATGTAATTGTTCAAGTAGACGCGTTTACCAAGTATGTCTATCTTAGTCATAGCCTTAAATTAGACAGTGAGATTTTCATAAAGGCTGTTCAATCTGCTGTTTCGTTGTTTGGAGTACCAAACCTAATAATAGCTGACCAGGGAAGGTGTTTTACAGGTGGAAAGTTTAACCAATTCTGTTCATATAAGAAAATAAACTTGCAATTGATTGCCACCGGTGCTAGCCGAGCTTATGGCCAAGTGGAAAGAACCATAAGAACGTTTGAAAATATGCTGACTGCGGTTGAAACTGGAACTCAGTCTTGGCAAGATGTGTTAGGAGAGGTACAGTTGGCAATCAATTGTACAACTAACCGTGTGACGAAGGCTAGTCCGTTAGAAATGTTATTGGGATTACTTACACCTAGCAATATTGAAGATGAGGCTGATCTGTCAGATGTAAGAGCACAAACTGAAAAGAATGTTTTAGCTACAGCAGTTTATGACAAAGAACGATTTAATAAAAATAAGGCAACAGTATTTTTATTTTATTTTATTGTTAAGCTAACATTATAATTATAAATTCCACGTTAGCTAGTTTAAGAGAAGCAATGGCAACGCTGGCCTTCTGCTTTGATAATGTGTGGGTTATTACAATATTTACATATTTACAATGATTATAGTCTATTATTTACAGGGTTTATATGGTGTGGTATAAATGTGTAGCCTTAAGGTAATTTAATATAGCAGAAAAGGAACTGAGGAACTGTTTTGGGTTACTGTTTAACTGTGTGTCTTATGGGAGGGGCATAGGTTAAGTATATGATCTAATGTAATTTAGTGCATGTGTGTGATATTTTTAAATATGTTGTATGAGTTAGATTTCTTGCTGTTTATTGTTTGGTACCAGTTAGATGTTTTGTTAAGGTTGGATTGAATTTTTATTAAGTGAGTTTTTTTTTATATATTTCTTTATGTCCAGTTTTCGCGTACCGTTAATGGTTGCTTTGCTGTGTTTTTTGCTATAGTTCATTTTCCTTTATCCCTACCCAAAGGAGTTTAAATTTTGGGAAAGATTCTGTGAAAATGTTGCGGTCTAGTGAGGTGTAGTAATCTGCATTGTTAATATTCTTTTTTGCGTCTAAAGCTGAAAGTGAGTCAGAGCAAATATAGAATTTGCCTGTTTTATTTTTAGTAATGTTAGCGCTTCGACAATTGTGATAATTTCAGAGAAGAGTAGGGACGAATAGTGGGGTAATAGACAAGTTTTTAGGGGTTTTGATCATCTGTGATCACAAGAGATGTAATTCCATTGGATTGTGATCCATCAGTGTATATAAAGGAGTAGCTATGGTATTTATTTCTTTTTTCTTCAAATTTGATACGGTATATTGCAGGCGCTGTGTTGTTCTTGGAGGATTGTCGTAGAGAGGTATCTATCGTAGATAGCTTTATGAACCAAGGCGGAAGAGTTTCTGAAAGTGGACCGAATGGTATGCTGTGTGCTTGGCAAAAATTAATGATCTGGTCAATTGCCGATTTGTATTGCGATTTTCTAGGTGGTCTATATGTTTTGATTATCTTGAAGATTGGGGAATTCGAAGCCGAGATTAATAACTTGGAGAGGTTGTTCTGTGAGGAGATCCCGTATGTCTTCTATTGGAGACATTCGGGCCTCGTAAAGGACATTATTAGTTGGCGTAGTTCTAAATGCGTCTAGGACAAATCTGAAAGCTGTGTTTAAAGCAGCTTTAACTGGACGAAGGGTACTGTTTGGGCAATATACGTAAATGGGAAGGCCGTAGTCAGACGCTTTAGACGTTATTATTGCCTTTGTGGTATTAATGAGAGAAGCAGTGTCGCAGTTAAATTTTTGAACTTCCGAGGCATTTATTCATGTTTGTTTTTATAATTATATTGCAAGTTGTTCTGTATGTGTATGCCATCTATATTTGTTGTTGATGCGTAGTCCAAGTATTTTAACATTTTGCAATAGAAAGTTGCCCGACCTTACAGAGAATCTGCAGTTGTGTTTTCTACAGATGTGCAGGTGTTTACATATAGATGTTGAAAGTTGAGCTCCTGAAATGTCGCACCAGTTCAAAATCGTGTTAAAGATGGGTTGAAGGCCGATAACAGTATTTTTCTTGTTCTTCATGTTAATTGTTATGTTAAAATCGTCTGCGTATGCGCTTAGGCTGATGTTAGGGTGTTGGACTATCATTGTGGTTAGTTTATTATAGGCTATTACAAAAAGTACCACAGAGAGTGGAGACCCCTGTGGAATCCCATTGCAGATAGGCTTGAAGGAGAAGTAGGGTGAGTTTACCCGTACAACAATTTTCCTATTAGACATAAAATTTTTTACGTAGTTTATGATTGTAAGGCCAGTTTTCCATTCTATAAGTTGGTGGAGTAATAAGTGAACTCTGATTCTGTCGAAAGCTTTTTTAAAATCTAGTATCTATAACCGACTTCCCTTTCTGAATCCTGTCTGGTTGATATGGATTTGATTTTATCATTTGTGACTAACCACCACAGTCGATTGGCAATTATCTTATCAAAGACCTTTGATAGGCAAGCGTTTAAGGAGATTGGTCGGTATGAGTTAATATCTGTTTTATTTGAACTTGGCTTCAGGATGGGCACGATAATGCTAGTTTTATAAGCTTGGGGTATGCACTGGGTTAAATTGTTGTCTTGTAGTTTAATTGTTCTTGTTTAAGATTAAACATCGTGTTCATCCGAAATGGCATCACCAAATCAGATTGACCAAAGAAATATACAAAACGAAAGACAAACAAAAATAAGTCATAAAGATTCATATATCGAGTATTGCTTAAAACCAAACAAAACATGCATCCACACTCTGTGGAAAACACTTAAGATTATAACAGCGGCGCGGTATCAAGTAGCCAACGCTGAGCATGAAATATAAACATTAGAATAAGCATTTTTAAGAACAAACTCCTAGAGTTTAAGAGTTCATTTATATACACAACACTTTGGTAAATAAAATCAGTTCATTTTTTGAATTCAACGAATGAAGACCGGGTTGGTTATTCTTTCTATTCATTTTGGTCCTTCGATAAAAAGTTTTTTTTTTTGTAGTTTTCCCCCGCCAGTGGTAAGAGACTCAGAGATTGAATCAGCTCCTTAATGACTGGATTCTTATGCAAGTGTAAATGCTAAGATCAGCTAAAGGTAGCAAAATAAAATAACTCTTGCTTTCCCCCACCAGTGGTAAAAGACAGAGTATAATATAAAAGCGAAATATTGCTTAATAAATAAAAAGTGCGTGCGTCCGAATTTAAAGGCAGTTTGGCTAGTGGAGCAACTGTAGTAATTTCGGCGGCGGGAGTGTATTTGTGCGTGGCGTATTCGAAGCCCCAATATCGAAAGTTAAAAAAAATGTTTGTGTATATATAAACATTGAGTCGCAAGTAGGCAACAAAGAAGCAGCAGATCAGCAGCAAGGCTGCTGAGGAGAGAAGGACGGTGGCAGGCGCCCGCAAGACGTAAGAGAAGAGGCAAGCAAAGTCCTGCCAAGAAGATTAATAGAGTGCCCCAAAGACTGCCCTGGGTCCATGGAGAACGTACACTGCCTATACAAGGAAATCTGGTGCGATGACCAGCACCGGTACTGCCTGAGCCCATAGGCCCTGGACAACAGCAGTTGAGCAACGGCACAGCAAAAAAAAATGAAGTAAGTAAGTCGTCTCGCCGACTTGGATATACCATACACCAGTAAAACAAATATTTTAAATTTATAATAACCAATGCGTTTTCGTATTTTTAAAAAAATCTGTTTACATGCTTTTTACAAGCATATCTTAGTATTTCGCTCACTCAAGCATTCGAGCACCCTAGCGCCCCCACCAGCCAACGGCCAACTCCGGCCATATGGAAAAACGTTCATATGCATAACTTGGCTATTTTTATTCCGATTTTGATCAAATTTGGTATTTTGCTGGATATTAGTATCAAATTTAAGTGTGCTAAATTTGATTGCACAAGGTTGAAAATTACGGGAGATAATCGAGTTTTTTCAAATTACGGGGGCGGAAAGAGGCGTGGAAAAATCTTTACACATCAAAAATGTGCGCAATTACTAAGCAAATATTCATACCAAATTTTGTGTCTCTAGCTAGAATAGTTTTTGAGAAAATCGGTTTTATTTAATTTGCGGGGGCGGTAGGGGGCGTGGCAAAATTTTTACAAATACAAAATGTGCGCATTTACTTAGCAAATATACATACCAAATTTTGTGTCTCTAATTGCTATCGTGTTTGAGAAAATCGGTTTTATTATATTTGAGGGGGCGGTAGGGGGCGTGGCAAAAATTTTACAAATACAAAATGTGCGCGTTTAAGCGAATATACATACCAAATTTTGTGTCTCTAGTTGCTATGGTGTTTGAGAAAATCGGTTTTATATCATTTGCGGGGGCGGTAGGGGGCGTGGCAAACATTTGAAACAAACTCGATAAGCGTACATATGACACGAGTCTACATACCAAATTTGGTGGCTCTAGCTCTTATAGTCTCCGAGATCTAGGTGTTCATACAGACGGACGGACGGACGGACGGACGGACGGACGGACAGACGGACATGGCTAGATCGTCTCGGCTGTTGATGCTGATCAAGAATATATATACTTTATGAGGTCGGAAAAGCTTCCTTCTGCCTGTTACATACATTTTAGCGACTTTAATATACCATTTTCACCCTATGGGTGTATGGTATAAAAAGGGAGGGGGGGGTCCAGCTAAGAAGACCATCCAGATCGACAGCGGCGCCCCAACAGCCTGTGTGAAGACCAGCACCGGCACCGTCTAGCGCGACAAGCTAGACCCTGGACGCAGTAGGACCGGTAGCGACACAAAGAGCGTCCAACAATTAAATACATCATAAATTAAAATTGTTTGCAAACAAAAACCATTGTAAGAAATATTGTGAAATTGCGAAACATTAGGTAGGAAGATCACTGCGATGATCGAGTACAAAAAAAATATATAATAATTATTTATTTATCTTAGAGTTAGGACTAATTACAAATTAGTCGGAACTTAGTTACTAAGCGCTAGCTGCTTGGGCCTTCGGCTTGTGTATTACATATTTAGTTTACCTATTTCATTTACCTATTTTATTTATTTACTTTTCCATTTTGTATGAGTAATTATATTTTCTAAATTTAAACCCATAGGATGTGGTAGTAATTTGTTTTTTTGAGGTAGTTTATAATCATTAAGAGGTTTGTTGGAGTAGGGTTTGCAAGGATTGATATGGGGCAAAATTGTTCAAAGATTTCTTCCCTAATGTGGGAGGTTGCAGGGCAGTTTTTATACCATACACCCATAGGGTGAAATGGTATATTAAAGTCGCCAAAATATATGTAACAGGCAGAAGGAAGCTTTTCCGACCCCATAAATTATATATATTCTTGATCAGCATCAACAGCCGAGACGATCTAGCCATGTCCGTCTGTCCGTCCGTCCGTCTGTATGAACACCTAGATCTCGGAGACTATAAGAGCTAGAGTCACCAAATTTGGTATGTAGACTCGTGTCATATGTACGCTTATCGAGTTTGTTTCAAATGTTTGCCACGCCCCCTACCGCCCCCGCAAATGATATAAAACCGATTTTCTTAAACACTATAGCAACTAGAGACACAAAATTTGGTATGTATATTTGCTTAGTAAACGCGCACATTTTGTATTTATAAAAATTTTGCCACGCCCCCTACCGCCCCCGCAAATCAAATAAAACCGATTTTCTGAAAACCTATTTTAGCTAGAGACACCATAGTTGGTATAAATATTTGCTTAGTAATTGCGCACAGTTTTGATGTGTAAAGATTTTGCCACGCCCCTTTCCGCCCCCGTAATTTGAAAAAACTCGATTATCTCCCGTAATTTTCAACCTTGTGCAATCAAATTTAGCACACTTAAATTTGATACTAATATCAAGCAAAATACCAAATTGGATCAAAATCGGAATAAAAATAGCCAAGTTATGCATATAAACGTTTTTCCATATGGCCGGAAGTGGCCGTTGGCTGGTGGGGGCGCTAGGGTGCTCGAATGCTTGAGTGAGCGAAATACTAAGATATGCTTCTAAAAAGCATGCAAACAGATTTTTTTAAAAATACGAAAATGCATTGGTTATTATAAATTTAAAATATTTGTTTTACTGGTGACTTTGACTTCACTTTTTGACTCACTGCGTGATTGAAAACACATAATTTTTTTTGATGTACTTAAATTTAAAGTAATTGCTACCATTTTTTATAAATATGGGTCGCGGAAAATCTTTAACCGATTTTGAAAGAGGTCAAATTAAAGGCTATATTGAATCTGGCCTAAAACATAATGAAATAGGAAAGAAAATTGGTCGAAGCCAAAACGTGGTAACCAATTTTCTTCGTAATGAAGCAAATTACGGGAAAAAATGAAAGGAGGAAAAAAATATGCTACAACGGCATCAGAGAGGCGTCTAATCCTTCGAACTGCTTCGAATTCCCACCTCTCTGCCAGTAAAATCAGGGATGAATGCGGTGTAAATGCTAGTTTGGCAACGGTAAAAAGAGTTCTTCGGAATGCTAAACACTTAAAGAGATTAAAAATAAAAAAAAAACCTCCTCTTAATGATGTACGAAAGGAAGCACGACTTCGATTTGCCCGGGATCACATGACTTGGAACAAGGAGTGGAAGGCTGTGGTCTTCTCCGGCGAAAAAAAGTTCAATCTCGACGGACCGGACGGCTATAACTATTATTTTCACGATATGAGAAAAGAGGAATGCTTTTTGAGTCGTCATCACTCCTGTAAAGGAGGCGTAATGGTTTGGGGAGCCATATCGTTCTATGGAACTTGTGAGCTGCAGTTTGTTTCATCAAAGATGAATGCGAATGTCTAAAAGACTGTGCTCCAAAAGGCTTTTCCCCAGTTTTCCGAAATTTTTGGACCTATTCAATGGACATACCAACAAGACAACGCCCCTATCCATACAGCCCTGGTGACAAAACAGTGGATTAAGGACCATAATATCAACTTGCTCGAGTGGCCGCCATACTCCCCAGACATAAATATTATAGAAAACATTTGGGGACTTTTATCCAGGAGAGTGTATGAAGGGGGAAGACAATTTCAAGACTCGGCGACCCTGGTTGAAGCGATTAAAAAAGCCTGGTCAACTATTTCACTGAGTGAAATTGAAAAATATTCCGATTCCTTATCAACTCGAATGTTTGAAATAATTAAGAATAAGGGTGGTCATACCAAATATTAAATAATGCAGAAATAGTGTCTTTTATTATTTAAGTTAGCAAGTGCCATGAAATATTGCTGTGAATAATTTTTTTTTTATAGTTTTGTTGGTCAAACCTATTCATTTGAGCCAAAAAAAGTGTAGATTTTCAGTTATGTTTTTGAAAATATAATAAAAAAAATATAAAAACCGAACCCAAAAGAAAAAAAACGTTTGTATTTTATAAATAATTAATTGTTTCACTTAACAAAAATTATTTGGTTCAAATCCGAGTCCTCGTTATAAAGATATTAAGTTCTAAGTTTAAAAATTAAGTCAAACCTATTCAGTTGAGCGGCAGTTGTACTTCATTTAGTACGTGTTCTATGTTTTGGTCGGATGTTGAGTTGCAGTTTGGACAGGGTGTTATGTCGTTCGGGTTGATGTAGTGTTGTTGAGTGAATCTTGTGTGTCCTAATCTAAGTCTTAGAATTTTTATTTGGTCCATCCTTTTTTTGTAAAGTGTTTTTGAGATAGTCCCCTGTGAGTGTTCGATTCCTGTTTAACTGTTGGTACCATGTGTTGCAGCTATCTATGTTGTTTTAAAGTTTTTGGGATAAGTTATTTTTAAGGAGTTTGTTTATATCAGTGCAATTAAAGTTGGGGGTGTAGTGGAGGGGCATATTTATGGTCGATTTGGCGGTTTGGTCGGCAAGTTCGTTGCCTTTAATGCCACAGTGGCTGGGGATCCAGAGGAGTTTTATTTTGGTGTTGGTTTTTGTTAAGATTGATCTTATTAAAGTGGGGTATAAATTGTTGTTGTTGATGTTGCTTATGGAATTGATAGCTGACAGGGAGTCGGAGCATATTATGAATTTACCTTTCTTGGTTCTTGTCAGATTTATTGCTTCAAGAATGGCTATTGTTTCTGCGGAGAGGATGGAGGAGTAGTGTGGTAGGATGCCTGTTTTTAGAACTGTTGTATCGGTGGTTATGGCGAATGTGGCAGTTTTATGTTGCAGGGAGCCATCTGTGAATATATATTTGTGTTGTTTGTGTTTGTCTTTATGTTCTAGGAAGATTATTTGATATATTTCTGGTGATGTGTCAGGTTTATTAAACTTATGTAAGGAAGTGTTGATGGTGGAAGGTGGAAATAGCCATGGAGGTGTGATTGTTTGTCTGTTGGGTGGTGGAAGGTAGGGAATGTTGTGGTCTTTGCAAAGCGTAATGATTTTTTCTAGTGTGGATTTTAGTTTCTTATTATTTTGATTTTTTATTTGAATGGTGAATTTATGGATTGAAGAGTTAGCACTGTGGAGGATTGTTTTGTATGTTTTGGCTGTCATAAGGTTTGTTTTTTGCTCTATTGTGGGTAGGTTGCCTTCGAAAAGTAGGTTGGGGATGGGTGTTGAGGGGAGAGCGCCAAGGGCTGTGCGTATTCCAGCATTATATGTTGTTTTTAGTTTGTTTAGCGTAGATCTAGGCGCGTGGCCATAAATGAATATGGCATAGTCTATTTTGGCTATGAGTGTTGCCGTTGTTATGTTAAGAAGTGTATGGGTGTTGCAGTTAAACTTGGGGCTTGCTAAACATTTTATTATATTCAGTTTGTTGTTAAGGGATGGTTGGATGTGTTTAATGTGTGAGTCCCATCTGTATTTATTGTTTATTGTTAGTCCTAGTATTTTGAGTTGGGTTACCAGGGGGATTGCTACATATATTGTTGGAAGATAGGGTACAATTGCAGTTTTGTTTCCTGCAAATGTGTAGGTGTTGGCATTTGTTAAGGGATAATGATGCTCCAGAGTATGAGCACCATTCTTGGATGTTTGCAAAAAAGGAATCTAGATTGAAGGTTTGGTTTTTTTCTCTATTGAGTGGGACTATAAGGAAGTAATCATCTGCATAGGCACTAAAATGGATTTCTTTTTGTAAGCTGATTATATTGGCAAGTTTGTTGTAGGCGATTAGGAAGAGGATAACTGATATTGGTGAACCTTGGGGGATGCCATTAAGGAGTGGGAAGGGAGAACTGAATGTGTTGGACATACATTGTTAAAGAGGTGGGTAATTCTTGTTTTGACTATGTTAGAGGTGTTTTTTATCATAGGGAAGGATATTCTATTGAGGCCCGGTGTGGTACCTTTAAGTGAGTGAAGTGCGGATAGGATTTCAATTTGCGCTATATCGGCTTCTATTATTTGTGCTGAGGGGTGGGGTATATAGTTCAATGGTTTATTAGAGTGTTTGTTTGTAATAAAGGTTGGATTGAAATTGATGTCTTTGGATTACTCCTTTTGTGAAGTTTAATGTTTTGTGTTCTGACGCGGAAATATTGATATCAGTCATTTTTGTTAGTTTTAATAGTTTTAATGCTTGCAGTTTGTTTTTTGTTTTTATTAGAAGTGAGCCGTCCCTTATTTTTTTTGCAAGATTGGACTTCGCCTCCGCAAGTGTAATCAATTGTTTTTTTAATTATGAACGGTGATACTTTTTCAAATGAACAGTTGTCATTTCGTTTTAATATTATGTATGTTGGTTCGCCCAAATGTTTGTTGTTGGGTTGAATGTCTGGTGGTTCGTGCATGGTTGGTGTTGTCGGGCTCAAGCCCGGCTTAACGGTTAGCAGTGAGTGTTTTGTTTTTGTTTTGCTTTGTGCTTGAACTTTGTTTGTCGAGTTTGAATTTTGTTGTTTATTTTTTTGTTGCGTAGAGCGAGGTTTGGTGTTTGCTGTGACACGTCTTATCTCTGTGGAGGTTGAAGTGTGACTGAAATATAATAATATTTTTAAGCAAATTGCTCGTTGAAGGGTCAACAAAAAAAAAACTTATATAATTAAATACATACAAAAAACATCAATTATTGTCACACATACATACACCATATAAAATGTTTTGTAGTAAGGCTGACAAATTGTTAGGGAAGCAGTTAGAGTTGCATACAAGTTTAAAGCAGTTAGAAGCCTTAGAAACTAGAAACTTAACTAGCAAGGTGATCGAGGAAGTAAAAGAGATAAGGAATCGGTGGATGCCGAACCATGACAAATTGCTACAGCAGGGGATCGATCACCAGTATTTCAGAGATAAAATACATGAAGAAGTGTTAAAGATAGTTGCCAAAATAATAGCCATAGGAGAGGCAGAAAAACCAGGCACTACTAAGTCGGTGTGCGTTGAAGCTGGGTCGAACATGTCAGGGATGTTTGAAGATAACAAAGGAGACTCGCTCGGGGATGCGACCTCTAGTAACGAGAACGCTAATGTTAACCAGGAGAAAATTAAGGGGAAGGTTTATCAGCTACAGGAATATTTGGATTTGGTAACTAAAGATTTGCCTACCATAGACAATAGAACAGGCGAAATATATACTAAGAAAATAAAATTCTTCTATGAAAAGGTACAGATATACCAAGCTTATGTGGAGAATGAAACGGTTAAACTTTAAAGAGGTAATAGAGGAATTGGAGTTCGATGTTCAGAATACCTTGTTGGCATTAGAAAATAAAATAAACGATCAGAAAAACTTGAAGGTTGATAATGTTGCCGTGAGAGACGAATTACCGGTGTTGCCGAAAATTCAGGTACCCACATTTTCTGGAAAGCCTAGAGAATGGGACCTGTTTATGGAATTGTTTGGGGAATTAATTGAAAAAAGAGAGGATTTGAGTCCTACTCTTAAGTTCAACTATTTAAAATCCGTGTTAAAGGGCGAAGCGAAGAGCATGGTAGCTCACCTATTGTCAGGTTCAGCTGATAATTATAATGCTGCTTGGGAATTATTAATCAAGCGGTATGAAAATAATCGGAGGGTATTTTCCGAGCAATTAAATCGGATCGTTGATCTACCGATGATCAACAGTGAATCCGCAAAAAGTATAAAGGGAGTGATTGACATAATTAATGAGTCAGTGCACTTAATTAAAATTAAAGCAAATTTGTCAGATGAAGTTGACGTAATATTCGCTCAACACATACTTCGAAAATTTGATAGAGAGGTTCTACATTTGTATGAGAGTCAGATTAGGAAAACAAGGCAGATACAAATGCTATCTGATGTCATGGAATACTTGGATCAAAGATATTGTTCGCTAAGTGCCATGAGGGAAGAAGAGAAAAACCCGCAAAAAGTAGTTTCATATGCGGCTTTTGAAAATAACTGTCCGATTTGCAAAGTTGGCGGGCATAAAGCGTATAAGTGCTATAAATTTAAAGGTTTGACACCTATGGAAAGGTATGAAACGGCCAAAAAAGGGCAGCTGTGCACACGATGATTGAACCATTCAAGCAATAAAGAATGCACTAATGAGATGGTCTGTTCATTGTGCAGTAAAGGACACCATACTCTACTCCATTTTGAAGAAATACAGGAGAGAGTTAATACTTGTATAACGGCTCAACCCACACTGTTGGCCACAGCCCTAATACAAGTAAAAGATGTAAATGGAGGATATAAAACTCTAAAAGCCCTAATTGATAGTGGTTCACAGAGCACTATTTTGTCTGAAGAGGCAGCTCAAATATATAAATTACCTAAAGTAAAAATACACACTGAAATAAGTGGCGTGTCCTCAATAAATGCCAAAAAATCAAAATATAAGGTAAAAATATATGTCAAGACGCGAAATCCCCGGAAAAGACATCTTAAGGTTGAGGCGATTGTGTTGCCAAAGTTAATGAAAGCTCTTCCATTAAAAACGGTAGACGTGGATATGTCAAAATGGCAATCCTACGTACTAGCTGATCCTACCTTTAATAAACCTGGTATGGTTGATATAATAATGGGGGTTCACGTATATACCCAAATCTTAAAAGGGGGAGTTACAAAGATTGATGGCCTACTAGGTCAAAATACTCAATTTGGTTGGATCGTCTCGGGATGCACCAAATCGAAAAGTAATAAATCTGTAGTGGCAACAACAATATATGTCACAGGTATGCAACAGCGTTGTGAGAAGAACAAAGGTAAACGTGAAAATAAATACAATACAATTCAAAACAAACTCAACAGCAAAATTCAAGAAATAAGTCAGCATTTGACTCCTCCAGCAGGACCTCACCTTGGAGGTAAGAGGTAAAAGAAATAATTTTTCAAAGTAATAAAGAAATAAAGTTATGCCCCCCGGCAGGACCTCATTTCGGAGGTACAGTGAAAACTGGGGAAGAAAAAGTGGATATCCCAGTACAAAATAAGAATATTCAGGTGGCAATGGTTGAATTAACTAATGATTATAAAAAAAATAATGTCAAAATAGATTCCGGTAATAAATTGTCCGAATCTGCATTACAAAAAGGGCGGATAAGGCAAAATATTTATAAAAGGACAACAGCTAAGAATCAGCTGAAGAACCTATCAGCGATATTTAAAAAAAGTGGAGCAAAGATCAGATTGGAACAGGTCGAAAAGTAAAAGTAGTTATTTTTTAAATTTTCCACCATATAAAAAGGCTAGAAGTCAACACAGTAATGCAAATCAGGAGTAGGTAGATATCCCGAACCAGAAATTGGGCAATATTAGTAATATGCCAAATATAAAATAATATGAAATCCAGTAGAAGCCAATTTAGTAAACCATACAGCAGAATTGGTAAGAATAGGGAGTCAGTTACAATCGGTAAAGGGAACATCAGATTGACTAGGTTTTGAGCGTCCATCATGTAACTTGTCATGCTTTTTCAACAATAGTTATCTTACTAATGATAATATTAATAAAAGTTTGTATAAGACAATTAACTATAAAAATAAATTCCAAAACGTCGCATTTGGCGGCCCTTGGCAGAATGTTTAAGATTAAACATCGTGTTCATCTGAATTGGCTTCACCAAATCAGATTGACCAAAAAAATTACAAAACGGAAGACAAACAAAACATGCATCCACACTTTGTGGAAAACACTTAAGATTATAACAGCGGCGCCATATCAAGTAGCCAACACTGAGCATGAAATATAAACATTAGAATAAGCATTTTTAAGAACAATTGTCGCTCCCTAGAGTTTAAGAGTTCATTTATATACACAACACTTTTGTAAATAAAATCAGTTCATATTTTGAATTCCACGAATCAAGATCGGGTTATTATTTCCTTCTCTTGAAAGCCCTATTCAGCCAAAGTCTAAAACACAGATCAAGTCCTTTTTAGGCCTGTGTGGCTTTTATAGGAAATTTATTCCTAGATTCGCTCATATAGCAAAACCTATGTATAACCTTAAAATTGAAAAAAAAAAAAATGGTAACACGGATTTCCATGATATGAGGATATAAAGAAGCAGTAGAAAAGCTCAAATTTCTAAAAGAATTTAAAGTTACTACCGATGCAAGTATTGTCGCACTAGGGGTCGTCTTATCTCAAGAAGGCAGGCCCATTTGCTTCGCTAGCCGAACCATAAATAGTCACGAAGAAAATTATAGTACTATTGAAAAAGAGTTATTGGCAATCGTCTGGGCGACGAAATATTTCAGGCCGTATCTCTACGGAAGAAGTTTCGAGGTTCTTAGTGACCACAAACCTTTAGTTTGGCTTAGGGAACCCAACATGAAACTCCAACGCTGGAAAATAAAGCTTAGCGAATATGATTTTAAAATTAAATATATCCAAGGCAAGGAGAATCATGTGGCAGACGCCTTATCAAGAATACAATTACCTAATGGAGAAGTATTGGTAACCGATAACCTTACAACTATAGCAACTGTGCACAGTGCTCCAGAGGATAACCATAGATGTATTCAAATAACAGAAAGACCATTGAATTATTTTGAGAGACAAATAAAATTTGTTAAGGCAAGTCGAAATTATGAAAGCGAAACCAGGTATTTTTCAAAAACTAAAATTACTATTGAGTACAAAGAAATGACCTCTGAACTAGCAAAGCATATAATTTTAAAGTATTTTTTCATGCGAAATAGTGCAATCTTTATGGAAGAAGAAAATGATTTTGGTATATTTCAAAGAGAATACATTCGTCTCATAAACTCAAGTATCAAGTATAGGTTACCAAGACTTCAACCATATTGCGCGACATTTTGACATATGCTGAACTAAAAGAGATTATACTGAAAATTCATTTGGACACTCTTCACTCAGGCTTCAATAAGGGAGAAATGACTTTTAAGCAGCAATAGTATTACCCAAAATCGGCAGAAATTATGCAAAACATTATTAACGATTGTAATATTTGCAATTTAAGTAAATACGGATTTACCTTTAGAAATTACACCAGAACTACTCACGATTAGGGAAAAGTTATTATTGACTTCTACATTATAAAAAAAAAAATTCCTTTCTTGTATTGATGTATACTCAAAGTTCGCTACCCATAGAAGTTAAAGGCAGGGACTGGTTAGAAACCAAGAGAGCGTTACTAAGGATTTTTAACAATATGGGAAAACCACAATTCATTAAAGCGGACAAAGATTCCTCCTTTATGAGTCTAGCAATCCACGAATGGTTAAAGAAAGAAAATGTTGAACTCCAAATTACTACAAGTAAAAATGGAATAGCTGATGTAGAACGATTGCACAAAACATTGAATGAGAAATTTCGAATAACCAATTCAGTTAATAACACAGAAGATATAGAAACTTCAGTAGAGACAATATTGTTCACCTATAATCATAAAATGATACATTCAACAACTGGACAAGCTCCAGCTATGATATTTCTTTATTCAGGGAAACCAACAGTCAATACGCAAACTAAGAAAATACACAAAATTGAAAAACTTAATAAAAGCAGAGTTTGAAGTTGATACCAGATTTAGAAAAATGCCAGATGCGAGACCTAAAATCTCAAACCCCTTTCGAAACACAGGAAAATAATTGAACTAGATGAAAAACATTGTTTAAGAATAAACATCGTGTTCATCTGAAGCGGCTTCACCAAATCAGATTCAAGAAAATGTAATAAAAATGTACTTGTGTCACAAACAACTAACATAGCATATGACTAAAATTACAATCAGCCACACGCATTGTGGGAACAAACACTTGTAATTGTAAACTAACCCAAAACGATCACAACGGCAGGATGTCAAGTGGCCGACGCCGTGCCCAAAATAATAAATAATTTTCAACCCCCGAAAACGTGGGTCATTAGAATAAGATCTCCTAAGAACAATTGTGACCTCCTAGAGCCTAAGATTCCCTATATAAACTCCGTACTTTAGTAAATAAAATTAGTTCATATTTTGAATTCAACGAATGAAGATTGGGTTATTCTTTCCTTCGCCCTGGAAGCCCTATTCAAACATTATGAAGAAGAGAATAGAGGCAGAAAAATAATTCATCACAGAAGTAAATTTAAATATCAAAGAAGCTAACATCGGCTGTGCCGAAGTTTATATACCCCTGCAGTCCATGGCCATAATATTTTTACATGTTCCAAACTCTTTTTCTGTATCTCAATTCATTAATGCACAAAACCTTTCAAATATCATTTCAATTTCTTCTTCTTCTTCCCCATCCCCTTTTACATGCATGCCGCGATTCGCACGCATACACATATAGTTTATGTAGCGATGCGTCTGTATGTGTGCATGCGTGTGCTCTATTGATTTGATGATGACGTAGTAGGCAGCAAGCCGATCCGATTTATATCGGCTGTAACTTGTGTTCTATTTATCCAATCAGATCCGATTCTGCCAATTTTCATACTTTATTTTTCCCAGGTAATAAAAAGCCCCCAAAAATTTCATCCCGATAGCTTCTAAGATGGCTAAGTGAAACGCATACGCACAGACGGACGGACAGACGGACATGGCTATATCAACTCAGCTTCTCATGCTGATCAAGAATATATATACTTTATAGGGTCGGAAACGTCCTCCTTCTGTGCGTTACAAACATCTGACCAATTTTATAATACCCTCTGCAAGGGTATAAAAATAGACAAAAAGACCTTATTTAACGATTTCGAGAGCTGGGCATCGAACCAGGGACATTTCGATCGCTAAGCGACAAACACTCTATCTGCACAGCGACCGGGATACATACAAAACTGATGCCAATATTTCTTCATATTCTTTCCACAGGGGCATATCCTATTCGCATTGCCGCTGTTTTGTCGAAAATTAAAAATTTTGGTCGAGTGAGCTATTGAAATGCGGTGTTGTACAACTTCACGTCACACACACACTACGAAGCCAGAGCATGTATCGACGAGTGTACACATGCATAGACAGAACGAAATCACAAACGACATAGGCCTGCCTTCGTCGTTCTGTAGTCTGTGCTACACTAAATATTTTCGTAGCTGCTTGGCCCTCTCCCCACTTTCCGCTCTCATTGAGAGTACGTACGTTCGGGTTTTTGCCGAAGTTCTCTGGGGTTCCATGACTAGGCTAGCGTTTGCAATCAAAAAATCATGCGTTTGTCCCATCTATGTGTTGTATGGTTAGTGGTTGAAGTCTTGTGGCTTAAGTCTATGAGCACCACTGTACATACATATATATATGTACATACATACAAGTACGTACATAAATGTACTTATGTATATGTGCATAAGAAAAATTAATTTGATTAAAAGAAGTATGTAGTACATATGTACATGTACTTATGTATATACGTACATATGAAAAATAAATTTGAAAAAAAAAGGAAAGAAAATTCGCCATGACATGACTGCGATTTCAACCAACACATAACGTACACATGCTGGTTGTGTATTTAGCATTTCTGCCAAATATTTGATTTATTTAATTTTAATAAAAGAAACAAAAAAAAACATTTTTTTCATGAAAACTACAAGCTAACAGAAAAGGGTATAATAAAAAAAATTGGCACTCCCCTCTCTATATACCCGGCGCGGGTTCGAACCGCGTCTCCGTTCTAAACGTACCAGACAATGAGCCATTTACCACCAGCACATTTATGAGAATTTCGCGAGATCAGAGTCAATAAGAAAGTTACGTGAAATATATCTTGTCGTTTATCCATTAAAAGAATAAATGGAAAGAAAAAAAAAAATACCCATAAAAAAAAGTTAGCCGCACACTTTTCAACCGACACTTTTCAAAAATTTACGTGTGGAGCAAGCCAATAAGAGAGTAACAAAAAATTTATAGTGTGTGTGAAATGAACAAGAATGCATTGCACAGTGGTTTACTTTTGGTAAACTCCTTTCAAAATAATAATATACAAATGGCGCAATAAAATATATTCTATTTCTTTATTTAGTCAAGATTATGATAAAACACCAATTTTAGACATTTAGATAGAATTCTTTTTAAAATTCTGTTAAAAAATGAAACAAATCACTTGAAGTAAATGTTAAATTTTAAATATGATGCGACATGGTACTGGAAAAAATGAAGAGAAAGCTTATTTTATAATCATCTTAGTCAAAGAGTTTCAATTTTACTCACTCTAAATAATCCGTTTTGCCGCTAAACCCGCTGATGTAGGCACCGTGCTGCCCAGCGTAAGGGAGAACAAATCCTTGTTAGAGTCACGTATAAAGCTAGCAAAACGCTGTATACTACCGCCTCCATCGTAGATGATAGTATGTATTGAATTTTTGTCGTGGCATAGATCGAGTCATCATCGTAAACAGTCGATTGATTGGGTATAATCAGGGGTACAATGGAACGGCCTCCCACAGTTGAATAGGTCTCCTCACCTTTCATCAGAGTCCGGGTAAGATATTGGACAGTACGGAATATCGCTGGCAGATTATAACTTTAATACTTAGAGGTGTGGATGATTGCGATAAATATCGTAAAAATAGGCAGTGTGACCCTGTGGCAACTCTGTTACACTGCAATGTTGCCCAACGCCAAAGTTTTTACAGTTAAATTTTGGGAACACCCCACAATTTAGCAAAAAAATACATTGTGAAAATTTATATATTTTTTTTATCGGAAAGTGGAGTAAAAGAAATTGAAGATGCCAGGAAAAGTGAATTATTTATCCAAGAAGTGAGTGCTAGTTTTATTTTTTTCTGTGTTTCCAGATTTTTATGAGTATATGTATATGTACATATATTTGCGTTTCAATACATATGCATGCATGAATGTACATATACAACCCAAACCACTATTAATTGGTACGGCAAGATTTTTTTCAAAGTTCGAATTTCAATTGGTTGTATTTATCTCCAATTGTTAATTCAACATACGAGTTTATCCTTTTTCTATTATCTTTCATTTGGTATCAAAATACTAATTTGTTTCATATCAGAAAAACTTAAAAAGTTTATTTAAATGAAACCATGTCAAAAACACCTAAAAATAGTGTGACCATTATTAATTGGTACGGCAACTTTATTTATTATTAAAACTGAGTAACATCTCCTTTATTTAAAATGACTGCCCTAATTCGATCTCCCATAGTATTAACTAGGTTTTTACAATTTTCTGGAGTTATTGAATCCCAAACTTCTTGAATTTTTGACTTTAATCCTGCCATATTTACATGTATGGAAATTCTCACTATGTACAGTATGCGCATAATCACAAGTAGGTATATGTGTATATATACATATGTATATAGAAATAAATATAAATATGCCCATCGCCAAAACTATTCCAGTTTTAACTTTATTCTGAAACTTTAATTTCTTAAATATTAACATAAATGCAATTTTTACTATTCTTTTTATTATTTGGAGAAATAAATATATTTTTCAAACGCTGTTCCTGGTATCTCGCTCCACAGACACAAACACAGAATTTTCTCAAATTAGTATGATATATACAGAAATACACATTTCATACAAACGTTGCTATATTTGAGTTTTGTTATAACCTTGCAGAGGGTATTATAAAATTGGTCAGATGTTTGTAACGCACATAAGGAGACGTTTCCGACCGCACAAAGTGTACATACATATTCTTAATCAACATGAGAAGCTGAGCTACACATGCCCGTCTGTCCGTCTGTGCGTATGCGTTTTACTCAGCCATCTTAAAAGCTTAGGCAGATCAAGTTTGACAATCTTAAGGATCGGACCAATAAATAGAACACAAGTTACAGTCAATTTAAATCGGCTCTGCTCAACCGCTGCCGGCTGCGCTGCCTGCTGCCTACTACGTCATTGCTCGAATCATCAGTGCACACGCATACACACACACAGACGCAACGCTACATAAACTATATGTGTATGCGGCCCAATCGCGGCATGCATGTAAAAGGGGATGGTGAAGAATAAGAAGAAATTGAAATGATATTAGAAAGGTTCTGTGCATTAATAAATTGATTTACCGAAAAAGAGTTTGAAACTGCAAGGGTATATAAACTTCGGCACAACCTTCTTTGATATTTTTTTAATTCAAGATTTTTAATAATAATATTCACAATATTATTTATAATTACTAGGATTTGTAATTTCTTCACACTTAGTAATAGCACTAACCATAGAATACATAGATGCGTCAAACTCAAGATTTTTTGATTACAAACGCTAGCCTGAGCCTGGAACCCCAGAGAACTTCGGCAAAAGCCGAACAGCCTAGAACAGAGCCCGGCACTCATATCCCGAGGGGGACGAACACGTTCGGCACCTCGTATGCGTGTAACCGAACGGCTGCCGAAGTCCTCACACAGAGCATGAGGGTGGATTTAGTTGCCCTCAGCATTTCGACGCGAGCACGTCTATGTCGCTTTGCTCGATCGCTACACATGAAAAAATTAATGCCTTCATTCTTTTTATGTAACTGGCAACTTTTGCAATATTCTATTCGAAACAGTCTGACAGATAACTATTTAGAAGATCTCCTTCGGATAAAAAGTTATCCAAAAAATATAGAAGTAAAGCAAATAGTTGAGTTTCAAAAAATGTATTAATTCGAAATTATTGGTTTTCCATCGCACTTTTAATTTTTCTTGCTTTCGTCACATGCAATTTGCGTAGTGTAAGGCAACTTACGCACACAAGCAAGCGCACACATACATTGACAGTTTTCGTTGGCTCTCTTTGTGCCGGGCCCTGGCCTAGAACCCCAGAGAGCGGCCGCAGCGAGAGCGAAAACCGTTCGCTCGTAGCAGTGTCGCTACGCATCGAAAATAATTCAGTCTGTCACAGATCGCAGAACGATGAACGCATGTCTGTGTCGCTGTGTTCTTGTTTTGCATATGTATGTAGAGCTGGAAAAACATCGATGTTTGCGACCATCGATGTTTTCGATGTTTTCAGCGTCAAACATCGATGAAACATCGATGTTTCGATGTTTGCGCGGTATTTTCAAAATTATTCATTTATTTTAATATTAAATAAAAACATAGCGACTAAGCAAGATTTGTGTTTATATTTTAATTATATACTTTGATTTAGTATAAAATAACAATTCATTCATTTTTATAACTAATTGAAATTAAAGGTAATACATTGTTTTAAAGCTTTTCATTTCCTTACACTATAGTCATTCAAAAAACAAACGAAAAAAAGAAAAGAATTATAGATCATTTTGAATATTCTTGTTTAAAAACAAAAGCTTGTTTACAACACTTGATTTCAGGGAGCATCGTCTATCCGAAATCAATTGGCCAGCCTTGCTAAATAACCGTTCGGATTCGCAGGACGACGCAGGCACGCATAGAAATTTTTTGGCCAATTTTTGTAAGACTTCTGTATCCGATGAACAACCCTAAAGAAATTTTGTAAATAAGATAATATTAACTGTCAATTTGTAAAATTTACTTTCATACCTTCCAATATTCTAGTGGATTGCATTCCTCTGAAGCAATTGGATTCTCCAAGTGCTGTCGCAAAACAATTATGGCACTGCTTTTAGATGTCGAGACTTTGGATTGCATTTTTTCATAAAAGAAAACCTGAGTGGCGTTGTTGTTGGTGGCGTTGGTTGAGGGGTTTGCTTTAGTTTTGAGATTTCGATGGACAATTCTTCCTCTACAGCTTTAGAAGCCTGTTCGGCATTTAAGGCTGACAAAAAGCCATCTTTTTATACCATACACCCATAGGGTGAAATGGTATATTAAAGTCGCTAAAATGTATGTAACAGGCAGAAGGAAGCTTTTCCGACCCCATAAAGTATATATATTCTTGATCAGCATCAACAGCCGAGACGATCTAGCCATGTCCGTCTGTCCGTCCGTCCGTCCGTCTGTCCGTCCGTCCGTCCGTCCGTCCGTCCGTCCGTCCGTTCGTCCGTCCGTCTGTATGAACGCCTAGATCTCGGAGACTATAAGAGCTAGAGCCACCAAATTTGGTATGTAGACTCGTGTCATATGTACGCTTATCGAGTTTGTTTCAAATGTTTGCCACGCCCCCTACCGCCCCCGCAAATGATATAAAACCGATTTTCTTAAACACCATAGCAACTAGAGACACAAAATTTAGTATGTATATTTGCTTAGTAAACGCGCACATTTTGTATTTATAAAAAATTTGCCACGCCCCCTACCGCCCCCGCAAATTAAATAAAACCGATTTTCTTAAACACTATAGCAACTACAGACACAAAATTTGGTATGTATATTTGCTTAGTAAATGCGCACATTTTGCGTTTATAAAAATTTTGCCACGCCCCCTACCGCCCCCGCAAATTACATAAAACCGATTTTCTTAAACACTATAGCAACTACAGACACGAAATTTGGTACGTATATTTGCTTAGTAAATGCGCACATTTTGTATTTATAAAAATTTTGCCACGCCCCCTACCGCCCCCGCAAATCAAATAAAACCGATTTTCTCAAAAACTATTTTAGCTAGAGACACCATAGTTGGTATGTATATTTGCTTAGTAATTGCGCACATTTTTAATGTGTAAAGATTTTGCCACGCCCCTTTCCGCCCCCGTAATTTGAAAAAACTCGATTATCTCCCGTAATTTTTTACCTTGTGCAATCAAATTTAGCACACTTAAATTTGATACTAATATCCAGCAAAACACCAAATTTGATCAAAATCGGAATAAAAATAGCCAAGTTATGCATATAAACGTTTTTCCATGTGGCCGGAAGTGGCCGTTGGCTGGTGGGGGCGCTAGGGTGCTCGTATGCTGGAGTGCGCGAAATATTAAGATATGCTTGCAAAAAGCTTGTGAATGTAAGAGACTATAAGAGCAAGAGCCACCAAATTTGGTATGTATACTCGTGTAGTATATAAATGTTTAGAGTTACTTGGAATTTTGGCCACGCCCACTTACGCCCCCAGAATTTACATAAAACTGTTTTTCTTAAAAACTTTAAGAGCTAGAGACATCAAATTTGGTATATATACTCGCTAAGTTGGTGCGCAGATATTCAGTGTTCAAAATTTTTGCCACGCCCCTTTCCGCCCGTGGAACTTACATAAAACGGATTTTCTTAAAAACAAAAGCAGCTAGAGACATGCAATTTGGTATAAATACTCGTTTAGTTAGCGCGCAGAAAGTAATAGTTCAAAATCTTTGCCACGCCCCCTTCCGCCGCCAAAATTTACTAAAAACTAATTTTCCTTAATACTATTACATCTAGAGACATGAAATTCGGTATAAATAACCCTTTAGTAAGCGCACACACATTAGTTGTTCAAAATTTTTGACACGCCTCCTTAAGCCCTTAGAATTAAAAAATAAATGAAGTAAGTAAGTCGTCTCGCCGACTTGGATATACCATACACCAGTAAAACAAATATTTTAAAGTTATAATAACCAATGCATTATCGTATTTTAAAAAAAATCTGTTTGCATGCTTTTTAGAAGCATATCTTAGTATTTCGCTCACTCAAGCATTCGAGCACCCTAGCGCCCCCACCAGCCAACGGCCAACTCCGGCCATATGGAAAAACGTTCATATGCATAACTTGGCTATTTTTATTCCGATTTTGATCAAATTTGGTATTTTGCTGGATATTAGTATCAAATTTAAGTGTGCTAAATTTGATTGCACAAGGTTGAAAATTACGGGAGATAATCGAGTTTTTTCAAATTACGGGGGCGGAAAGAGGCGTGGCAAAATCTTTACACATCAAAAATGTGCGCAATTACTAAGCAAATATTCATACCAAATTTTGTGTCTCTAGCTAGAATAGTTTTTGAGAAAATCGGTTTTATTTAATTTGCGGGGGCGGTAGGGGGCGTGGCAAAATTTTTACAAATACAAAACGTGCGCATTTACTTAGCAAATATACATACCAAATTTTGTGTCTCTAGTTGCTATAGTGTTTGAGAAAATCGGTTTTATTTAATTTGCGGGGGCGGTAGGGGGCGTGGCAAAAATTTTACAAATACAAAATGTGCGCGTTTACTAAGCGAATATACATACCAAATTTTGTGTCTCTAGTTGCTATGGTGTTTGAGAAAATCGGTTTTATATCATTTGCGGGGGCGGTAGGGGGCGTGGCAAACATTTGAAACAAACTCGATAAGCGTACATATGACACGAGTCTACATACCAAATTTGGTGGCTCTAGCTCTTATAGTCTCCGAGATCTAGGCGTTCATACAGACGGACGGACGGACGGACGGACGGACGGACGGACGGACGGACGGACAGACGGACATGGCTAGATCGTCTCGGCTGTTGATGCTGATCAAGAATATATATACTTTATGGGGTCGGAAAAGCTTCCTTCTGCCTGTTACATACATTTTAGCGACTTTAATATACCATTTTCACCCTATGGGTGTATGGTATAAAAAAAAACGTATTTTCTTAAAAACTATTACACTCAAGACAGTCTAAATATATTTGGCACACTGATACTTGCGACACAAAATTAATAACATACCAAATTTTATTGAAATCGGACGAAAAGTAGCCAAATAAACACGGGCCATTGGCCAAGCTGCCGCTATCAAATCATGTACCAATTTCTCAATAAAAAAAAAAAAATTAAACAAATTAACAACGGTTAAAGTAGGTTTTTAAAACATTTATTAAAATTCATTTAGGTAATAATTACCTTTACATATGTTACTTATTCTAAATTTTTATAAATTTAAATATAATATTATTATATGCATAGCCCTTCATAAATTGTTATTATTCAAAATCTTTAACGCTGGCACAAATTCCTCTATGATAACTATAAATGGTTTCAAAAGTGCGCGCACTAACCCTACTACCAGAAATATTTGAAAATGCCCAATCAATATGGGTATTTCCGTTGGTTGTGGATTCATTTAAACCTAAGAGAGAAGTATAGTTGAAATTATTTACAAGAAAATCATAAATATTTCTACCACAGCCTGAGAGGCATTGAAGATTAATATTAAAATCTCCGAAAATTAAAGAACTGTTTCCTAATACATTTGAATTTTCCTGGACAAGTCTCTGAAACTCATTTTTAAATCTTGTCAAGGGATATGTTGGACTTCTATAAACAACCAAAATACCTAAAGCGCTATTTTTCATAAGAGCAAATTCAAAAACAGGGGCGGTTAAGCTATTCGATCTAGCATAGAATCGACCACTAGAGCAAAGACTGGTATTCTGCAATAATTCATTTCTAATAAATATAAGAATACCTCTTTTAGGACGAACACCGCTGGCTAATGAGGGGCAATCAAGTCGCACTGCTGTAGAGTAACCCGGAATTTCGAAAGGTTCATTGTCAAACGTGGAAGTCTCTACAAAACACAGTATTGATGACTGGAGCATCAGTTGATTAGAAGATACATCCCGAATATGACAGTGCAAATTTTCCGTATTATGGAAGAAAACGTTAAAATTGGAGCTATCAAATAGTGGATCAAAATGTGTATGAAGTGCCTTTTCAGTACGTAACTTTTGTAGTTCCGTCTCAGCTAATGAACCCTGGCCGGATCTTGGGGGAATAAATTGACCTACAATAAAAAGGCCTGCGGCACTAGTTGCTCTGCTACATGCCACATATAATGCTTCACGTTGCATTCCTGAACTGGTGTGGACCACTACTCTGTCATATGTAGCACCTTGACTTTTATGAATAGTTATAGCTTCTGCAGCTACAACCGGAAATTGTTTTCTATCTATTGTGACTTGCTCATTGGATCTAAATTGAAAACTTTTCACTGTTTTCTGAATTGGGGTCCATGAATTTTGTGCACGATGGCGAAGTTTAGCTCGAGCGTTCACTCCTACACTGTCATCTAAAAATTTTATCCAAAGAATTAAAGGAAGATTGGATGTATTGAAATCTATATCCATTAAGGTCCCTGTGGCTCCATTTACGAGACCATCTGCCGTGTCTACATTGACAGTCATCATATACTTGGCAGTGGTTTTTAAAATAAGACGGCTACACAAACCTTGAGTATCAGAAGTTTTAAAACCCTTGACATCTTCTAAATACTTGTTTCTAGCTGTTTCATTTAAATGAACAGCTTTAATAAAGTCTACAGCATCAGAAATATATTCCTCAGTGGGAATAGAAGATAATTTTGCCCTGTTGTAAAAATCTGTATCCCTATTACTAAGAAATAGATGAATTGCTTCATCTGGAACTTGACTAGCGTCAAAAATTCTACTCCTAAACAAATCAATATCTATGGGCGTCATTTGGCCGGATGCCATGTTATTCAATGCTAAAGCAAAAGGTTGATCGTCGCGCTGTCGCATAATCTCTGTGAGTTCAAAAAACTTAAAACGTTCCCACAAAGAAGGACCAACAAGGATGCTATAAGGGTCGTGAGATGAAGAAGTGGACTGAAAAATCCAACGGTCACCTACAGGGCGTAATTGTCTGAGATCGCCGAACACGATTACAGAAATGCCCCCAAAAGGAGAATCTCGATTGTGAAAAATTTGCTTGAGGCGAGAATCTAAATAAGAAAACATTTTAGCCCCCACCATAGATATCTCATCAATAATTAAAAGTTTTAGATCTATGAACCTAGTTCGAAGAGTATTCAGTAGATCAGAACTTAAATCCCTAAAAGCAGACCCAGACTGGTTAATAGGAAGAGAAAACATGGAATGTAGTGTGGAACCTCCTATTCCAAAAGCAGCTTTTCCTGTTGGAGCACACAAAAGAATCTTAACAGTATTTGGGTCGCTTCCTCTCCTGCGATTATACTCTACAGAAAGCGACTGAAAAATTGCAGAAATAAGCCTACTTTTGCCAACACCTGCACCGCCACCTACAAACTCATGGAAAATTTCATTGTTCTTCACATTGTGAAGAACATGAGTGAGAAAAGTTTTCTGCCTAATATTAAGAGACCTAACAACACTTGCCAGATTTTCAGGCGAAATTATTGGCGGGAGTTTAATAACTCGGTTATCATTGTCTGTATCCTGTGGTTGATCATTGGCATTTAAATTTAACAGATTGAGCTGAGAGCTAATTTCAGGGAATGCTAAAACTCTAAACTCCTCGTCAAGTAGAACTTGTTGTTCTAGATTATCTTCTAAATCTCTACCTTCGTTTTCCATTGCTCTTCTAAGTGCGTCTTCTAAATTGTCTAATACATTGTATTTGTTGAACCCGGCCCTAATAACTTCCTCATGGTCATTATAAAACTCCTCACAATTTCTCTGAACTAATTCAATTTGCTCGTCCCTCCATGGAAAATACAACATAACTAATTCCCTAAAGTAATTCTGCCTATCAGTGTTAATATTATATTTCCTATACCTAATTGTGCAAGGCCACTTTCTTAAAGAGATAAAGCCACTACCATCTCGCAAAGCAATACTACCTCCTATAACCTCTCCCTCTTCCTCACTCCTAGTATTGCGACAAGACCTAACGCTAAATTCATAATTGGCTGCAAAATCCTCAAAAATATTTGGCCTTTCTACATAATGGTCAAGTAGCCCTTTAACAAAGATGTCAGTTGAATCCTGAGGCAAACTTTGCAATTGCTGTCTAGATTTGAGCATTTTAACTCGAACATCTGGTAAACTAGTATTTATAAATTTATCCTTATGGCTTATATGGGACATTGACATCCCTAAACAGCAATAGGCAGCTTCCTGAGCAGAGATCTCAGTGCCGCAAATAAATTTGTGACCTATATATTGCAACTTTTCCCTAATACTTAAATTCCCTCTCTCAACACTAGCAACAGCTTCCCTCATTAGCTTTGAAATGCCTCTTTGGGATTTATTTATATAATTAATTATATAGCTGCAGCAAGCATACGGATCCAATATGAACTGAATGTCCATATTGGCCCTCTGCATAGAAAGAATGTGCTTGTTATAAGCATTAATCTTGATTTCGGCAAAAGTTCTTTTCAGAAAAATTTGCGGCTTTTTTAGGCTAGACCTTAGAGCAAGTTTATATTCCTCATAACTGAGGTTCACATTTTCATGTGAGAGAAAGTTTTCAAAATTGCTTAAGTGAGAAATAATGTCAAAAGAAAAACTAGTGTTGAGAAACTTTTGAATCCGCTGAAAATTCTCTCGATGACGAGGTCTATTTTCAGTTTCATCGGAAATTGGCCTCAAGATCTCTGTTTGGGGCATAGGAGGATTGGGTATCCCGAATCTACAAATTTCTTGCCCTCTAACTTTTCGGAGGCAAGTAAAACTGTGACTGTGAGTTTGGTAAACTAAAAAGGGAGCTAATTCCGAATTTGTTATATCTGTGGTAACAAACTGGTCGATGAAGGCTAGGACTGGTGGTATCGAAGCTTCGTTGTTAAGATCGACTATTGGGGCATCTTTCAGCCAAAACATGCCATGAATATGAGGAGAGCCCCTTTGTTGAAACTCAACACGCCAATAAAATTTATTTACACAGTGCTCTCCGAAAATACCTCCCTGACTTTTCATAACTTTTAATAACTCTCTATACCTATGTTCAAAATACCTAGCACATGTAACTGGATCTGATCTAATAAGCCGAGCTTTTTCATTAAATAACAAACCTGATGCTTCCTCCTCTGTTATGTCTACCCTATCTACTGTTTTCCTAAGTATAACAAGCAACTCCGTCCACTTTGTCTCGGCAGCTGACAAAGTTATAAAAAAAGTGGGAAGTCCGAATTGGCGAATCATTGCCATAACTTTTTTTTTCTCATCCTCCCAATGAGCTTTAGAACCCTATAACCCTCATCATGTCGAATTAAATTATTAACAAAATCTTCCCTAAGTATATTAGAAGCTGTGACTGCGCGTGAAGCGCTATGTTTTCGTAAACATATGGAAGTATTATTCCGAATCGTTATAAGCTCTAATTTCTTGTAATCAAAAAACAATTTATCTGTCCTGCAACCTCTTCTATCTACGTTCCTAAGCTCTGATCTAACTATGGTTGCATAACTTGCTGCAGCTCTTCTCTTAGTGCCGGCATAAATTGTTGGAAATGCTAATTCTTCACAATCTGAATCTAATATCATATCTAAGGGCCTTTGCCCTTCTCCTGGAGCTATAGTTATTCTTTGTATGCCGGCATCATCTACCTGAATATTTTCTAGCATTGTTTCCTGACCACCGGGATTAAGTTCCTCGTCTCTCTCTATAGGAAGATCTTGATTTGCAGAATGAGCGGTTTCCTCATTTTGATGTAGAATTCCTTCTACGAATACCCTATCTTCTTCACTAGCATAAAATGGGACTATTTCGGATTCATAAGAATCAAGCCTTTGCTCATTGATTGTGATATTATGCTTCCTATACAACTCTGTATTAACCAAAAATCTAAGTGCTCTTTCGATTCTAGCGGGTCTAACGGTTTCAGCCATAAAATCGTGACCATATTCCATTCGTCTTTTGAGGTGTAGCTCGATAACCTCGGTCTCATTAAATGCTCGTGGTAGCGAAGTAACTATGTTACCGACAGGAATTGGGACATTAACTACAGCTCCTTTAATTGCGCTTTGGCGCTCATGGCCTGTTGCCCTAATTATCATAAAGGGAAGACGAGGAGAAATGACACGCTCTTCTACAATTGGCAAATCTAAAAGACATTCTGGTCGTGCTGTGAAATCTAAACCATGTGATATGGCAAACTTAGACAGGGTGTTTCTTGAAATATGGGCAAAACAAGTGGAACAGAATGTGAACTTGCCATCAGTAGGAGGAAACTGATCAGCAATTTCAAAAATCGAAGCGCTAAAATCATAATTGTTTTCTAAAAAATCGCGAGACTTTACCTTTACTTTATGGGGAAACCATAGACCCTTACAAGAATAACAAATCTGACTGGGGCCTAACTTTACTATGCTATTAAATTTATCCATTAAAAATTCTAAATTAGGTCGACGTGTTGTTCTAGGGTCCCTAGAAGTATTCGCACGGTTCTGTCTATTACGTAACGCATTTCTCGTATTCTCTGCTATTCTATTTTCACTAATGGTCCTATACTGACTTACTCGTTGGCTAACGTTTCTAATAGCTGCGCGATTGTTCATCTGGGCTGCAATTCTTGCACTTCGGCGTGCCAAAGTGTTACGTGCCCGCTCAATCGCCCTACGCTGCTCGTTACTTCTATCCTGTGATCTACGATTTCTATCTTGCTCTCTTTCTATGTTGCGTCGGTATATATTCCTTTGTCTATTTAGTAATCTACGAGCAGTATTTTCGTTCTGCTCTTGTTGCCTATTCAAAGGATTTGAGCGCCGTACCCTATGATCGGCTGTATTTACTGCTTGTTCCCTTCCCCTATAGTTGGAATCTCTTCTACGAGTCGATCGCCGTTGCGTATTTGTCGCCTGTTCTGCCTGTCTGTTCGATGGAGTTGATCGTCGTACCCTATGTCCTACTGTATTTCTTGCTTGTTCCCTTCCCCTATAGTTTGAATCTCTTCTACGAGTCGATCGCCGTTGTGTATTTGTCGCCTGTTCTGCCTGTCTGTTCGATGGATTTGATCGTCGTACCCTATGTCCTACTGTATTTCTTGCTTGTTCCCTTCCCCTATAGTTGGAATCTCTTCTACGAGTCGATCGCCGTTGTGTATTTGTCGCCTGTTCTGCCTGTCTGTTCGATGGATTTGATCGTCGTACCCTATGTCCTACTGTATTTCTTGCTTGTTCCCTTCCCCTATAGTTGGAATCTCTTCTACGAGTCGATCGCCGTTGTGTATTTGTCGCCTGTTCTGCCTGTCTGTTCGATGGATTTGATCGTCGTACCCTTTGTCCTACTGTATTTCTTGCTTGTTCCCTTCCCCTATAGTTGGAATCTCTTCTACGAGTCGATCGCCGTTGTGTATTTGTCGCCTGTTCTGCCTGTCTGTTCGATGGATTTGAACGTCGTACCCTATGTCCTACTGTATTTCTTGCTTGTTCCCTTTCCCTATAGTTTGAATCTCTTCTACGAGTCGATCGCCGTTGTGTATTTGTCGCCTGTTCTGCCTGTCTGTTCGATGGATTTGATCGTCGTACCCTATGTCCTACTGTATTTCTTGCTTGTTCCCTTCCCCTATAGTTGGAATCTCTTCTACGAGTCGATCGCCGTTGTGTATTTGTCGCCTGTTCTGCCTGTCTGTTCGATGGATTTGATCGTCGTACCCTATGTCCTACTGTATTTCTTGCTTGTTCCCTTCCCCTATAGTTGGAATCTCTTCTACGAGTCGATCGCCGTTGTGTATTTGTCGCCTGTTCTGCCTGTCTGTTCGATGGATTTGATCGTCGTACCCTATGTCCTACTGTATTTCTTGCTTGTTCCCTTCCCCTATAGTTGGAATCTCTTCTACGAGTCGATCGCCGTTGTGTATTTGTCGCCTGTTCTGCCTGTCTGTTCGATGGATTTGATCGTCGTACCCTATGTCCTACTGTATTTCTTGCTTGTTCCCTTTCCCTATAGTTGGAATCTCTTCTACGAGTCGATCGCCGTTGTGTATTTGTCGCCTGTTCTGCCTGTCTGTTCGATGGATTTGATCGTCGTACCCTATGCTCTAATGAATTGCGGATTTGTTCTACGAACCTAAAGCCAATGTTGCGCCTGCGAGTAGACCGACGAACAGTATCAAGAACCTGGTTTCCCGTGCTAGTCGATGGACTTAAGTTTGCCCTACGCGTTTGCTGATATACTAAATTTCTCTGCCTCTCTGTTGCTACGTATAAAAGAACGCTCCTATTTAGTGTATTCCTTAATCTCATATTATGCGACTGCTGAGACGCCGAAAGTCTATTAGTACGTGGCATAATTAAAATAACACAAAAAAAATCCGCTTGAAAAATCAAAATCTGATAAAATAGATTATATATACATACAAAAATGTTATATGTATATAAAATAGAAAGATATATGTATAAAAAAAAAAAATTAAAAAAAATTAAAATAATATATATTTAAAAAATAAGGATTACGAATATGTATATAGATTATACATATATATGAATAGAGTTAGAGTTATAAAAAATAATAATTATAATGAAAAGGAAATAAAAAAGTTTTGAAAAAAACTATTTTTTGGTAGAGTATGGGTAAATAAAATTATAATGAAAAGAAAAATAATAAAAAGTTTTGAAAAAAACTATTTTTTGGTAGAGTATGGGTAAATAAAATTATAATGAAAAGAAAAATAACAAGTTTTGAAAAAAACTATTTTTTGGTTCAAGTAAAGGATATATAATATTGTAAAAAATGACTTACAATTTTCCAAATAAAGAAGTGACAGCAAAACAATACTGGCTGTTTCTTGCAAAAAATCTCACTAGCACTCAAAACACACAACGGATTTATTTTGCTACAGATTAATTTTGCAATCCCATAAAACACTATTCACTTTACACCACAATGTATTACTTTTTGGAAAATTAAAAATCACTTTAATATTTTTTTTGGCACTTAAACACTGACAGAACACGATGTTAACACTTTGAAGATAGATTTTAAATGAATCTTGTGCGAATCCCAAATCAATGATTAAACTTCACTATATGCAACTATTCACTTTACACCACAATGTATTACTTTTTGGAAAATTAAAAATCACTTTAATATTTTATTTGGCACTTAAACACTGACAGAACACGATGTTAACACATTGAAGATAGATTTTAAATGAATCTTGTGCGAATCCCAAATCAATGATGAAACTTCACTATATGCAACTATTCACTTTACACCACAATGTATTACTTTTTGGAAAATTAAAAATCACTTCAATATTTTATTTGGCACTTAAACACTGACAGAACACGATGTTAACACTTTGAAGATAAATTTTGAATGAATCGTTTGCGAATCCCAAATCAATGATGAAACTTCACTATATGCAACTATTTCCCAATGTCCATTGACCGAAACCTGAAACAGTTGTACTTAATCGTACTAACAGGTACATCATTTTTGATCTGCACGTGCAAATATTGAAATGGCGCAATGCTTTTTTAATGCGCATTGACAAAAACCTCACTCACAGGTACTTCCGCTGAGAAAGAGGACAGACATTTGGGTCCGTACCTGCAAATAAATTATGCAATTTCAGGCGCCCGTTGAAAAAATTTCTGGTCCAGGTACTTCAGCTGGGGAAAAGGTAGAGATTTCCAATACGACGATAAGCGACAGGTACAACAATGTCATGATCACAAAAATTATAAACTTAGACATTCTAAAAAAGTATAACTTCATTGAACGTTTATTATACCATACACCCATAGGGTGAAATGGTATATTAAAGTCGCCAAAATGTATGTAACAGGCGTCCGTCCGTCCGTCCGTCCGACCGTCCGTCTGTATGAACACCTAAATCTCGGAGACTATAAGAGCTAGAGCCACCAAATTTAGTATGTAGATTCGTGTAGTATGTAGAGTGATCAAGTTTATTTCAAATTTCTGCCATGCCCCCTACCGCCCCCGCAAATGATATAAAACCGATTTTCTTAAACACCATAGCAACTAGAGACACAAAATTTGGTATGTATACTTGCTTTGTAAACGCGCACATTTTGTATTTATAAAAATTTTACCAAATTTGATCAAAATCGGAATAAAAAAGCAATTTATGCAAATTTATGCCTATGTTTTTCCATATGGCCGGCAGGGGGCCGGGGGTGGTGGGGGGCTTGGGGGGGCGTTGGGTTTTTGAATGAGCGAAATACTAAGATATGCTTGTAAAAAGCATGCAAACAGATTTTTTTAAAAATACGAAAATGCATTGGTTATTATAAATTTAAAATATTTGTTTTACTGGTGTATGGTATATCCAAGTCGGCGAGACGACTTACTTACTTCATTTAAATCGAGGATCGATAATGGTGGCAATCCTGGTAATCGTACGTGTCTCATATTGAAAGAGGCGTGTAGGCAGGCGTTCCTTAACGTAATTTAGAGCAGCCATAGCATCCTGTTGTTCCAAACATTGTATTTCATTTAATCGCTTGTGTAGCTCGCAGATAAGTGGATTTACAATCGAAATGGTTACACGCTTGTTAGCTGAAATGGTCACAATTGCATCATGAAAAGGCTTTAATATTTGAACCAATTCTTTTATGATGTTAATATCATCTGCAAATAGTGGCTGCGGGGCCTTCGGAATGTTTAGAAGCGTGCTCGAGATGGATTCGTTGGTAACTATAATGCGCTGGAGCATTTGAAACGCACTGCTCCACCTTGTTGGCACCTCTTGAATTAAACCATACGGATTATCAACACCCTGGGCTAATTTAAACTTTTCGTAAGCTATAGTGCTGCTTTTAAAAAATGACACGATACGCTTACATTTGGCGAGAATTTGCGTTAGGAATGGTTGCTTTAGAAGATCTTGAACCAGCAAGTTTACTGTGTGTGCAAAACATGGGACATTCCTTATTTTGAGAATTTCGCAAGCCTTTTTCATAGAGGCATCGTTGTCAGACACTATCGCCACAATTTTCTGCATTATAGACCACTCATTAAAAACAATTTGAAGAGAATCGGCAATGTTTTCAGCCTTATGATTGGTCGGTGTTAATAATTTTTCTGTTGACAATACCGCCGAATTCAGTTGAAATTGACGGAGAGATAACCCTCATTTGCTCTAGATGTCCAAGCATCTGTAGTTATAGCCACAAAATCAACTTTGTCAATTACTATTTGTTATTTATGTTTCAACTCATTGTATTCGCTGTTTAAAACAGCAGTACGTAAATGCGTTTTACTTGGAAGTTCGTACCTTGGATCCAGCTCATGCAAGAGTCGTCGGAAACCACAGTCGTTCACAATACTAAATGGTTGTACATCCAAAGCAATCATTTGCAACACTATTTTATCGAGCTTTTTTTTTTTTTGCCGAATTATTTGAATACGAGCCTTTTTTCAAATATTTATCCATAACAAAGTCTAACTTACGCTTTCCATCGGCCTTAGCTTCCGGATGAATTCGATTTAAATGGTCCATCAGGTTTGTTGTATTGCCGCTCGATTTATAAGTTTTGCCACACAACTTACAAATGGCTATATTTGTATCCCGGGTCCTTTTGAAAAAATTCCACACCGCAGAGACTGCTTCTCTTTTGCGTTTTTCTCCTGGATTTTCATTTTCCTTGGAAGTTGAAGATGGTACTAGAAATGAAAAAATGATCAATTTACTACATAAAAATGTTTACTAATTGTAGTAATATATAATTGGTACAAAATCAAATGGTATAATCATGGTAATTATCATTGTAGGTTAACTCCGACAAGAGTTATGAGCTACCAAACTGAAGACTCCACGGTAGTGTTACAGTTTTGCTCGTCAGTGAACATTTATACATATATGTGATCGTATAGAACGTACATACATACATAAATTCATACATTTGTATGTACATACACATATAAATGCATGATGCTCGTGGCTTTTTACAAATAAAACTTACTTTAAAGATACTTGTCCATTTTTATAAATCCCTTTCGCAAACCTCCCAACCAACACCAATTGTAGTCGCTCCTTTTAATTTCTGAAAAAGTATAAATCAAAATAAATTAAACTGCAAAATACAAAACAAAAAATTAAAACTTACATGCTTTTTCCTCGAACACTTGTAAAAGAAAGAAAAAAACATCGATAGTGCTGGCCAAACATCGATGTTTTATAAAAATACAAAACCATCGATGTATCGATAGTACCATCGATGTTTTTTCCAGCTCTATATCTATGTGTACACTCGTCGGTACATGCTCAGGCTTCGTAGTGTGTGTGAGACGTGAAGTTGTACAACATCGCATTTCAATCGCTCGCTCGCATACTTTTTGAGTTTTCGACGAGCTAGCGACAATGCGAGAATGAGATGCGTGCTTAACTACAGAACTCGACGGCACTTCTCAAAGTGTCGACGTGGCTCTGTTGTTAGTGTGCTCGCTCGGCGATCGGGCGGCCGGGGTTCGACTCCCATCTTGGTCGAAGTTTTTTTCATAATGCTTTATATATTTTTTTGATACATTTTTATTTACTTTTTATACCCTTGCAGAGGGTATTATAAAATTGGTCAGATGTTTGTAACGCACATACAGTTCATGTAGCGTTGCGTCTGCGTGTGTATGCGTGTGCTCTGTTGATTTGATTATGACGTAGTAAGCAGCAGGCCGATAGCTTTTAAGACGGCTGAGTAAAACGCATACGCACAGACGGACAGACGGACATGGCTATGTCAACTCAGCTTCTCATGCTGATCAAGAATATATATACTAATAGGGTCGGAAACGTCTCCTTTTGTGCGTTACAAACATCTGACCAATTTTATAATACCCTCTGCAAGGGTATAAAAAGTAAATAAAAATGTATCAAAAAAATATATAAAGCATTATGAGAAAAACTTCGACCAAGATGGGAGTCGAACCCCGGCCGCCCGATCGCCAAGCGAGCACACTAACAACAGAGCCACGTCGACACTTTGAGAAGTGCCGTCGAGTTCTGTAGTTAAGCACGCATCTCATTCTCGCATTGTCGCTAGCTCGTCGAAAACTCAAAAAGTCTGCGAGCGAGCGATTGAAATGCGATGTTGTACAACTTCACGTCTCACACACACTACGAAGCCTGAGCATGTACCGACGAGTGTACACATACATATGCAAAACGAGAACACAGCGACACAGACATGCGTTCATCGTTCTGCGATCTGTGGCAGACTGAATTATTTTCGATGCGTAGCGACACTGCTGCGAGCTAACGGTTTTCGCTCTCGCTGCGGCCGCTCTCTGGGGTTCTAGGCTGTTCGGCTTTTGCCGAAGTTCTCTGGGGTTCCAGGCTCAGGCTAGCGTTTGTAATCAAAAAATCTTGAGTTTGACGCATCTATGTATGTATTCTATGGTTAGTGGTAATAGCCAGCTTTTCTCCATGTTGGGTCGTTTACAGTAATTTCATAAACTCTGGTGCACTACTATAGCCGCACCCTGTTTTTTCTTATAACTCAAAAACGAATAGACATAGAAGAAATCTAAAACAACCGTTAGATAAAGCATGAAACAAGATGTAGAAATAAATAATAAAAACAACAAAATTCGCACAAAATAACTGTAATTTTTCACATTTCGTTTTGTTCTAAGTGCATAACTATAGGCGCACTTTTCATTTTTGACCTCTGTAATCACTTTGTGACGTTGTTCTCATGAAATCAACTCCTTGCTTACAGCTAATGAGTTAGCTGCTGAATGTGGCCTAAATGTATCCCGATGGACGGTTGCACGAGCATTAAAAAAGTCTCCCGTCATTGTGAGACAAAAATTAATAGTAGCTTACAAATTATTGCAAAGGCATAAAGAGGCGCGGGTGAAGTTCGCTAGAGACAATATGTCAACTGATTGGAAAAAGGTACAGGATTTGTTTTCTTATAAAAAGATACTAATTTTATATTTTAGATAATTTTTTCGGATGTGAAAAAATTTTATTTGAATGGTCCGGACGGATTATCATATTATTGGACAGATTTAGGAAAAGAACCTGTTTATTTCTCGAAGAGAAATTTCGGTGGAGGATCTCTCATGGTATGGGCTGCTTTCTGTGAGTCAGGATGCTTGGAGATTGCATTTCCAAGCACTCATATGAACTCCAGAGAGTCTACCGTTCCTTCGCGCACAACGAGAAGATTCATTTGTTTTCCAGGAGGATAACGCATCAATGCACGTCAGTCGGGAGACCCGGTCATGGCTTGATGAGAATGGAATTACACCATTGATGTGGCCGGCGTGTTCTCCAGACATAAATCCTATATAGAACTTGTGGGCTTTACTAGTGCGCAGAATTTATGCCCGTAACACTAAATTTAGCAATGTTAATAGCCTTAAACTGGCTATTATTAAAGAATGGGACAATATCTCCCAATTAGATATAAGTAATTTGATTAACTCCATGCCAAATCGTATTTTTCAGCTTGTTTCAGCTAAAGGTGGTTACACTCATTATTAATATAAGTAGGTTGTTATAAATTTGTTAATACTTTGTTTTTGTTTATAAAAAATTAAAAGTGCGGCTATAGTTATGCACTTAAAACCAAACGAAATGTGAACAATTACAGTTATTTTGTTGTTTTTATTATTTATTTCTACATCTTGTTTCATCCTTTATCTAACGGTTGTTTTAGATTTCTTCTATGTCTATTCGTTTTTGAGTTATAAGAAAAAACAGGGTGCGGATATAGTCGTGCACCAGAGTTTATTATTCTCTAGACTCCATTACAAGTCTAAATTTCCTTTAGCCTACAATAGGTAGGAATAATTGGTGCTGAAAAGAATGGTGGTATTGGTAAAAGATTCCGAACTCATTAATGCAGCATAATTATCTGCTAATGAGATTCAATTTCCGCTAAACGCGGATAGTTCTTCAAAAGTTCAAGAAATAGATATATCTGCTGATATTGTTCAGAAAGATATATCACAATTAGAGTTGTCGTCCAAACCTGTCGACAAAAGTTTCGTCGCAAGCCGATTGAAGTGTTTGCGAAAAGTTTGCAGGCTTAGAAATACTAGCTTAAATATCGACGTCAAAATGGTCGAAAAATCGAAAGTTTCACCTAAAATTGGATATTCGTATCACATTTGTGATATGAAAGTGCAGCAGTTTAAAGAACTTTTTGAAGTCTGCTGCTCACTATTTTCCAAAAAAAAAAAAAAAATTATTGGACACATTGTTCGAGAGCATTATTGTTTACAAAATATTGCTTGTAGTGTCAATTTTAATTTGGTTCGAATTAATTTGGATGGCTTCGTTGCATATGCTTATTGCAAAGATCCGTCGTGCAACAAACTAAAGTTTGTTGAAAATTTTTATGGCAATTTTAAAGTCTACTCTAGCAGCATTGGCATAAGCCATTCAATAAACTTTAAAAATACTTTCCAGTGCAGAGGTATTAATCGTTTCCTTAAAAAGAAAGAATTAACCACTCGCACAGCTTTTGAGTTCAAAAATCATTTGGCTCTAATCGCTAATAAGGAAAGAAAATTAGTTGGTAATGACCAATTGCTTAATATGCACTTATCCTGTTATAGGAACAAGCAAGCAGAGGAAAATGCTCGAAACGGCTTTGACAAAGACGCATTTAAGGATGTGTACGTAATGCTATGCAATGGCTTTGGCCAAATGAACAGAAGCAGAAATCAAAACACACGCACACAAAGAAATCGTTCGCAAATTACTTGTTACAAAAGCGGCAGGCAAGGGCATGTCAAAGCACTGACAATGATTAATGGAAAAGTCTTAAACGAAATTACAAACACTTCCTCAACGTTGAGGTGTCCAATTTGCAAAAAAACTAAAAAAGCATTTCAAGACTTTTTGTAATTATGTTAGAAAGAAATGTTACATAGTCGTTAAAAAAAAAAATATTCCGTTTGTGATTGAAAAAAAACGTGTTGCATTCCATTTTTAAAGGCAAACAATGCTTGGAAATATATTCTGACTCTGACCTTGAAAATTACAGCAACACAGGCAGCCAGCAAACTTGGCATATCTTCATTTTGAAGCTGTGTCATAAGCATTTTACATTTTTACAATCGCTCAGTCGGTTTAGGAGCCATAATTTTTGCAAAGTAAAATGCCAAAAGGCCCCACTGCGCGCACCCTTACGACCCCGTAAATTAAATAAAACCGATTTTCTCAAAAACTATACCAGCTAAAAATAACAAATTTGGTATGCCTACTGGTTTATTACACGCGCAGATTTTACTTTTTTCAAATTTTTTCCACGTCAACTTGCACTTCGTTAATCTAGAAAAAACCGATCGCCATAGGCAATTTTTTGACTATCGAAATTAAATTCAGCACTCCAATTATTTTTATTAATATCTACCAACCTTACAAATTTTATTAAAATCGGTCTAGAAACATGGAAAATAAAGGCGAAATAAGAAAAATAAGAATGAAGGTTATATGTAACAATATTGCAGTCTGCTCTGTATGACGGCGAAATTCAAATGGCGTAAGCATTATCAAGAGACCTCGGTTTGGATCCATTTTGTTTAAATCTCAAATTCGGTCTGTCAAGCTGCTCAAATGTGCGCAGCGTTGTCTCTCGCTTTGCTCAATGTCATCGCTGCTCAGTTATGGGCAGCCCCTCACTTGTCTTGCCCGCTGGCGACACTGCTAATTCTAAGCGCAACCAATCATAGAAGAGATCTATTGACCAATCAGAATCTTTCTACAAACAAATATAATAATTTAAATAAAATAATGGAGGCGGACACCATATTGTACGAAACACAAAATGAACTTAGTTCCTGAGTTGTGCCAAATAAGCATTGTCACAAACATGGAAAATTTGGGAAAAAGATTAAAAAATTTGAAAAAGAACTTTAAATAATTAAAAATATAAAAAAAAATATCAAAGAAGCTAACATCGGCTGTGCCGAAGTTTATATACCCTTGCAGTCCATGGCCATAATATTTTTACATGTTCCAAACTCTTTTTCTGTATCTCAATTCATTAATGCACAAAACCTTTCAAATATCATTTCAATTTCTTCTTCTTCCCCATCCCCTTTTACACGCATGCCGCGACTCGCACGCATACACATATAGTTTATGTAGCGTTGCTTCTGTATGTGTGCATGCGTGTGCTCTGTTGATTTGACGTAGTAGGCAGCAAGTTGAACCGATTTATATCGGCTGTAACTTGTGTTCTATTTATCCGATTAGATTCAAATTTTGGGATCTGAGATTTTATATATAATACTATCATATTGGTAAATGTCATGGCGATACTCCAATTTTTGCAAAAATGTTTCCTCCAGAGCTATATGATATAGTGGTACGATTTTCATCGGACTCATTCATACTTTATTTTTCCCAGGTAATAAAAAGCCCCCAAAAAAATTTCATCCCGATAGCTGAGTAAAACGCATACGCACAGACGGACGGACAGACGGACATGGCTATATCAACTCAGCTTCTCATGCTGATCAAGAATATATATACTTTATAGGGTCGGAAACGTCCTCCTTCTTTGCGTTACAAACATCTGACCAATTTTATAATACCCTCTGCAAGGGTATAAAAAGTAAATAAAAATGTATCAAAAAAATATATAAAGCATTATGAGAAAAACTTCGACCAAGATGGGAGTCGAACCCCGGCCGCCCGATCGCCAAGCGAGCACACTAACAACAGAGCCACGTCGACACTTTGAGAAGTGCCGTCGAGTTCTGTAGTTAAGCACGCATCTCATTCTCGCATTGTCGCTAGCTCGTCGAAAACTCAAAAAGTCTGCGAGCGAGCGATTGAAATGCGATGTTGTACAACTTCACGTCTCACACACTACGAAGCCTGAGCATGTACCGACGAGTGTACACATACATATGCAAAACGAGAACACAGCGACACAGACATGCGTTCATCGTTCTGCGATCTGTGGCAGACTGAATTATTTTCGATGCGTAGCGACACTGCTGCGAGCTAACGGTTTTCGCTCTCGCTGCGGCCGCTCTCTGGGGTTCTAGGCTGTTCGGCTTTTGCCGAAGTTCTCTGGGGTTCCAGGCTCAGGCTAGCGTTTGTAATCAAAAAATCTTGAGTTTGACGCATCTATGTATTCTATGGTTAGTGGTAATAGCCAGCTTTTCTCCATGTTGGGTCGTTTACAGTAATTTCATAAACTCTGGTGCACTACTATAGCCGCACCCTGTTTTTTCTTATAACTCAAAAACGAATAGACATAGAAGAAATCTAAAACAACCGTTAGATAAAGCATGAAACAAGATGTAGAAATAAATAATAAAAACAACAAAATTCGCACAAAATAACTGTAATTTTTCACATTTCGTTTTGTTCTAAGTGCATAACTATAGGCGCACTTTTCATTTTTGACCTCTGTAATCACTTTGTGACGTTGTTCTCATGAAATCAACTCCTTGCTTACAGCTAATGAGTTAGCTGCTGAATGTGGCCTAAATGTATCCCGATGGACGGTTGCACGAGCATTAAAAAAGTCTCCCGTCATTGTGAGACAAAAATTAATAGTAGCTTACAAATTATTGCAAAGGCATAAAGAGGCGCGGGTGAAGTTCGCTAGAGACAATATGTCAACTGATTGGAAAAAGGTACAGGATTTGTTTTCTTATAAAAGATACTAATTTTATATTTTAGATAATTTTTTCGGATGTGAAAAATTTTATTTGGATGGTCCGGACGGATTATCATATTATTGGACAGATTTAGGAAAAGAACCTGTTTATTTCTCGAAGAGAAATTTCGGTGGAGGATCTCTCATGGTATGGGCTGCTTTCTGAGAGTCAGGATGCTTGGAGATTGCATTTCCAAGCACTCATATGAACTCCAGAGAGTCTACCGTTCCTTCGCGCACAACGAGAAGATTCATTTGTTTTCCAGGAGGATAACGCATCAATGCACGTCAGTCGGGAGACCCGGTCATGGCTTGATGAGAATGGAATTACACCATTGATGTGGCCGGCGTGTTCTCCAGACATAAATCCTATATAGAACTTGTGGGCTTTACTAGTGCGCAGAATTTATGCCCGTAACACTAAATTTAGCAATGTTAATAGCCTTTAACTGGCTATTATTAAAGAATGGGACAATATCTCCCAATTAGATATAAGTAATTTGATTAACTCCATGCCAAATCGTATTTTTCAGCTTGTTTCAGCTAAAGGTGGTTACACTCATTATTAATATAAGTAGGTTGTTATAAATTTGTTAATACTTTGTTTTTGTTTATAAAAAATTAAAAGTGCGGCTATAGTTATGCACTTAAAACCAAACGAAATGTGAACAATTACAGTTATTTTGTTGTTTTTATTATTTATTTCTACATCTTGTTTCATCCTTTATCTAACGGTTGTTTTAGATTTCTTCTATGTCTATTCGTTTTTGAGTTATAAGAAAAAACAGGGTGCGGATATAGTCGTGCACCAGAGTTTATTATTCTCTAGACTCCATTACAAGTCTAAATTTCCTTTAGCCTACAATAGGTAGGAATAATTGGTGCTGAAAAGAATGGTGGTATTGGTAAAAGATTCCGAACTCATTAATGCAGCATAATTATCTGCTAATGAGATTCAATTTCCGCTAAACGCGGATAGTTCTTCAAAAGTTCAAGAAATAGATATATCTGCTGATATTGTTCAGAAAGATATATCACAATTAGAGTTGTCGTCCAAACCTGTCGACAAAAGTTTCGTCGCAAGCCGATTGAAGTGTTTGCGAAAAGTTTGCAGGCTTAGAAATACTAGCTTAAATATCGACGTCAAAATGGTCGAAAAATCGAAAGTTTCACCTAAAATTGGATATTCGTATCACATTTGTGATATGAAAGTGCAGCAGTTTAAAGAACTTTTTGAAGTCTGCTGCTCACTATTTTCCAAAAAAAAAAAAAAAATTATTGGACACATTGTTCGAGAGCATTATTGTTTACAAAATATTGCTTGTAGTGTCAATTTTAATTTGGTTCGAATTAATTTGGATGGCTTCGTTGCATATGCTTATTGCAAAGATCCGTCGTGCAACAAACTAAAGTTTGTTGAAAATTTTTATGGCAATTTTAAAGTCTACTCTAGCAGCATTGGCATAAGCCATTCAATAAACTTTAAAAATACTTTCCAGTGCAGAGGTATTAATCGTTTCCTTAAAAAGAAAGAATTAACCACTCGCACAGCTTTTGAGTTCAAAAATCATTTGGCTCTAATCGCTAATAAGGAAAGAAAATTAGTTGGTAATGACCAATTGCTTAATATGCACTTATCCTGTTATAGGAACAAGCAAGCAGAGGAAAATGCTCGAAACGGCTTTGACAAAGACGCATTTAAGGATGTGTACGTAATGCTATGCAATGGCTTTGGCCAAATGAACAGAAGCAGAAATCAAAACACACGCACACAAAGAAATCGTTCGCAAATTACTTGTTACAAAAGCGGCAGGCAAGGGCATGTCAAAGCACTGACAATGATTAATGGAAAAGTCTTAAACGAAATTACAAACACTTCCTCAACGTTGAGGTGTCCAATTTGCAAAAAAACTAAAAAAGCATTTCAAGACTTTTTGTAATTATGTTAGAAAGAAATGTTACATAGTCGTTAAAAAAAAAAATATTCCGTTTGTGATTGAAAAAAAACGTGTTGCATTCCATTTTTAAAGGCAAACAATGCTTGGAAATATATTCTGACTCTGACCTTGAAAATTACAGCAACACAGGCAGCCAGCAAACTTGGCATATCTTCATTTTGAAGCTGTGTCATAAGCATTTTACATTTTTACAATCGCTCAGTCGGTTTAGGAGCCATAATTTTTGCAAAGTAAAATGCCAAAAGGCCCCACTGCGCGCACCCTTACGACCCCGTAAATTAAATAAAACCGATTTTCTCAAAAACTATACCAGCTAAAAATAACAAATTTGGTATGCCTACTGGTTTATTACACGCGCAGATTTTACTTTTTTCAAATTTTTTCCACGTCAACTTGCACTTCGTTAATCTAGAAAAAACCAATCGCCATAGGCAATTTTTTGACTATTGAAATTAAATTCAGCACTCCAATTATTTTTATTAATATCTACCAACCTTACAAATTTTATTAAAATCGGTCTAGAAACATGGAAAATAAAGGCGAAATAAGAAAAATAAGAATGAAGGTTATATGTAACAATATTGCAGTCTGCTCTGTATGACGGCGAAATTCAAATGGCGTAAGCATTATCAAGAGACCTCGGTTTGGATCCATTTTGTTTAAATCTCAAATTCGGTCTGTCAAGCTGCTCAAATGTGCGCAGCGTTGTCTCTCGCTTTGCTCAATGTCATCGCTGCTCAGTTATGGGCAGCCCCTCACTTGTCTTGCCCGCTGGCGACACTGCTAATTCTAAGCGCAACCAATCATAGAAGAGATCTATTGACCAATCAGAATCTTTCTACAAACAAATATAATAATTTAAATAAAATAATGGAGGCGGACACCGTATTGTACAAAACACAAAATGAACTTAGTTCCTGAGTTGTGCCAAATAAGCATTGTCACAAACATGGAAAATTTGGGAAAAAGATTAAAAAATTTGAAAAAGAACTTTAAATAATTAAAAATATAAAAAAAAATATCAAAGAAGCTAACATCGGCTGTGCCGAAGTTTATATACCCTTGCAGTCCATGGCCATAATATTTTTACATGTTCCAAACTCTTTTTCTGTATCTCAATTCATTAATGCACAAAACCTTTCAAATATCATTTCAATTTCTTCTTCTTCCCCATCCCCTTTTACACGCATGCCGCGACTCGCACGCATACACATATAGTTTATGTAGCGTTGCTTCTGTATGTGTGCATGCGTGTGCTCTGTTGATTTGACGTAGTAGGCAGCAAGTTGAACCGATTTATATCGGCTGTAACTTGTGTTCTATTTATCCGATTAGATTCAAATTTTGGGATCTGAGATTTTATATATAATACTATCATATTGGTAAATGTCATGGCGATACTCCAATTTTTGCAAAAATGTTTCCTCCAGAGCTATATGATATAGTGGTACGATTTTCATCGGACTCATTCATACTTTATTTTTCCCAGGTAATAAAAAGCCCCCAAAAAAAATTTCATCCCGATAGCTCTTAAGATGGCTGAGTAAAACGCATACGCACAGACGGACGGACAGACGGACATGGCTATATCAACTCAGCTTCTCATGCTGATCAAGAATATATATACTTTATAGGGTCGGAAACGTCCTCCTTCTTTGCGTTACAAACATCTGACCAATTTTATAATACCCTCTGCAAGGGTATAAAAAGTAAATAAAAATGTATCAAAAAAATATATAAAGCATTATGAGAAAAACTTCGACCAAGATGGGAGTCGAACCCCGGCCGCCCGATCGCCAAGCGAGCACACTAACAACAGAGCCACGTCGACACTTTGAGAAGTGCCGTCGAGTTCTGTAGTTAAGCACGCATCTCATTCTCGCATTGTCGCTAGCTCGTCGAAAACTCAAAAAGTCTGCGAGCGAGCGATTGAAATGCGATGTTGTACAACTTCACGTCTCACACACACTACGAAGCCTGAGCATGTACCGACGAGTGTACACATACATATGCAAAACGAGAACACAGCGACACAGACATGCGTTCATCGTTCTGCGATCTGTGGCAGACTGAATTATTTTCGATGCGTAGCGACACTGCTGCGAGCTAACGGTTTTCGCTCTCGCTGCGGCCGCTCTCTGGGGTTCTAGGCTGTTCGGCTTTTGCCGAAGTTCTCTGGGGTTCCAGGCTCAGGCTAGCGTTTGTAATCAAAAAATCTTGAGTTTGACGCATCTATGTATTCTATGGTTAGTGGTAATAGCCAGCTTTTCTCCATGTTGGGTCGTTTACAGTAATTTCATAAACTCTGGTGCACTACTATAGCCGCACCCTGTTTTTTTCTTATAACTCAAAAACGAATAGACATAGAAGAAATCTAAAACAACCGTTAGATAAAGCATGAAACAAGATGTAGAAATAAATAATAAAAACAACAAAATTCGCACAAAATAACTGTAATTTTTCACATTTCGTTTTGTTCTAAGTGCATAACTATAGGCGCACTTTTCATTTTTGACCTCTGTAATCACTTTGTGACGTTGTTCTCATGAAATCAACTCCTTGCTTACAGCTAATGAGTTAGCTGCTGAATGTGGCCTAAATGTATCCCGATGGACGGTTGCACGAGCATTAAAAAAGTCTCCCGTCATTGTGAGACAAAAATTAATAGTAGCTTACAAATTATTGCAAAGGCATAAAGAGGCGCGGGGTGAAGTTCGCTAGAGACAATATGTCAACTGATTGGAAAAAGGTACAGGATTTGTTTTCTTATAAAAAGATACTAATTTTATATTTTAGATAATTTTTTCGGATGTGAAAAAATTTTATTTGGATGGTCCGGACGGATTATCATATTATTGGACAGATTTAGGAAAAGAACCTGTTTATTTCTCGAAGAGAAATTTCGGTGGGAGGATCTCTCATGGTATGGGCTGCTTTCTGTGAGTCAGGATGCTTGGAGATTGCATTTCCAAGCACTCATATGAACTCCAGAGAGTCTACCGTTCCTTCGCGCACAACGAGAAGATTCATTTGTTTTCCAGGAGGATAACGCATCAATGCACGTCAGTCGGGAGACCCGGTCATGGCTTGATGAGAATGGAATTACACCATTGATGTGGCCGGCGTGTTCTCCAGACATAAATCCTATATAGAACTTGTGGGCTTTACTAGTGCGCAGAATTTATGCCCGTAACACTAAATTTAGCAATGTTAATAGCCTTAAACTGGCTATTATTAAAGAATGGGACAATATCTCCCAATTAGATATAAGTAATTTGATTAACTCCATGCCAAATCGTATTTTTTCAGCTTGTTTCAGCTAAAGGTGGTTACACTCATTATTAATATAAGTAGGTTGTTATAAATTTGTTAATACTTTGTTTTTGTTTATAAAAAATTAAAAGTGCGGCTATAGTTATGCACTTAAAACCAAACGAAATGTGAACAATTACAGTTATTTTGTTGTTTTTATTATTTATTTCTACATCTTGTTTCATCCTTTATCTAACGGTTGTTTTAGATTTCTTCTATGTCTATTCGTTTTTGAGTTATAAGAAAAAACAGGGTGCGGATATAGTCGTGCACCAGAGTTTATTATTCTCTAGACTCCATTACAAGTCTAAATTTCCTTTAGCCTACAATAGGTAGGAATAATTGGTGCTGAAAAGAATGGTGGTATTGGTAAAAGATTCCGAACTCATTAATGCAGCATAATTATCTGCTAATGAGATTCAATTTCCGCTAAACGCGGATAGTTCTTCAAAAGTTCAAGAAATAGATATATCTGCTGATATTGTTCAGAAAGATATATCACAATTAGAGTTGTCGTCCAAACCTGTCGACAAAAGTTTCGTCGCAAGCCGATTGAAGTGTTTGCGAAAAGTTTGCAGGCTTAGAAATACTAGCTTAAATATCGACGTCAAAATGGTCGAAAAATCGAAAGTTTCACATAAAATTGGATATTCGTATCACATTTGTGATATGAAAGTGCAGCAGTTTAAAGAACTTTTTGAAGTCTGCTGCTCACTATTTTCCAAAAAAAAAAAAAAAATTATTGGACACATTGTTCGAGAGCATTATTGTTTACAAAATATTGCTTGTAGTGTCAATTTTAATTTGGTTCGAATTAATTTGGATGGCTTCGTTGCATATGCTTATTGCAAAGATCCGTCGTGCAACAAACTAAAGTTTGTTGAAAATTTTTATGGCAATTTTAAAGTCTACTCTAGCAGCATTGGCATAAGCCATTCAATAAACTTTAAAAATACTTTCCAGTGCAGAGGTATTAATCGTTTCCTTAAAAAGAAAGAATTAACCACTCGCACAGCTTTTGAGTTCAAAAATCATTTGGCTCTAATCGCTAATAAGGAAAGAAAATTAGTTGGTAATGACCAATTGCTTAATATGCACTTATCCTGTTATAGGAACAAGCAAGCAGAGGAAAATGCTCGAAACGGCTTTGACAAAGACGCATTTAAGGATGTGTACGTAATGCTATGCAATGGCTTTGGCCAAATGAACAGAAGCAGAAATCAAAACACACGCACACAAAGAAATCGTTCGCAAATTACTTGTTACAAAAGCGGCAGGCAAGGGCATGTCAAAGCACTGACAATGATTAATGGAAAAGTCTTAAACGAAATTACAAACACTTCCTCAACGTTGAGGTGTCCAATTTGCAAAAAAACTAAAAAAGCATTTCAAGACTTTTTGTAATTATGTTAGAAAGAAATGTTACATAGTCGTTAAAAAAAAAAAATATTCCGTTTGTGATTGAAAAAAAACGTGTTGCATTCCATTTTTAAAGGCAAACAATGCTTGGAAATATATTCTGACTCTGACCTTGAAAATTACAGCAACACAGGCAGCCAGCAAACTTGGCATATCTTCATTTTGAAGCTGTGTCATAAGCATTTTACATTTTTACAATCGCTCAGTCGGTTTAGGAGCCATAATTTTTGCAAAGTAAAATGCCAAAAGGCCCCACTGCGCGCACCCTTACGACCCCGTAAATTAAATAAAACCGATTTTCTCAAAAACTATACCAGCTAAAAATAACAAATTTGGTATGCCTACTGGTTTATTACACGCGCAGATTTTACTTTTTTCAAATTTTTTCCACGTCAACTTGCACTTCGTTAATCTAGAAAAAACCGATCGCCATAGGCAATTTTTTGACTATCGAAATTAAATTCAGCACTCCAATTATTTTTATTAATATCTACCAACCTTACAAATTTTATTAAAATCGGTCTAGAAACATGGAAAATAAAGGCGAAATAAGAAAAATAAGAATGAAGGTTATATGTAACAATATTGCAGTCTGCTCTGTATGACGGCGAAATTCAAATGGCGTAAGCATTATCAAGAGACCTCGGTTTGGATCCATTTTGTTTAAATCTCAAATTCGGTCTGTCAAGCTGCTCAAATGTGCGCAGCGTTGTCTCTCGCTTTGCTCAATGTCATCGCTGCTCAGTTATGGGCAGCCCCTCACTTGTCTTGCCCGCTGGCGACACTGCTAATTCTAAGCGCAACCAATCATAGAAGAGATCTATTGACCAATCAGAATCTTTCTACAAACAAATATAATAATTTAAATAAAATAATGGAGGCGGACACCGTATTGTACAAAACACAAAATGAACTTAGTTCCTGAGTTGTGCATTGTCACAAACATGGAAAATTTGGGAAAAAGATTAAAAAATTTGAAAAAGAACTTTAAATAATTAAAAATATAAAAAAAAATATCAAAGAAGCTAACATCGGCTGTGCCGAAGTTTATATACCTTTGCAGTCCATGGCCATAATATTTTTACATGTTCCAAACTCTTTTTCTGTATCTCAATTCATTAATGCACAAAACCTTTCAAATATCATTTCAATTTCTTCTTCTTCCCCATCCCTTTTACACGCATGCCGCGACTCGCACGCATACACATAGTTTATGTAGCGTTGCTTCTGTATGTGTGCATGCGTGTGCTCTGTTGATTTGACGTAGTAGGCAGCAAGTTGAACCGATTTATATCGGCTGTAACTTGTGTTCTATTTATCCGATTAGATTCAAATTTTGGGATCTGAGATTTTATATATAATACTATCATATTGGTAAATGTCATGGCGATACTCCAATTTTTGCAAAAATGTTTCCTCCAGAGCTATATGATATAGTGGTACGATTTTCATCGGACTCATTCATACTTTATTTTTCCCAGGTAATAAAAAGCCCCCAAAAAAAAATTTCATCCCGATAGCTCTTAAGATGGCTGAGTAAAACGCATACGCACAGACGGACGGACAGACGGACATGGCTATATCAACTCAGCTTCTCATGCTGATCAAGAATATATATACTTTATAGGGTCGGAAACGTCCTCCTTCTTTGCGTTACAAACATCTGACCAATTTTATAATACCCTCTGCAAGGGTATAAAAAGTAAATAAAAATGTATCAAAAAATATATAAAGCATTATGAGAAAAACTTCGACCAAGATGGGAGTCGAACCCCGGCCGCCCGATCGCCAAGCGAGCACACTAACAACAGAGCCACGTCGACACTTTGAGAAGTGCCGTCGAGTTCTGTAGTTAAGCACGCATCTCATTCTCGCATTGTCGCTAGCTCGTCGAAAACTCAAAAAGTCTGCGAGCGAGCGATTGAAATGCGATGTTGTACAACTTCACGTCTCACACACTACGAAGCCTGAGCATGTACCGACGAGTGTACACATACATATGCAAAACGAGAACACAGCGACACAGACATGCGTTCATCGTTCTGCGATCTGTGGCAGACTGAATTATTTTCGATGCGTAGCGACACTGCTGCGAGCTAACGGTTTTCGCTCTCGCTGCGGCCGCTCTCTGGGGTTCTAGGCTGTTCGGCTTTTGCCGAAGTTCTCTGGGGTTCCAGGCTCAGGCTAGCGTTTGTAATCAAAAATCTTGAGTTTGACGCATCTATGTATTCTATGGTTAGTGGTAATAGCCAGCTTTTTCTCCATGTTGGGTCGTTTACAGTAATTTCATAAACTCTGGTGCACTACTATAGCCGCACCCTGTTTTTTTCTTATAACTCAAAAACGAATAGACATAGAAGAAATCTAAAACAACCGTTAGATAAAGCATGAAACAAGATGTAGAAATAAATAATAAAAACAACAAAATTCGCACAAAATAACTGTAATTTTTCACATTTCGTTTTGTTCTAAGTGCATAACTATAGGCGCACTTTTCATTTTTGACCTCTGTAATCACTTTGTGACGTTGTTCTCATGAAATCAACTCCTTGCTTACAGCTAATGAGTTAGCTGCTGAATGTGGCCTAAATGTATCCCGATGGACGGTTGCACGAGCATTAAAAAAGTCTCCCGTCATTGTGAGACAAAAATTAATAGTAGCTTACAAATTATTGCAAAGGCATAAAGAGGCGCGGGTGAAGTTCGCTAGAGACAATATGTCAACTGATTGGAAAAAGGTACAGGATTTGTTTTCTTATAAAAAGATACTAATTTTATATTTTAGATAATTTTTTTCGGATGTGAAAAAATTTTATTTGGATGGTCCGGACGGATTATCATATTATTGGACAGATTTAGGAAAAGAACCTGTTTATTTCTCGAAGAGAAATTTCGGTGGAGGATCTCTCATGGTATGGGCTGCTTTCAGAGTCAGGATGCTTGAGATTGCATTTCCAAGCACTCATATGAACTCCAGAGAGTCTACCGTTCCTTCGCGCACAACGAGAAGATTCATTTGTTTTCCAGGAGGATAACGCATCAATGCACGTCAGTCGGGAGACCCGGTCATGGCTTGATGAGAATGGAATTACACCATTGATGTGGCCGGCGTGTTCTCCAGACATAAATCCTATATAGAACTTGTGGGCTTTACTAGTGCGCAGAATTTATGCCCGTAACACTAAATTTAGCAATGTTAATAGCCTTAAACTGGCTATTATTAAAGAATGGGACAATATCTCCCAATTAGATATAAATAATTTGATTAACTCCATGCCAAATCGTATTTTTCAGCTTGTTTCAGCTAAAGGTGGTTACACTCATTATTAATATAAGTAGGTTGTTATAAATTTGTTAATACTTTGTTTTTGTTTATAAAAAATTAAAAGTGCGGCTATAGTTATGCACTTAAAACCAAACGAAATGTGAACAATTACAGTTATTTTGTTGTTTTTATTATTTATTTCTACATCTTGTTTCATCCTTTATCTAACGGTTGTTTTAGATTTCTTCTATGTCTATTCGTTTTTGAGTTATAAGAAAAAACAGGGTGCGGATATAGTCGTGCACCAGAGTTTATTATTCTCTAGACTCCATTACAAGTCTAAATTTCCTTTAGCCTACAATAGGTAGGAATAATTGGTGCTGAAAAGAATGGTGGTATTGGTAAAGATTCCGAACTCTTTAATGCAGCAGAATTATCTGCTAATGAGATTCAATTTCCGCTAAACGCGGATAGTCCTTTAAAAGTTGAAGAAATAGATATATCTGCTGATGTTGTTCAGAAAGATGAATCACAATAAGAGTTGCCGTCCAAACATCTAGAGTCTAGACGGAAGTTTCGTCGCAACCCGATTAAAGTGTTTGCGCAAAGATTGCAGGCTTGGAAACACCAGCCTAAATATCGACGTCGAAATGGTCGAAAATTCTAAAGTTTCACCTAAAATTGGATATTCGTATCACATTTTTGATATAAAAGTGCAGCAGTTTAAAGAACTTTTTGAAGTCTGCTGCTCACTATTTTCCCAAAAAAAAAAAAAATTATTGGACACATTGTTCGAGAGCATTATTGTTTACAAAATATTGCTTGTAGTGTCAATTTTAATTTGGTTCGAATTAATTTGGATGGCTTCGTTGCATATGCTTATTGCAAAGATCCGTCGTGCAACAAACTAAAGTTTGTTGAAAATTTTTATGGCAATTTTAAAGTCTACTCTAGCAGCATTGGCATAAGCCATTCAATAAACTTTAAAAATACTTTCCAGTGCAGAGGTATTAATCGTTTCCTTAAAAAGAAAGAATTAACCACTCGCACAGCTTTTGAGTTCAAAAATCATTTGGCTCTAATCGCTAATAAGGAAAGAAAATTAGTTGGTAATGACCAATTGCTTAATATGCACTTATCCTGTTATAGGAACAAGCAAGCAGAGGAAAATGCTCGAAACGGCTTTGACAAAGACGCATTTAAGGATGTGTACGTAATGCTATGCAATGGCTTTGGCCAAATGAACAGAAGCAGAAATCAAAACACACGCACACAAAGAAATCGTTCGCAAATTACTTGTTACAAAAGCGGCAGGCAAGGGCATGTCAAAGCACTGACAATGATTAATGGAAAAGTCTTAAACGAAATTACAAACACTTCCTCAACGTTGAGGTGTCCAATTTGCAAAAAACTAAAAAGCATTTCAAGACTTTTTGTAATTATGTTAGAAAGAAATGTTACATAGTCGTTAAAAAAAAAAAATATTCCGTTTGTGATTGAAAAAAAACGTGTTGCATTCCATTTTTAAAGGCAAACAATGCTTGGAAATATATTCTGACTCTGACCTTGAAAATTACAGCAACACAGGCAGCCAGCAAACTTGGCATATCTTCATTTTGAAGCTGTGTCATAAGCATTTTACATTTTTACAATCGCTCAGTCGGTTTAGGAGCCATAATTTTTGCAAAGTAAAATGCCAAAAGGCCCCACTGCGCGCACCCTTACGACCCCGTAAATTAAATAAAACCGATTTTCTCAAAAACTATACCAGCTAAAAATAACAAATTTGGTATGCCTACTGGTTTATTACACGCGCAGATTTTACTTTTTTCAAATTTTTTCCACGTCAACTTGCACTTCGTTAATCTAGAAAAAACCGATCGCCATAGGCAATTTTTTGACTATCGAAATTAAATTCAGCACTCCAATTATTTTTATTAATATCTACCAACCTTACAAATTTTATTAAAATCGGTCTAGAAACATGGAAAATAAAGGCGAAATAAGAAAAATAAGAATGAAGGTTATATGTAACAATATTGCAGTCTGCTCTGTATGACGGCGAAATTCAAATGGCGTAAGCATTATCAAGAGACCTCGGTTTGGATCCATTTTGTTTAAATCTCAAATTCGGTCTGTCAAGCTGCTCAAATGTGCGCAGCGTTGTCTCTCGCTTTGCTCAATGTCATCGCTGCTCAGTTATGGGCAGCCCCTCACTTGTCTTGCCCGCTGGCGACACTGCTAATTCTAAGCGCAACCAATCATAGAAGAGATCTATTGACCAATCAGAATCTTTCTACAAACAAATATAATAATTTAAATAAAATAATGGAGGCGGACACCGTATTGTACAAAACACAAAATGAACTTAGTTCCTGAGTTGTGCCAAATAAGCATTGTCACAAACATGGAAAATTTGGGAAAAAGATTAAAAAATTTGAAAAAGAACTTTAAATAATTAAAAATATAAAAAAAAATATCAAAGAAGCTAACATCGGCTGTGCCGAAGTTTATATACCCTTGCAGTCCATGGCCATAATATTTTTACATGTTCCAAACTCTTTTTCTGTATCTCAATTCATTAATGCACAAACCTTTCAAATATCATTTCAATTTCTTCTTCTTCCCCATCCCCTTTTACACGCATGCCGTGACTCGCACGCATACACATATAGTTTATGTAGCGTTGCTTCTGTATGTGTGCATGCGTGTGCTCTGTTGATTTGACGTAGTAGGCAGCAAGTTGAACCGATTTATATCGGCTGTAACTTGTGTTCTATTTATCCGATTAGATTCAAATTTTGGGATCTGAGATTTTATATATAATACTATCATATTGGTAAATGTCATGGCGATACTCCAATTTTTGCAAAAATGTTTCCTCCAGAGCTATATGATATAGTGGTACGATTTTCATCGGACTCATTCATACTTTATTTTTCCCAGGTAATAAAAAGCCCCCAAAAAAAATTTCATCCCGATAGCTCTTAAGATGGCTGAGTAAAACGCATACGCACAGACGGACGGACAGACGGACATGGCTATATCAACTCAGCTTCTCATGCTGATCAAGAATATATATACTTTATAGGGTCGGAAACGTCCTCCTTCTTTGCGTTACAAACATCTGACCAATTTTATAATACCCTCTGCAAGGGTATAAAAAGGTAAAACATATGAAAAAAGTAAAAAAAAATTTAAATAATTGAGGGGAAAAAATTAAAAGAAACTAAGATTATATTAGTAGAGTTTACAAAAAAAAAAATCCTTGCCTGCCATTGTAGAGTATAAATATTCTGCTCCATCAACAGAGCTGCCATTTTCGGCTCTGCTTGCCGATTGCTGGAATCGGGCAGTTCGGGGTCCACTTTTGTTGTCTCTCTGGTGTTGCCCTCGGTGGTGAACCGAACCATTTTTGATGGTGGTGTTCATAAAAAACAATAAAGCCGAAAGCAGACGCCGTTCATCCTCGCGTAGAGGCCGGCTGCCCACTCACCGCCTCTTTAGATGCAGTTAGCGGCTCTATTCTGCAGGGGCCGCCTCCTTCTGTTTTTCGAAGGCTGAAGCGGCGATGCCAACTTGCTACATTTTTTCAATGCCAAAACCTATGATTTTTTCCATTTCCATCAGGTTGGCAGGGTCATAAATAAATTAAATTTTAAAATGTCCGTAAAGTTAGCGACGATGTTAAGTTTGAGTTAGCGACGGTCCTCTGTTAACCCTCTGTTAACTTTTTTGCATTTTTATTTTTTAATTGTTTCGTTATTTATTAACTTTTTTGGATGAAATGAACTTTTACTTAGTAAAAATATATTGATTTAACTAGTTTTTCGGGGGTTTTAAACGTTCTTAGTATTTAAAATTTGCACTGGAAAAATCAGCTCCCCACGTTTTGGAGCATAGCTCCACTCTGGGTCACCATCAAGCAATGCACGGTACCCCAAAATGAGCCCTAGATATTCAAGAGTGTCTCCAGAAAAAAATCTACTGAGCAGTTTTTGAGAAAATCAGTGGAGCAACCTAGGATTTTGCTCCATACAAAAATAGTAAAAAAAATTACATTCGTATTTGAGCACGAATATCTCAGTTCGGAGCCAGCATCAAGCAATGCACGGTAGCTTGTTCGATTGGGGAATATTTCAAGAGTGTCCCATAAAAGTTTTATCAACATCTACTGAGCAGTTTTTGAGAAAAAGCCCCAAAAGTGTACGTGCTTTTTTGTGGGCACTTTTATTGATAAGGCTGGCGCGAGCGGAACCGGAACCAGTTTCCGGAACCAATGAACCAGTAAACTTAGCACTGGCAAGTTCTAAGGGCCCAATTTTCGTCGTTATCTCTCCCAGCCACCATCAAGCAATGAACGGTATCTCATTCGATAGGGAATAAAATAATCTATATATGGGCGAAGTTTAATCAAAATCTACTGAGCCGTTTTCGAGAAATTCGAAAAAGAAAATTTAAAAATTTTGAAGATGGCAGTTGGTGCATATCGATATGAAATGGCACGTTGATCGATGTATTTCATCGAATCGGCTGCCCTCTCTAATCGTAGTTTGAAACAGGGCGTAGCTTGGGGGTGTTTCCATATGCTCATCAAAGGGGATTTATGGGCAAATATTTACCCTACAAATAGAACATGAATTTGGTGTGAAATATTTTGATATATGCATCTACATATGCATGTAATATATGCATGTAAATCTAAAAATAAAATAAACAAAGTAATTCATATATATATATGTATGTTTGAATATGTATTAAAAATAATATAATTTAAAAGAAAAAAAATAAAATGCATACCGCCCGAAGGCAGACATTCCTACGATTAGACCCCATGAAAAAATGTTTAGTTTTCAACTTTTCCCACAATTTACCATATACGCCAATCCAAAGCTTTGCGAGAAATCTGCAAATTTTTTAGTTTTGTCGGCTAGCATTGACAAATTTACAAATGCATACATGCATATACGTGCGTACGTATATGTAATTGCATGCACACTTGCCTGCCGAAAATGTATACATACAAAATTTGTTAACATAATTATTATACAAAATATACATGTGGGATGTGCATTTGCGATTGCATTAATCTCACTGTACACGAAGACGAAGACGAGACAACGATCAAAAAGAAGACGTGAGCGTGTGAGAAGGGACGATCAAAGATGGATGACTAACGAAAGAGACATGACGACGAGGGAGTTAGTTTTTGCGCGTCAAACAACACGGACGTGTTTTGAGGTCTTGCGTCATAGTCGGATGCAAGGTCAAGTCGAGTACCATAGACGGGTGATAAAAGTCGTGTGTCAAAGTCGGACACTAAAAGTCGAGCGCTAAAGTAGGGCGCGAGAAGTCGAAGCGTCATAGACCGAGCCAAACGTCGATTATCATTCCATATCTTGTAATATCACTTAAGTCGTATTTTCATATAAACCCCTAGACTATAATTAACTCGTAAATAAAACCCCACATACATATATAAGTACAGATGATATATGTATGTACAATGTATAAATGCATATGTATGTATGTACATATTTATAATAAATGCATATAATTTTGAAAAAAAAAAAATCATTCGACGACCTCTGGAACAACGGGCCAGATTCAAGGGAGACCAACACACACCTTCAGAACTACATTCGCATGTAAAAGTACTTGGATAAATTATCGTTTTATTGTGCTGCAAGAAAAAAACACCTACGTGGAGTTTAACTCTTATACTGTATATCTACAGTAGAAGCCCGAAAACTAGAACCACTGTTCTGTCTGAATGTTTTGCTTCTTGCATAAATATATGTAGAACATGTTGCAATAATTAAAGTTTATTTTTTCAAATAAAACTTTAATAAATTATTTCTGATTTTACTAATATATATAAAACTTATCATCAACTATAGTTATTCATTTGAAAAATATTTTTTTAAAGCAAAAAAAAAATAAGATTAAATGTGCTCTAATGAGAATATATAAAAGCAAGTATTTAATATAAAATAAGTGTTAATGTTAATATATTTTTTAATATATATATATTTCTTTCCAATCACACAAAAATTAAAAAAAAACCAAAGGACCATTATTATTTTGCAACAGTTTTAAATTGGGTTGCTTAAAATATTTTGTGATAAAAACCCTATTCAAACAACCACCAACTGAACCGTCTGTCCGTCTGGATCGACGCGAACTCCTCCTAGAGCTACAGTGTTGAAATTGCACGTAGGCTTGTATATACTGCACAGTTTGTATATCTCGGACTCAGCCAGATCGGACCACTATATCATATAGCTCCCATACAAGGATAAGAAAAGTTTAAAATCTATTTCGTTTTTTATTAAAAAATTATTATTGAAACCCCTATTTGAGAACAATAAGAAAATAGGGTCCTTAAAATCTAAATTCTACAAAATAGTGGCATAGTGGCAACTTTGCAAGTGTACTGATCATTAATTAGATGTTGTTGAACCATGGCGAACATCAATATTTCCAAATCGGTGAGTAGAATTAAACTTTATTTTGAAAAATTATCAATTTTACCGTGTTTTTCAAATTTTTGTAGACCTTCCATTTTTATTGTTATTTTGGGCCGGAGAGACCACCAACAAAACCGAAAGAAGCCCTCAATTAGGCGAAAATTGCAGGCACCTGCGGCTGCAAAAAGAGACGAGGAGAAGCGAGCTTCTGCAAAAAAAACCGAGGAGAAGCGAGCTGCTGCAGTGGAGACTCCCGAGGCACCGCCAAAAAGTGTGAAGCCACAAGCACGGCCGAAGCTCCGTCAGGAAGTCGCCAGCCAACAGCCACCAATGTTAAAATCTAATATTTATTGGTTTACTTAACTTCTAGAAAAAGAGAAATTACAAATTACAATAATTATGATATTACATAATAAAAAAAACTTTTGTAATTAATTAATATGAATACAAAACAGAAAAAAGCAAAACTTATATAAATAGGTATATAAAATTGGGTTACATTTTTTATAAAATTATATTTCCTTTTGTTTTTTGTTTAGATTAAGATCTTTATTACTCGTATCGCCCAGTTAGGGTAACGGGGTTTCTCATATTTATCTAGATCTGCACGCGATACGCTCTTGTTGCAACGATTCATGGCCTCATTGAAATTCTTTTTGAACACTGGCAGATCTACCTCCTCGGTGGCCAATTGGCGTATCTGTTCGGGTGTCGGATCGACATCATGCTGGCCTCACGGCCTACGTTTGTGATATCCGCTCCCCAATCGCCCAAAAACTGGGAAGATTCATTCGCAAAATGGATGAACTTTCCAATTCAGTGGCAAAGCAAGTCGAACTGGCTCGCCCCGATATTATGTATCCACCAATTGTGGACGGTTCTGTGTTTAAGGGTAAACCCAAGAAACGTGCAGCAATATCTACGCCAGATTTACTAAAAATGTCTAATAAGAAACTTTGCAATTATAGAGAAAGTTTGAATAGGAAAGGACCTACAAAATTGAAATCGGGCATAAGCCCGAGGGGATTTTACCGGACCAAGTAGAATTCGGGATTCGCACATGCAAAAAAATGAAGAATTGCAAATCCGAGAAGGAAATGAAAATATAAATGATTCCTTTGACTTATCAATTCAATTTGATCATTCGTATGCTCGCAAGACTGAACCGTTGGGAATAGAAAAAGCCTATAAACAAATGCTTATAAGACATTCTAAACTTATTAGTTGCACTGCAAATAATGTAAAGTTTTACATTTTGCAATGCAAAACCCTTTTTGAATATGTGCATGGTACCGATGCCCAAGGTTTCTTGTACAATATCGAACTAGACGATATTGTTACCCTGTTGGGTAAATCTTGGCTATCAAACTTTATTATTGATGCTGCTTTGACTGCAATTATCTTTGATCACAACGATAGCAGTATCGTCAATGTTCCATGCCAAGTCCAGCAAGCTGCATTTAACAATGAAATAACAATCAAAAATGCATTGAAAAGCTCTTCAAATATTATAGTTATACCTCATTGTTATGAGAAACATTTCTATGTTTTGATAGTGAATAAAGAAAAGTTGGAGTTCGCTTTCTTAAATCCTTTTTGGAAAGGATTTTATAACTTCAAAGTTTATAAAATATTACCAAGGGTTGCTTAAAAACTATAGCTCTCTTGAAATTAATCACGATATACTAAGGGATTCTTATAATTGTGGCATTTTCATACTGCAATATGCGGAGTGCTACATTCAAAATAAAGCTTTGACAAATTTGTTACCTCCTGCCTTATTTAGAGAAGACATTTTTAGAAAATTGATTGGCTGTTGTGATGCCATTTTTGAAACATGTCTGCATTGCTCACGCACTATATCTGACGCCCACTGCATTAGATATAACAGGCATATTTGCATTAATTACTATAAAAATTTTTATACAATAGCTATAACAAATTTAATTTGTAAGCAATGCGAGGCATAAGTCACCTCGGAAAACTCTATTTTGCGATTTATTTAGGCAAGAAGTATATGGGCCAATGAATTCGTGTTGAATTCTATAAATGGCTGCAGGAAGGAAACTGACCGTAATTGACCGGCCTATCAAATAGTGCTCTTGTGTCGACTTCTGTGTCTACTTCCATATCCTAACCTTTTTTTCGGAATTCGTTGCTAAATATCATGTGGGCCACCACGTTAAAAAAAACGCGCTCTGGTGCGGAAAAGAGTTGATTTTTTTTTTTTTTTTTTGTTAAGAAATAAGGTTTTAGAGAAAACTACATATTTCAAAAACACAAGATTAACACTTATTTTATATTAAATACTTGTTTTTATATATTCTCATTAGAGCACATTTAATCTTATTTTTTGCTTTAAAAAAATATTTTTCAAATAAATAACTATAGTTGATGATAAGTTTTATAAATATTAGTAAAATCAGAAATAATTTATTAAAGTTTGATTTGAAAAAAATAAACTTTAATTATTGCAACATGTTCTACATATATTTATGCAAGAAGCAAAACATTCAGGCAGAACAGTGGTTCTAGTTTTCGGGCTTCTACTGTAGATATACAGTATAAGAGTTAAACTCCACGTATGTAGGTGTTTTTTTTTCTGCAGCACAATAAAACGATAATTTATCCAAGTACTTTTACATGCCAATGTAGTTCTGAAGGTGTGTGTTGGTGGTTCCAGAGGTCGTCCGACTTTAGCGCTCGACTTTTAGTGTCCGACTTTGACACACGACTTTTAGCACCCGTCTATGGTACTCGACTTGACCTTGCATCCGACTATGACGCAAGACCTCAAAACACGTCCGTGTTGTTTGACGCGCAAAAACTAACTCCCTCGTCGTCATGTCTCTTTCGTTAGTCATCCATCTTTGATCGTCCCTTCTCACACGCTCACGTCTTCTTTTTGATCGTTGTCTCGTCTTCGTCTTCGTGTACAGTGAGATTAATGCAATCGCAAATGCACATCCCACATGTATATTTTGTATAATAATTATGTTAACAAATTTTGTATGTATACATTTTCGGCAGGCAAGTGTGCATGCAATTACATATACGTACGCACGTATATGCATGTATGCATTTGTAAATTTGTCAATGCTAGCCGACAAAACTAAAAAATTTGCAGATTTCTCGCAAAGCTTTGGATTGGCGTATATGGTAAATTGTGGGAAAAGTTGAAAACTAAAAATTTTTTCATGGGGTCTAATCGTAGGAATGTCTGCCTTCGGGCGGTATGCATTTTATTTTTTTTCTTTTAAATTATATTATTTTTAATACATATTCAAACATACATATATATATATGAATTACTTTGTTTATTTTATTTTTAGATTTACATGCATATATTACATGCATATGTACATGCATATATCAAAATATTTCACACCAAATTCATGTTCTATTTGTAGGGTAAACATTTACCCATAAATCCCCTTTGATGAGCACATGTCAAAACCCCCTTAGCTACGCCCTATTCCAAACTACGATTAGAGAGGGCAGCCAATTCGATGAAATACATCGATCAACGTGCCCATTCATATCGATATGCACCAACTGCCATCTTCAAAATTTTTAAATTTTCTTTTTCGAATTTCTCAAAAACTGCTCAGTAGATTTTGATAAAACTTTCTGGAGACACTCTTGAATACCTAGCGCTCATTTTGGCGTACCGTGCATTCCTTTATGGTGACCCAGAGTGGAGCTATGCTCCAAAACGTGGGGACCTGATTTTTCCAGTCCAAATTTTCAATACTAGGAACGATTAAAACCCCCCAAAAACAAGTTAAATCAATAGATTTTGATTTGCATAACAAAATAAAAGTTTATTTCATTCAAAAAAGTTAATAAACAACGAAAAAATTAAAAATGGCAAAAAAGTTAACAGAGGACCGTCGCTAACTCAAACTTAACAGCGTCGCTAACTTTACGGCAGTGGTCGGCACGGCCCATTCCCCGGACTAGGGCCTAGCTCTGCTGCAGCGCTGCCGCTTCACATACACTGTAAACGCTCGTGTTTGTTCGGCAATGTCACTTCGGCAAAAATTTTGATTGATGCTTGTCAGGAAAAACAATGATTGACAAAACAATAACTGGAATACACCGAAAAAAAAAATGTTTAGTACCCATTGGGAAAATTTATTTTTTATCATTGAAAATATGGAGGGCGATGCGCAATGCGTTGTGTGTCATCAAATTTTTCCTATCATTATTATGCATTATTTAATAATATTTTCTTACCTATATTATGTAATGATAATATTTTTTTTTAATTTTTTGACAAAAATAAAAAATATTTCTATTTGCTATACTGTTTTTTCAGTGTAAAGCAAGAAAACGTTTCGTACTTCGTGTTTGTTGTCACACACACAAATGCAAAGTCTCATTTTTGATTGTATGCGTGCCTACCCCTGCTTTACGGACATCGTAAAGTTAGCCACACTGTTAATGCCGAGTTATCCACAACCCTCTGTTAACCCTCTGTTAAGTTTTTTGAATTTTCAATTTTCCAGCTAGTTAGTAACTATTTTAAATGAAATAAAGTTAAATAAGATAAAAAATGAATCAATCTATTGTTTTTATTCACTTTTGGGTGATTTCAAACATTCTATATATTTACAATTTGTTCATGAAAATGGGCATTTTACGGATTCGTGTAGCACTGCTCCAAAGGCTCAATGACAATGAAATGCCAGAATTTTCCCCAAATATTCATTTTTATCCCCAAGAAATTTCAATAAAAACGTGTGAACAGTTTTCGAGAAAATTGCATTTTTGTTGACCACCCATGATTTTCCCCATACAAAAAATGCAAAAAATATGCACCAACTTTGGCGAGTTCCACAAAATTTCCAAGGGCACAGCTCAATGAAGATTGAATGCCAGAATCATGAATGGACTTTCTAGAATATGTGGGCAAAGTTTCATTGAAAATGTGTGAACAGTTTTCGAGAAATTTGTAAAAATACATGGGTGCCTCGGGAAAATAAATATTTTTTCAGCAAAGACAATTCGCCTCAATTCTCTTCTTCTTCCCCTTTTTATATCCCCCATACAAAAAATTCAAAAAATATGCGCCAACTTTGGCGAGTTGCACAAAATTTCCAAGGGCACAGCTCAATGGACATTTAATGCCAGAATGATCATTGGACTTTCAGGAATATGTGCATAGAATTTTATTCGGAATGTGTGAAAGGTTTTCGAGAAATATGCATAAATGTAAGGGTATATATTTCTTCAGCAAAGGCAAGTTGCCGTTCAGTTTTGAATTTCGCCTTTCCATAGGGTTGAATAGGGGGATCAGGCACATATGGTGCCGATGAAATATTGGGTTTTGCACTGTGGTACACGTGTGGTAATAAAAACATTTTGATTTTTTCTTAGTAATTATATTAGATATATTTATGTAGGCTTTCCTTAAAAATATGAATAAACTTAATGAAATATGTAATTTTTAAATTTGTCTTTCTCATTTAAAGGAGAATTGTAGTGATGACGTACATACATGTATGTTCGTGGAACTGCAAACAAATTTGCTGTAAACAAATAAGACTTGAACCATTGTAGCATTCTGGTAGTTTATTCTCGTTGTTTATTTAAATTATTAACAAAACAAATTCATTCGCACTACTACAAAAAAGAAAAAACAACTTTCTTAATTACGAGAAAGAAATTAGAAGCATAGAAAGAAATTTTGAATAAAAAACAAAAACTCTCCTCCGCTAGGATTCGAACCTCTACCTATTTTATATATGCATATGAAAAAGATGCACGTAAAAATAAAAATTATAAAACCTCCACTAGGATTCGTATCATATACATGCTCCCCATATACTTTTTTTGGCTTAATTTTAATTTTTTGTTTTGTAAATTTATAAATATATATGTATTGATACTGACACTATTTGACTTCTGTCATATCCTTACAATAAATTTAAAAAAAAATGAAAAAAATAGACAAAAAAAAAACCCCGTGCCGGTCCGAACCTACATCCTACACACCAAGTTTACCTAATTTGGAAGAAGTCACTAGCTAACAGCACCAAGCCACTCGTTGTTGTAGGGGTTGAATAAATCTAATAAGATAATAGTAAAATATGTGTCTGACATATAAAAATACAAAAAAGGCGATGCACAGTGGTATGCGTCCAGGAAACGTCTTTCGAAATAATATTGTAATTATATAGAATGTTTGAAATCCCCCAAAAGTGAATAAAAACAATAGATTGATTCATTTTTTTATCTAATTAAACTTTATTTCATTTAAAATAGTTACTAACTAGCTGGAAAATTCAAAATTCAAAAAACTTAACAGAGGGTTGTGGATAACTCGGCATTAACAGTGTGGCTAACTTTACGGCGTAAAGTTTACGCACATGGCTGGTGGCTGGTGGCTGGAGCCTTGGCTGTGCTTACTGTTAAGTTTGAATTGGGATGGTACTCTGTTAACCCACTGTGGTAAATATTTACTTACGTTACTCGGCCCAAAACGCGCTTAAACTACATAAATTTGGTATAAAACGAAAGAGAAAAATTCCACGAGCACGACCTCAGGTGCGCCTTGGCGATTTATTTCGTAGTTTTTGTGTAATTAACAAAAGAAAAATTATATTTTTAGCGGGATTCTAGCTAAAAGTAGCTTTTTACGGCCAAAAGAAGCTGTCAAATTTTGAGATAGTGTTGCCAGATGCCAAATTTGGGATACTTGAATACGCGGATTTTTAAAACTTTTGCTCGCGCTATTCTCAACAAACGAAAATATTGCTGAGTTTACAATATTTCTTGATTTTAGAGAACAAATATAGTTTAGAATGCATTATTCGGCTGCCAGAGCAGCCGAATATTCCTCAATTTTATAATTCAGAATAAAATATTTGGCTGCCAGGGCGGTCAAACAACGCGCCAAATAAAAAATAGCGTTTGCCAACACTAAAATCTAGCTTTAGTCGATTTTTTCACTCTTCAACACTGAAATCTCGAGTAGCTTAAGTAAATATTTACCGAAAAAGTGGTAAATATTTACTATAATTACTCGATGTTTCAGTGTTGGAAAATGAAAAACGGCTAAAAAATCCGCTAAATTCCATTTTAGGTTTTGGCGTTGTCAGACTGTCTTGTTTTTTGGCGCGTATTTTGAACAGTGTTTATTTTTGGCGGGCAATTTAAACCGAATTTGTTAATTTCAATTTTTTTTCCCCAACCCAATACTGCGAAAAAAAGATGAAAAATATTACTTAAAATACTGATAAAATTAGATCTTAAAATATTAAGAACAAAAAAGAGTTGATTTCAAAATAAAATTAAAAATGGAAACAAAACCAAAAATAGAAAAAATTTAAAAAAAAAAATCATCCAAATGACGGACGACGAGTTGTATGAATTTTTGTTTTTTAATTTTGTGTAATCTCTTTCACGAAATCTGTTAAAAATGTACAACAAAATTTCCTTTACTTTCTATGGTAACTTTTGGCAAAACCGAGTTCATATTTGGAATCCGCATAAGCGAATTAGTTAGAAGCACCTCTTAAACTTATATTGTCCCTTATATTAAATACATACTTTTACACTTTATTTTCACGTATATTCGACTGAAAGAAATACACATGACATTAGTTTTTTACATAAAGCAAACTTTATTTCGAAATGTTTATTTTTTATTTATACTGCCCGCCACGGTTTTTATTTTTCATTTTGTAAAATATTTATTTATCACAAGCGGACAAACTAAAAATAAATATCTCGTCTATTTTATTGCTGAAAAATATTACAAATAAACTGACTTTGAAAAGAGAGATACATGTTTTGAATATGCATTTATTCGACATCTGTACATCAGTAAAAATTAAAACTGCAACCCAGCATGGCAGGAATGGTTGAACGAGGACATCAAAAGTGCAATTGAAAAAAGCAACATGGCTCCGTTAAAATGGAAAAAGTTTAACCCTTTGACTTTGACACGTTTTTTTTTTATTTGATTCAAAAGTTGAAATAAATGAAGTAAGTAAGTCGTCTCGCCGACTTGGATATACATACCATACACCAGTAAAACAAATATTTTAAATTTATAATAACCAATCCATTTTCGTATTTAAAAAAAAACTGTTCACATGCTTTTCACAGGCATTCAAGCATACGAGCACCCTAGCGCCCCCACCAGCCAACGGCCACTTCCGGCCATATGGAAAAACGTTTATATGAATAACTTGGCTATTTTTAGTCCGATTTTGATCAAATTTGGTATTTTGTTTGATATTAGTATCAAATTTAAGTGTGATTGCACAAGGTAGAAAATTACGGGAGATAATCTAGTTTTTTCAAATTACGGGGTCGGAAAGGGGCGTGGCAAAATTGTTACACATTAAAAATGTGCGCAATTACTAAGCAAATATTTATACCAACTATGGTGTCTCTAGCTGGAATAGTTTTTGAGAAAATCGGTTTTATTTAATTTGCGGGGGCGGTAGGGGGCGTGGCAAAATATTTATAAATACAAAGTGTGCGCATTTACTAAGCAAATATACATACCAAATTTTGTGCCTCTAGTGGCTATAGTTTTTGAGAAAATCGGTTTTATGTAATTTGCGGTGGCGGTAGGGGGCGTGGCAAACGAACGGACGGACGGACAGACGGACATGGCTAGATCGTCTCGGCTGTTGATGCTGATCAAGAATATATATACTTTATGGGGTCGGAAAAGCTTCCTTCTGCCTGTTACATACATTTTGGCGACTTTAATATACCATTTCACCCTATGGGTGTATGGTATAAAAATACATTATTTTTTGATTTTCCAAATTTTGGATTTAGAACGTTTTTATGAAAAATTAAGGATTTGTTGCATGAATGCATTAAACGTGTGTTGGGTGAAAAAGATGCCTACAATTATTAAGATGAACGTTTTAAGAACAATCGTTTTATTTATTATTTATTTCTGGCACATTACTTGTGAAAATCCTGGGCAGTTTGGGTACTTGTACCCTTTTCGCTTTTCTGTCCAGATAGGCCAATATCCAACTTCATCCTGCCGCACCATTTGATTAGGTTTCAAGCTTCGTTAGTATCACAATATCGACAATATTTAGCCGAAAGTCGGAAGAACCACAAAGTTTAATGCGTAATACATCCTTGTAAACGCGTTTATATAAAAGCCTGGCATTGCTGACAACCAATTCTAGTAGAAGGTAAAAACACATAAACAGGTAACACATGAATAAAAAGTTTTATCGTTGCAGTGCAAGGATACCACGAACAAATTAATTAAAAATTTATTTATTTCAATTTCAACTTTCCGAAATAGTAAATATTTAATCCTTGAGTTTAAATTACTTGATATCAAAATAAATAATATTTAAAAGAATTTTTAATTAATTTGAATTTTAATGGCTGTCATTCCGACAAAAGAAGGTTTGATAATAACGCGTTCAAATTGTTAAACACCAGAAGTTCACACTTTACAAATCCCTATAGTGATTAAAAGAACTTAACGATTTGTCAATTCTTTCGTGGCTTGTTTTCTATTCCCTATTTTTTCTTATTTAAATTCAATATTCCATTTAGGTAAATGGATATGTAGGTAAACATCTTTAACCTTTAACTTTACGTCTTTGCCCATTAAATTAACCCAATTGCACTGAAATATAACAATTATTATTATATAGATAAATTTCTGCAAATTGTATTTTGTAATAATAAACATTTTTTTTTTTTTAACAATATATTTGAATTTGACGCAGAAATTTAAGTATGGCGCCAATTTTTAACCAGAAAATTTGGTATCTGGCAACGCCATTTGGCGCGCTTTCCAACATTGTCGTAACATTTGGCCACACTATTTTAGCTGGAAACAGTTAGATTCAGCTATTTTTGGCTTTTCTCGTAAAAAATTCAATTTTCTTTTGTTAATTACACAAAAACTACGAAATAAATCGTCATGGCGCACCTGAGGCCGTGCTCGTGGAATTTTTCTTTCGTTTGATACCAAATTTATGTAGTTTAAGCGCGTTTTGGGCCCGAGTAACTATAGTAAATATTTACCTCGAAAATTTTCGTTGGCTCTCTTTGTGCCGGGCCCTGAACTATATGCATGCGAGTAAAAAGGGATGGGGAAGAAGATGTGGAAATGATATGTGAACGGTTCTGTGCATTAATGAATTGAGTTACAGAAAAAGAGTTTGGAACATGTAAAAATATTATGGCCATAGACTGCAAGGGTATATGAACTTCGGCACAGCCGATGTTGGCTTCTTTGATATTTTCCTACGAAATATTAATTGCTTTATTTAAAAGTTTTTTAACAGTATCCACTTTCAACAATAAAAATAATAAAGCGCGCTGTACTTGTTTTAAAATTTTTGGTATTCATTTTAATTTGGAGCTCTTAGAAACAAGTTAATTTTTATTGCTTTTTCACAAGTTTATTTCTTTTTAAAAAAGTTTCAAAAAAGGACACAAATGTTAAGTTTAAAGACTGGTATTGTTTTCTTACAATTTATTGTATCCTTAACATTGATCTTCTATTATTGCACTTTTAAGTAAAACTTTTGTGGATTAAAATAAAAATACTATTTAAACAGATTCTGTCCCAAAGAAATAAAATATTTTACTCTGTATATAATAGGATTGGAATTAGGTTGAGAAAACGAAAAAATTGTGGAACTCTTTTTATACTAATTAGAAGAAAAAAAGGTATCAACTTGCATTCATATTTTTTAAATTGGAGAAATATAAAAAGGACCGAACAAAGTAACTCAATTAGAAATTATCTAAGTTTTTAATTTTTGTAAACTGTATTAAAATATTCTTAAGGTTTCTTTTATTTTTTTTGCTCTCAATTATTTATAATTTTTATTTACCTTTTTAATTTTTTCTCCATTATTTTATATTTTAAACTATTTTAATTTCTTTTCCATTTTTGTGATAATGCACAACTCAGGAACAAAGTCCATATTGTGTTTTGTACAATACAATGTCCGCTGCCATTATTTTATTGAAATTATTATATTTGTTCCTAGAAAGAATCTGATTGGTCAATAGATCTCTTCTATGATTGGTTCCGCTTAGAAGAGTGATAACCACAATTAGCAGCGGCGCCAGCGGGCAAGACAAGTGAGTCGGCTGCTCATAACTGAGCAACGATGACATTGAGCAAAGCGAGCGACAACGCTGCGCACATTTGAGCAGCTTGACAGAGCGAATTTGAGATTTAAACAAAATGGATCCAAACCGAGGTTTCTTGTTGCGATGTTTGATAATGCTTACGCCATTTGAATTTCGCCGTCATACAGGGCAGACTGAAATATTTTTGAGTTTTTGTATCATGCACCGATAGAAAATGGTATATTAAAGTCGTCAAAATGTTTGTAACAGGCAGAAGCAAGCTTTACCGACCCCATAAAGTATTTTATTTTCCGATATATGTTGGCCACTCATCAGGTCAACTATAAATAACATTTAATTATAATTAATATTACACCAATTAGACAACAAGAAACACCTACTTATTTTTATACGTCTGCACTCTGTGACGTGGAGCTACACACTGATTTGTCCCTAATAAATGCCTGTATAAATGAGCGCAGTTGTCGGTATCTACCTTATAATTAGGTCTTATATATGTCGGGGTATTTATTATGTGCAGCATCTCCAAAGTGTAACGTTTGTCGTAAAGTTGTTCTTGGTCTATTATGTTTGCTATATCAAAATTTGGTGAATGTCCTAGCGGCACAGTGGCCATATGTATGTGCCGTACATTGAGTGTTGTCGAAGTTTGTAGTCAGATCTATGTTGTGACAGTCTGGTTTTTAGCCTCGATTTGGTTGTCCCTATATGCATTTTATCACAGTTTTATTCATAGGTTGTCGTTACATGGTATTTTATAAGCCACATTGCTTTTGTCCATTATATCAATATTGGTGGTTTGGAAAGTCATTATCCTTTAAAATTCTTCTTATTTCTTTCTTTGTTTTTTCATGAAAAATTGGGTCTGATATGTTAAGCATCCGATGTATACAAACTCTTGCTGTATTTATCATCATCGACTTCGGATGTGTGGAGTTGAAGTTGATGATTCGTCCTGATGCTGTTGGATTTTTGTACCATTTTAATTTTAGCTCGTTTCATCGTATGTGTATTGATGAATCTAGAATCTAGATATATCAATTTGTTGTCATTTTCCAACTTTATTGTGAACTTTATGTTTCTGTCACATGAATTTAGGTTGTCAAGTTTGTTTTGGATCTCGTCTTCATTAATTATGGCAAAAAGGTCATCTACATATTTAGCCATTATTCTAGGTGGTCTTTGTAGTGTTTTCATCATTTTGTCTGGGAGTTCTTCCATAATTATGTCGGCTATAATTGGAGACGATGTTGATCCCGTAGGCATTCCTCTTAGTTATGTGTATATGTTGTCCTTGTATTTAAAATATCTGTTCTCTTGAATGCAAAAACGTACTCTTTCCATGAATGTTAATTTTGGAATGTTAGTGTGCTCTTTTATTTGTATCCATTTTTCCCTAATCGTGTCTAGTGCCAATTCTATTGGAATACTTGGAAAAAGTGAGACTACGTCAAAAAAAATTAATCTTTTATCGTCGCAGATGTATGTGCGGTTTTATAGCATACGAGCACCCTAGCGCCCCCACCAGCCAACGGTTAACTCCGGCCATATGGAAAAACGTTTATATGCATAACCTGGCTATTTTTAGTTCGATTTTAATCAAATTTTGTGTTTTACTGGATATTAGTATCATTAATATTTAAGTTTTTTTTTTTTTTTTTTTTATTCGACAGCAGTATAGCGAATTTGCAATCTGTCCGGGGACAATCAGCAAGTTTTCGTGGTTGGACATTGGCGGTTATAATGTTTGTGTGTTATTGCAATGGGGTGTTGTGTGGTTGTATGGGGTTGTGGGGAGGGGGAATGCTGGTTAAATAGTAATATTAATCTCGTTGACGTGTCAGGTCCAGTGTGTGGAGTCCAGCATGTTGATGGCGTACGGGTTCACGTGACGGGTTCGGCTGGCGGTGCCCCAGATTTGTATACCATATGTCCACATTGGTTTCATTATGAGTTTGTATATAAGCAGCTTAATATTTAGCCGGAGGGTAGACCTTCTCCCGATGAGCCATAGGAATTTTTTCAGCCTTGCGTCGAGCTGGCCTCTTTTGGTCTTCAGATGCTGCTTCCATGTTAGCCTTCTGTCCATAGTTAGACCCAGATATTTGGCTGGCATTTTTCTGGGTTGACCGCCATGTGCCATCTTTCGAGCCAGGTGCTTGTGATGTCTAGCTGCATTTGTAGGAGGTTGCTAGTCTCTTGTGGCGCTTCGTTGGTTGCCATGAAGGCAGTGTCATCCGCGTATGTTGCAGTTAGGAGGTTGGGATCGTTGAGTATCGGCATGTCGGCTGTGTAGAGGGTGTATAGCACTGGGCCTAGAACGCTTCCCTGGGGCACTCCGGCTCTGACGTCTTTGATGGCAGAGTTAACATCACCGCATCTCACATAGAAGCTCCTGTTTTCAAGATATGATTTAAGCAGCATGTAGAATGGGGCAGAAAGGCAGTCTTGATCTTGTAGAGAAGGCCAGTGTGCCAGACCTTGTCGAATGCTTGTTTCACATCTAGAAATACTCCAGCACAGTATTTCTTCTCCTCGAAAGCCTCAAGAATTCTCCCCGAGATCCTATGGCATCGTTCGGGCGTGCCATGGCATTCTCTGAAGCCAAACTGGTGATCAGGGATCAAACCGGCCTCCTCCATTATTGGTCGGACTCTACGCAGAAGTAGTCTTTCGACTACTTTGGAGAGAACCGCCAATAAGCTTATCGGACGATATGAGGCGAGATTGGCTGCAGGTTTCCCAGGTTTTTGTAATAGGATGGTTTCGGCGCATTTCCACTGGGTGGGGAAATGTCCTAACAGGAAGCTTTTATTTGTAATTTTGAGGAGCAGTTGTATGCCATTCGGAGGCAAGGCTTTGATGGCTGGCACATCGATTCCGTCGTATCCAGGCGACTTGCCAGGGCTTAGCTTGGCGATCTCTAGAGCTAACTCGTATGTTGTGAGGAATATTATAAATCATAATAATATCTCACACAACAAACCGACAGCGAAGCAATCCAAAGGTGTAAATAACGCACCAGATACAAGATATAGCCGAGACACGAACCAGATGTACGATATACGACCAATATTGGCACTGGTCAATCGAACCAGTGCAACGCAAATAAGTTACGATCAAACGCAATGGATCGAACCACACGCAACCGCAAGCGATTTCGTACAAGCGGGAAGATGAGTGGGAAGCATAATGCAAAAACCGATATGCACACACATGCGATGGGCAACCAGGTCCAACATGGCTCGATCGAACCAACTCGAACCCATGACTTACGATCAAGCATGACCGATCGAACCGCATGCGACCGCTGGCGATTTCGTACAAGCGGGAAGATGCGTGGGAGGCATAATGTACAAAATCGGCTATGTAAGAGCAAACAAGGGCTAAGCAAGCCCACGAGACGGGTGCGGGGCATGCATGCATTATATGAAACGATAATGGTTTGTGGATTGGATAGGGGAATATGCGAACCGAAGGGGGAGGGATGAACAATGGGGAAGCCCTCTATCTGATAGATACGATATGCGGATGAAAGTGCATTGCATGGGAAATTAAACGATGTTGTATATTAAATTAATCAGGAGAATTATTATTAAACAATAGTTTAAGTCAATACAATTAGTATATATGTATATAAATATAATATGGGCAAAATTGGGTATGACGAGTGGATCAAAGGGAGCGACGGGCGACGGCAGCGCTGACAGAGAAAGAACGGGATACGATGGGCGGCCAATGGAAAGGCGACGCCAATGGGTGAAAGTGATGGAAGCACATAGATGCAAGGGAGCTAGACAAGGACAAGAAAATAAATGGGCGCGCAGCCACAAAGAAAGTGGACATATGCGCCAAAGATTTACGGGACTTTCACCACGCATAGCAACAAGTGGATGCGTGGGTGAAAGCAGAGGGCCGATGGAAATGTACCAGCTGTATAGCGGTACTACACCAAGCTATTCCTGAGGCCACAGGAGTTGCCTATATAAAGGCAACGCCCGTCAAGAAAGATTATCAAGTCATCAAGTCGTGATCAAGTAACAAGTAATTAAGGCCTTACGAGTAACCTTAAGAACTTATCAAGGAAACACAAGAAGCAACAGAAAAACTGGGAACTATACAGGCCTTACGAGTAACCTGTACAGTTCATCCGATAGCAACAAGGTCCTTACACAAGGATAACAAACACCGTACCCAAGCTAGAGTAAATTGGAGAAAAGCCAAGCATTTCCAGGAGTATCCAAAGTCAGTGGTAGGCACGAGGATATATCCTACTGCCGAAATTCCAGGATCTATATATCCTGACGAGTACCAATTACTGAGGAACATCCTGCCAAAGCCATAAAACAAGCAGAGGTGTGGAGCACGAATCAAGCATACGATACAGACCGAGACAATAACGGCAACAGGAGCAAGAGGAAGGCAAGAAGCTGTAACCTTCCTATTCGGCTTCTCACTGTGCGCCATAAATTTTATGCAATCCTGCTCCACGAAGAGGCATCAAAAATTTTATGTAATCGGTTTTCCTATCCCAGCAAAAAAAAAATCAATCGATAACCGATAGAAGGCGGTAGGTGAATTGCAGCAGATTGAGATCCTCTGGTTCCGTAGCTTTTGCGGGGTGGGGGGGTTGTTTACTGAATCTCTACCTTTAATTATAAAATTTAATTTTTTAGGATCTCGACTGAAACTAACTTTAAATGAAAATTGAGTTACTGGCAGAAAATACTTACAAACACAGTAAAGAATTCATATTAATAAAAAAAAAACGTAAGAAATGAAGGTGTGTTCGTTTGTTCACAAGCTAGCGGTTACTGAGGTCAAGATGTAGATGGACCTTGTCAGTTCTATACCCTCCCAACCATGAATCTTTGTTGTCATTTGTAAAGATTCCCAAAAACTGATCGATATCAACTCATGTACCCATGTCACTAGGAAAATTAATTATAAAGCTTAAGCGATCATATTCAAATTCATTATAATTTCCGATAGAAGCATTTCTTGTTGTACACAATTAATTTCAAAGATATATATACAGACTAATTTTAAACAGCTGGTCTGGTATGACTCAACATTTTGAGATTCAGAACTTTCAGACTTGCAAAACAATGGAACTCAAAGTAAATTAAACTATTGAATAAGAGGGACTAAAACTAGTAGTATAAAAGAGACCTTACTAGTTACGCATTATTAATTATTGTAGAAGATTATGGAATAGAAAAAAATATAGAAAGAATATCAGATAAATCAAATTAATATTTTTTTAATTATTCATCTTATTTCAAGTTCTCTTTCTTTTTTTTTTGTTTTTTGTTTTTTTTTTTAAATTCGTTAGAGCTATTTTAAATTTTCAAGTCGCACAAATTCACTCATTGCTTTTAATTTCTTTTCAAATCAAACATTATTTTACGGAAATCTATCTTTTGTTTTTAATTTAATTATTTGGTTGATCACAAAACGCTGAAACAGAAATTACATCAAAAAATCAGAGTATCAATTGACTACCATCCTCCATAGTTCGCAAAAACTTGGTTGAAAGTCGCCGAATTAATACTGCTTAATACACAAGGCACTTACCCCATAGTTTATTCGCTGAAAGGCCTTCCATAACCTTAACGAGACTTTAATTAATTCAATATTTTACTTATTTACATCCTCTTTTTTTTTGTTTAACTTGATTAGGACTTGAAATTCAAATTAAGATCAGAAAGGAAAAATATCGGCACTTAAAGATTTCGTTCAAAACGAGGTTAATTTAAAAAAAATTGTAGGAGCTTTCGAGATGGTCACATGGAATGCGCTAAATCGGGCGACAGCAAGCAATATCCAGAATTTGGCGAAAAGACAAGCTTTGTCTGGGTCAGCAGCGGCAGAAGGTTAGGTAGGCCACTGCCTTTAAAACCTTGCTGTACAAAAAAAATCCGGATCACCGAAGGTTAGGACACCTTTCGGGAAATGAGACACTTTGGCCGCACCGTAAGCCTTAACTTATAAACGTTGTGGCACTGCCGGCGGTTAGTTGGCGGTGTCTTTTCAATGTCCGAATGCCAATTCCAGAAGGCAACGACAACCAGAAATTCGGCTGCACGTGCTCCGGCACCAGAAATGGGTATTTGAAAACTCGCCGGTTTTCCAGAAAATAATCCTCCCAAACGAAAGCTATCGGCAATATTGGCCAGAAAATGTAAGGTTTCCAATCTAGGATATAGAGTAAGATGCAGATGGCGGCGGGGTAAAAATTCTAATTAACCTACATACCTGCTATAGTTTATAACCAAAGATTTGGGCTACAGTTTTTTTTTTCCACGAGTTTTTCTCCTCAGTTTTAAAATGAAAATGAAACCTAGCAAAAAAATGAAGCGCGTTGCCACCTCAAGAAAAACGATAGATCATTTATCGCTATCCCCATATTATGCGTTTATCGATTGATCGATACCAATATTTTTATTTATTGATTGATCGCTACTGGCAAAGTGGCGCGTAAAGTCGTTAAGTTTAAAAATTTGAAAGTTTAAACTAGCGCACGCTACACCACCCGATAACACGCAACGTTAGGCAGCATATTAGTGGGAATTAGTTCCGTATATCCTTGGCGTGAAATGTTCCTACTTCTCTACCTTGCATATTTTCTAACAAATAAAAGCAGTTTCCGAGCTTCTTTTTGATTCGACATTTTATGAATTTAGGGGCTAATTTAGCATTGAAGTTTTGAGAGAATTTGCTTAACGCGAAATTTCTGCGAAAAACTTCTTGGCCTTCTTTAAAAGAGACAGACTTACTGCGAAGATTATACTGTGCTACATTTCGATCATATGCTTTCTTAATGTTTCCTTTTATATCCTGTCGCAAAAGGTTTAACTGGTCAGTCTGATTGAGCGGTGTTATGGGCTCTTGTAACAACTTTAATTCCTTTAAAAGTTTATAATCTGATCCATGAGTAACCATGTCCAGTCCGAACAAAGCTTTAAAGGGTGAGCAACCTAAAGATTGATGCAACGAGGATCGCAATGCGCAAGATATACTCGTTAAATGTTGATCCCAAAGCGTTTGATCCTGATTTTTTAAATACGAACGGATCGCAGCTAACAGAGAACGATTAACACGCTCAGCTGCGTTGCTTTGCGGAGAATATAAAGCGGTATACTGATGTTTTATGCCTAGTTCAGTAAGAAAAGAATTGAACGAATTTGCCTTAAATTGAACACCATTATCACTAACGATGATTTCCGGTACTCCAAAACAATAAAATATCTGTTTTAACAAAAATTCTTGTATATCCTCCGTGCGAAACTTTTTCAGAGGTTGTAACCAATGATATTTACTGAAATGGTCAAGAACAATTAATAAACCGACAAATCCATTTTTGCTACGAGGGTAAGGACCAAGTAAATCGATATACAGACGTTGAAAAGGTCTACAAGTTGGAATATGCTGTCCCATAGGTGGTCTGAGCGTATAATTTGGTGCTTTGGACTCCTTACAAGTGTCACATTGACGAATATGTTCCCGCACATCCTTTACCATACCAGGCCAAAAAAGAGTTCTACGTATCTTGTCAACAGTTTTCTGCATACCTGAATGTGAAGAGGTGTGGCTATCGTGAGCTTGTTTTAGAACATCAACTCTGAGTTTATCCGGCACCCATAGTTTCCAAGAAAGTTTCTCTTGATAAGAATCTCCATTGGCATGTTCGGTTCGAATATACAAATGTTTATTTACAATTTTGATATCTGGGAATTTGTCTGGATTTTCAGTGATTTTCTTCTTCAGATACATATAACTATCGTCCAAAAATGCTTCAGAGTCCAGATCTATAATCGGACCCATTTCTATCGCCTCTATCGAAAGGTTGGGCAATCTTGATAACGCGTCAGGAATCAAGTGTTCTTTTCCTTTTCTATGCGACATATTAAACTTAAATTGTTGTAAGCGAAAAATCCATCGAGCTAATCTCCCCGAAACATTTTGTTGACGCATTAGCCACAATAAACTAGAGTGATCAGTAACTACTTCAAATTCTTGCAATTCCAAATAACACCTAAATTTTTCTATAGCCAGTATAACGGCTAAACATTCGCGTTCAGTAACACTATAATTGCGTTGGGCACGACTTAACTTTTTAGACATGAAAGCAATAGGCTTCTCTTCCTCTGCGTCTGATAATTGGACAAGTACAGCGCCAATACCATAATCGCTGGCATCACAATGTAAGAAAAATTTCTTATTAAAGTCCGGGTTTTGTAGAATAGGGGCAGAAGTTAATAGATCCTTCAACTTATTCATAGAAGCTTGAGCTTCCGAAGTCCAAACAAAATTTCTTTTTGTTGACAACAGTTCCGTTATAGGATAAGTGAAATCGGCAAAATTCGGTATAAAACGGCGATACCAACCGCAAACTCCAAGAAATCCTCTAGTTTGTTTCAAGTTCCTAGGTGGTGGCCAATTTTTAATACATTCAATCTTTGACGGATCGGTGCAGATACCTTTACTGTCTATTACATATCCTAAATAACTAATGCTTGCGACACAAAACTGACTTTTCTCTATGTTAATGGACAGATTAGCTTTCCGAAATTGCTCCGCAATTCTTGCTAACACCGAAAGATGAGATGAGAAATCCTCTGAAATTATACACAGATCATCTAAATAGCAAAATACACAATGGCGAAGGTCAGCAGGGACTACTTCATCCATTAGACGACTCATAGTAGATGTGGCATTACAAAGGCCGAAAGGCATAACTGTGAATTGATATAACGGCCTTCCTGGTACTGTAAATGCAGTAAGAGGTTTGGATGCTTCCGTTAATTCTATTTGCCAATAGGCATCCTTTAAATCGATTTTGGAAATAATATTTGCCTTGGGTAATCTTGAAAAAATACTGTCAATGCTGGGCAAAGGATAAGCATCCTTAATTGTGACTGCATTTAACTGGCGAGCGTCTAAGCACAGTCGCACTTTATTGGGCTTTATCACTGGTCGAATAGGAGAGCTCCAGGCGCTAACAGCTGGTTCGATAACTCCTAGTTGAATCATACGATCAATTTCCGTGTATACTAATTTTTCAACAGCGGGACTAATAGCGTAAAAACGTTGTTTTACCGGTTTGGCTTCGCCAATCTCGATATGATGTTTTATTAAGGACGTACGTCCGAGATGATGACTTGCATTGGGAAACATTTGCTTGACGGCTTCAAGCTGTCTAATTTGCGAATACGTGAGAGAATAAGAACTAGGGTCAGTCTCTAACTTTTTTTCAGAACCAATCTCGATCGAACTAATTATAGACGGGGCAAGTTCGAAAATTCTCCAAAAATCATGACCTAATATTAATCTTTTCTTCAACGTAGGAATTACAAATAATTTCAACATTCTTTCCAATCTACCGTACCGTACTATTACTTCTAACATACCAATCACATTTTGGCCGTTTCCGTCCGCTGTGCGCACTTGACCTTTAGTTTTTACAAATTGGGGAAAATGTGAAAAATCTGTTTGTGCTAAATCCGAGCCTATACAACTAATGCTGGCACCGGTATCCAATAAACCTAATTCTGTGAACGTAAGAAATGAGACTTCTGCATAGCTCCTATTATCGTTGTCGTTTCTAAAAATTGTTGCAACAAAAAGTTTCTTGGTTTGTCTTGCGTGATCATAATATTTCCTTAGTCTTAACGTGCGTTTAGACAAGGGTTGGTCAGATCTGAAAATTCTGTCTTTAACAGTAAGGTAATGTTGTAAACGCTCAGGATATGACAAAAATCTTAGTGGGAGTTTTTGAGACTTTCGTACGTTTACTTTGTGATTCACAATGTTGATACTTTGTTGAACGTTTTCCGAGTTTGATGTAACTATTGCGGGAGCATCTGACGTTGTCTGGATGCACCCTTCGGTCGGTTTTCCGCTAGCCTTTTTATACAATCTTGACATTGAGGCTTGTAAACATTGGCCGTGCCGCAACCGTAACAAAAAATTGTGCGTTCCTCTAGACAGTTTTGCCAGGTGTGACCGGCTTCGCGACAATTCCAACAAACGAACTTCCCTTGAACAGCGGCAACTTCATATTCTTCATCTGGGTCTGGAACTATTTTATTATCTTCGGATTCCTCTTCTTGTATTTCAAAAATTTGTCTGCGTCCATTCGCTTTGGTGTTAGAAATTACTTTTACTTGAGGGCTGAGCTCTTGTGTTAGATTTTCTTGCATCTGTACTAATCTACGAAGGTGACCTATTGATGCGATAGATTGGTATAGTAACTTTTGTCGTATCTCTGGCAACAGGTTATTTTGTAAAATTTCCATCAGCTCCTCTTCCTCAAACTTTATACCGAACTTGTCAATCAAAGAAGCTACCTCATCGTAAAAACAAACAAAAGATTCTCCAGCTTTTTGCTTTCTAGCACGAATCATTTCTTTGCTCATAAAATCTGATCGATAGTCTTTATATTGCTGACGAATAGCTGAACAAAACTCGCTCCATACTATTCGAGGGACTTGCTTATGATATCTCCAATACCACTCGCGGGCTTTTCCTCCAAATAATATTTGAATATGTTTACACACCCCAATAAAATCACTATCAAGAGTTTCCTCCGTTAGGGCTTTTACTCTATAAATAAATTCTTCTACTCCTAGACCTTCCGTAGATCCGTCAAAACGTAAATTCCATTTCTGCATTACATTTGCAATTTTTGCATTTTGAACAGTTGTAGGGCAGGGCGAACTCAGAGATCGGGTTTGGACCGTGTCTAATGGGACTTCTCGCTGGCCTAAATTCATAGGTAACGACGATACTACACGAGAAACTGTTTGTTCTATCATATTTTGTATGATCGTATAATCGATCTCTCGATTAGGACGAGTATTATTACCACGATTTGGTCTTGCTCTTCGCTGATTAGGCATGGTTCTAGGTAGTTGCGGTTCTGGTTGATTACTACTGTGACTGGCATCTAAGCATGATGCTGGTGCTTCGCTAACTGATATAGCTGGTTCGTTGAGCTGCTCTGCTCTATTTATTGGGACTTGACTTAGCTGTTTTGTAAAATTACGAGTCCATGCTCGAGAAGTGCTGGGTGCCAATGACAAATGTTTTTCCTTCGCTTTTGGTGAACAGTTGCCTACTACGAGCTTTATACTAGACACATTTATCTCACTCTCACAAATTGGGCAATGCTTTTCCTTTTCTAGTAGAGCTTCCAAACAGGATTTATGAAAAATGTGTTTACAGGGAGTACAGAAACATGTTTGCGTGTTGTCCAAAACCAAGGAACAAATTTTGCATATGTCTTCTGCTGGAGTGTCCATATTTGGGGGACTATGTTGAACTAGAGCCATTCTTTTTTTAAAATTATCTTCCTAAACGTGACATGACTGGGTACATGATTTGAAATCGTAACTAGCTAAATGAACCTAAAGAATATTGGTAACTTTTTTATTTTTGTTTTTGGGCTATGGCATCTACAAAATTGTTTCTTTTAGTCAGACTTTGGTCTTTTGAATCTTCTGATCGGCAAGGATATACTATCTGTATTACCAAGATCCAGACACCATAACATTTAATCATCCAAATCTTACTATAAAACAATTTGTTCGTGTTGTGTTCCATTTGTTTAGACGTTCAGCTGTCGTAACATGATCTTAAATCCAATCAGTTTGAATGCCTTTTTTCTAAAAGAGTGCTAAATTATCGAGGACATTAACTAAACGAGCAATCTATGATACAGAGTATTGAAATTCTTGTTTACATTCATTCTCGCTTTTAACTTTGCGACTGAATATTCCTAACAGAAACATCGGCTTCGCCAAGCAGACTTAAACCGTGCAGGTTCATTTATACGCGTAAGTTAAACCATAATACAGTCTAACAAAATCGACGAAAAATTTGAAACCTCATGTTTTGATCTTAAAACTTTCTTGATATCCTTGAACTCAACACTTTATATCACTTAGGGTAGAATTACATACTTCTAATGTGGTCTGCTTGCTGAATCTCTACCTTTAATTATAAAATTTATTTTTTTTGGATCTCGACTGAAACTAACTTTAAATGAAAATTGAATTACTGGCAGAAAATACTTACAAACACAGTAAAGAATTCATATTAATAAAAAAAAACGTAAGAAATGAAGGTGTGTTCTTTTGTTCACAAGCTAGCGGTTACTGAGGTCAAGATGTAGATGGACCTTGTCAGTTCTATACCCTCCCAACCATGAATCTTTGTTGTCATTTGTAAAGATTCCCAAAAAACTGATCGATATCAACTCATGTACCCATGTCACTAGGAAAATTAATTATAAAGCTTAAGCGATCATATTCAAATTCATTATAATTTCCGATAGAAGCATTTCTTGTTGTACACAATTAATTTCAAAGATATATATACAGACTAATTTTAAACAGCTGGTCTGGTATGACTCAACATTTTGAGATTCAGAACTTTCAGACTTGCAAAACAATGGAACTCAAAGTAAATTAAACTATTGAATAAGAGGGACTAAAACTAGTAGTATAAAAGAGACCTTACTAGTTACGCATTATTAATTATTGTAGAAGATTATGGAATAGAAAAAAATATAGAAAGAATATCAGATAAATCAAATTAATATTTTTTTTTAATTATTCATCTTATTTCAAGTTCTCTTTCTTTTTTTTGTTTTTTGTTTTTCTTTTTAAATTCGTTAGAGCTATTTTAAATTTTCAAGTCGCACAAATTCACTCATTGCTTTTAATTTCTTTTCAAATCAAACATTATTTTACGGAAATCTATCTTTTGTTTTTAATTTAATTATTTAGTTAATCACAAAACGCTGAAACAGAAATTACATCAAAAAATCAGAGTATCAATTGACTACCATCCTCCATAGTTCGCAAAAACTTGGTTGAAAGTCGCCGAATTAATACTGCTTAATACACAAGGCACTTACCCCATAGTTTATTCGCTGAAAGGCCTTCCATCGATGCACTGTGGGAGGGTGTTTTATATGATGATTTCTCCTTCGCGCTTTATGACCACCATTAAACTCCGTTTCACTCACTTTACTACATTTACTCTATATTACGTTACTCTCGACTTGAATTATTTAATATAACCTTAACGAGACTTTAATTAATTCAATATTTTACTTATTTACATCCTCTTTTTTTTTGTTTAACTTGATTAGGACTTGAAATTCAAATTAAGATCAGAAAGGAAAAATATCGGCACTTAAAGATTTCGTTCAAAACGAGGTTAATTTAAAAAAAAATTGTAGGAGCTTTCGAGATGGTCACATGGAATGCGGTAAATCGGGCGACAGCAAGCAATATCCAGAATTTGGCGAAAAGACAAGCTTTGTCTGGGTCAGCAGCGGCAGAAGGTTAGGTAGGCCACTGCCTTTAAAACCTTGCCGTACAAAAAAAATCCGGATCACCGAAGGTTAGGACACCTTTCGGGAAATGAGACACTTTGGCCGCACCGTAAGCCTTAACTTATAAACGTTGTGGCACTGCCGGCGGTTAGTTGGCGGTGTCTTTTCAATGTCCGAATGCCAATTCCAGAAGGCAACGACAACCAGAAATTCGGCTGCACGTGCTCCGGCACCAGAAATGGGTATTTGAAAACTCGCCGGTTTTCCAGAAAATAATCCTCCCAAACGAAAGCTATCGGCAATATTGGCCAGAAAATGTAAGGTTTCCAATCTAGGATATAGAGTAAGATGCAGATGGCGGCGGGGTAAAAATTCTAATTAACCTACATACCTGCTATAGTTTATAACCAAAGATTTGGGCTACAGTTTTTTTTTCCACGAGTTTTTCTCCTCAGTTTTAAAATGAAAATGAAACCTAGCAAAAAAATGAAGCGCGTTGCCACCTCAAGAAAAACGATAGATCATTTATCGCTATCCCCATATTATGCGTTTATCGATTGATCGATACCAATATTTTTATTTATTGATTGATCGCTACTGGCAAAGTGGCGCGTAAAGTCGTTAAGTTTAAAAATTTGAAAGTTTAAACTAGCGCACGCTACAAAGCGACGACGAGGGATTCGAAGTGACTCACCAACGCTGTCCAAGTCCAGAACTACCGTAGAGAAACCGTCATATACAACCGAGCCCACTAATGATTTTGAATAAACATACGTATAAGCATTAGCAACTGAAATCGAACGTGTTTTTAATTTCACCAGGGCACAAAATAAATTTATTGTGCCCAACCTAGCCCAAGAGATAGCATATATCCCGAGGGACGAGAAAGGATCGTTACAACTGGCGCCCAACGTGCTTTACTGGTGAAATTTAGAAATAAAACTACATTTTGTAAATCATAAAAAGATCAAAATGGGAAAAGGATGGATTTACCACATGAAGAAGGAGGATTTGGTACAGACAGGCCAAAGGATCGGGATCGAGATAACCGGCACAGTGGATGAAATGAGGAAACAGCTATGCGAGTGGGTAGAAAGGAATGAAACGGACCCAGACTGGAAGGAGGAAATAAATAGATTGGAAACAAAGTACTCGAAAAATCTAAAAATGAAAACATTAGCAAACACGTCAAAAACATGCGGACGGGAAGGTGAGAGACATCAACGAGCAGTGGACAGGATACGTTCGATTCGGAAACAAAGAAATGAACATAACATTTCTCATCATGCCAGACGGAATAGATGCTATAATCTTAGGATGGAATTTCTTAAGGCTGATGAATACCGAAATAGCATGCGGAGGCCACAGGATAAAAATTCCAACGGTGAAGAGGATGCAGGGCAGGATAACCGAACGTATATCGATCGTGGTGATACAGAAGGAAGAGCAAACAGAAATACAAAGGTTTCTAGAACACGAACTGATGGAATTGGGGAAAATCAAGGGATCATCAAAAGTAGGGATACACAGGATCACAATGAAGGATGATATACCAATAAAACAAAGGTATTACCCAAAAAAATCCAAAAATACAGGGAGAAATCAACACAAAGGTCGATGAACTGTTGACAATGGGATGCATCGAACCATCACAAAGCCCATATAGCTCACCCATAGTGATGGTGAGAAAGAAGCAGACGGGCAAATGGAGATTATGCGTAGATTTTAGACAGATTAACGCAAAATCGATAAAAGATGCATACCCAATGCCACGCATCGACTACATCTTAAACCAACTACGTGAAGCGAAATTCATAAGCAGCCTAGACCTGAAGGACGGCTATTGGCAAATTCCGTTGGAAGAAAACAGCAGGCCAATGACAGCATTCACAGTCCCAGGGAAAGGTTTATTCCAATGGAAAGTGATGCCATTCGGGTTACACTCCGCATCAGCAACGTTCCAACGGGCACTGGACCAAGTCATTGGCCCAGAAATGATACCAAACGTGGTAGTAAGCAAAACAATCAAAGAACACATGGACCACCTACAAGAAGTGTTCAGGAGATTGAAAGAAGCAAACTTAAGAATAAACGCTGGAAAGTGCCAATTCTTCAGAAAAGAGCTAAAGTTTCTAGGCCACTTGGTAACAGAAAACGGTATTGCAACGGACCCAGACAAGGTGGCAGCAATAGCTCAATTGAAGCTGCCCACGTGCACAAAAGAATTACGGCAATATCTAGGAGTGGCTTCGTGGTACAGAAGATTCGTACCAAATTTTGCTATGATAACACACCCGTTAAACGCACTGCTCAAGAAAAAAACCAAATGGCATTGGAGCGAAGAGCATCAGGCAGCATTCGAATCGGTAAAAGAAAAACTCACGAGTGACCCAGTATTGGCATGCCCAGATTTCACAAAAATGTTCGTACTCCAGACAGATGCAAGCAACATAGGATTAGGGGCCATACTAGTACAAAACACCGAAGAGGGGGAAAGAGTGGTTTCATATCTGTCGAGAGAGTTGAATCAAGCGGAGAAGAACTATTCGGCAACAGAAAAGGAATGCCTAGCAATAGTGTGGGCAGTACGCAAGCTGAGACCATATCTCGAGGGATATCGATTTAAGGTGGAGACAGACCACATGGCGTTGAAGTGGTTGAATAGTATAGAGAGCCCCACGGGCCGCATAGCTCGATGGGCACTGGAATTACAACAATACGATTTCGAAATAGCATATCGAAAGGGCAAATTAAACATTGTCGCCGATGCACTATCAAGACAACCGATGGAAGGGTGCAAAAGAATAGTAGACAATGGCGCCCGATTACGACAAGCAAACAAAGAATGTGAGTGGATTCAAGATATAATAAAGAAAATACAACAACAACCACAGAAATATCCAGATTACATATTAGAAAACAGCCAGGTGTACAGGAATATTCCGCATAGAGCAGGCCAAGAAGAAGTAATATCATGGAAATTGTGTGTGCCCAAGACGCTACGGAACCAAGTGATGGAAGAAAACCACACTTCCATAACGGCAGGGCATACAGGAAACAGGCGAACGATTACTAGAACTGCGTCAAGATATTATTGGCCAGGAATGCAACGAGATATCAGGAAATTCGTGGGAAAGTGCACAACGTGTCAGCAATACAAACCCAACCAACAGCAAGCAGCAGGGAAAATGCTGACGCAAATACCGGATGAACCATGGGCCACCGTTTGCGCTGATTTCGTTGGACCCTTACCACGGTCGAAACATGGAAACTCAATGTTACTAGTAATCATTGACCGAAAGAAAGAACTGATACCCATGCGAAAGGCAACTGCGGAGAATCGAATCAAGGCCTTTAGGGAAAGGATTCTGTCGAGATTTGGAGTTCCTAAAGTGGTAATAACGGACAATGGGGTCCAATTCACTAGCAGAACGTTTAAGAAAATGCTAGAGGAATGGGGATGCCAACACCAATTAACAGCTCCATACACACCACAAGAAAACCCAACCGAAAGGGCAAACAGAGAAGTGAAAACAATGATTGCTCAGTTTACCGGTGAAAATCAACGGAATTGGGATGAGAGCTGGCCAGAAATAACACTGGCTGTAAATACTAGTCAATCAGAGTCAACTGTATTTACGCCAGCATATGTGATACAAGGACGTGAACCTAGAATGCCAGGCGCGTTATACGATAGGGTCACGACAGGCACAGGAAAGCAAAGCATACCACCAGAGGCAAAGGCAAAAGAAGTGCAAGAGCTGTTCGAGCTAATAAGACGTAATCTGGAGACGGCGGCACAAGATCAGGCACGTCACTATAACCTAAGGAGGAGAGAGTGGAGACCAACAATTGGAACAACAGTATGGGCGAAAGAACACCACCTTTCAAATGCTGCAGAAGGATTCGCAGCAAAGCTGGCACCAAAGTTTGGAGGCCCATATAAGGTGATAGGTTTTGCATCTCCGGTCATATGCAAATTACGGCACAAAGAAACGAAAAAAAGCAGACAAGCACACATCAGCCAATTGAAGCAACAAATATGCGAGGAAGAGGATGGCATGAAAATTGATGAGCAATGAGTATGGACGACTCTAATGACGTGGCGGCGAGAAATCTGCACAGACCGGCCGGCTGAACAGAGAACTCAAAAACATGAAATTAGAGCTGAAAATCTCAAAGTACATCGTATCGAAAAACTAGCAAAGTCACAAACCGCATCTCAGAGTAAGAGGAAGATATAATAAGTAGGGTAAATAGATGAAAGACACTGATAAGAAAAGATGCGGAACGGGCCAAAAGAAAAAACCCACAAGGGATATACAAAGAAAAGATGCCCTAATCCGCCAACATTAACGAAAAGATACTCAGTAATCGCCAACAATAGAAGACGCCAAATGGCCAATAAAAGATGCGAGCTGAGTCCCAAAAACAAAAACAAGCAAAACACATGCCAAAAACTACAAAAAAAAAGGGAGGAACAAAGGCAATACATAAAAAAAAAAAAAAAATGCACAAATACGGAAATGGAAGAAATGCACACAGAAAACAAACACAAGGTACAAGGGACAGGGGAGGGCAAATCCCTCCCGAAGAAGGGGGGGAGTGTGAGGAATATTATAAATCATAATAATATCCCACACAACAAACCGACAGCGAAGCAATCCAAAGGTGTAAATAACGCACCAGATACAAGATATAGCCGAGACACGAACCAGATGTACGATATACGACCAATATTGGCACTGGTCGATCGAACCAGTGCAACGCAAATAAGTTACGATCAAACGCAATGGATCGAACCACACGCAACCGCAAGCGATTTCGTACAAGCGGGAAGATGAGTGGGAAGCATAATGCAAAAACCGATATGCACACACATGCGATGGGCAACCAGGTCCAACATGGCTCGATCGAACCAACTCGAACCCATGACTTACGATCAAGCATGACCGATCGAACCGCATGCGACCGCTGGCGATTTCGTACAAGCGGGAAGATGCGTGGGAGGCATAATGTACAAAATCGGCTATGTAAGAGCAAACAAGGGCTAAGCAAGCCCACGAGACGGGTGCGGGGCATGCATGCATTATATGAAACGATAATGGTTTGTGGATTTGATAGGGGAATATGCGAACCGAAGGGGGGAGGGATGAACAATGGGGAAGCCCTCTATCTGATAGATACGATATGCGGATGAAAGTGCATTGCATGGGAAATTAAACGATGTTGTATATTAAATTAATCAGGAAAATTTTTATTAAACAATAGTTTAAGTCAATACAATTATTAGTCAATATTATTAGTATTGGGCAAAATTGGGTATGACGAGTGGATCAAAGGGAGCGACGGGCGACGGGCGACGGCAGCGCTGACAGAGAAAGAACGGGATACGATGGGCGGCCAATGGAAAGGCGACGCCAATGGGTGAAAGTGATGGAAGCACATAGATGCAAGGGAGCTAGACAAGGACAAGAAAATAAATGGGCGCGCAGCCACAAAGAAAGTGGACATATGTGCCAAAGATTTACGGGACTTTCACCACGCATAGCAACAAGTGGATGCGTGGGTGAAAGCAGAGGGCCGATGGAAATGTACCAGCTGTATAGCGGAACTACACCAACCTATTCCTGAGGCCGCGGGAGTTGCCTATATAAAGGCAACGCCCGTCAAGAAAAATCATCAAGTCATCAAGTCGTGATCAAGTAACAAGTAATTAAGGCCTTACGAGTAACCTTAAGAACTTATCAAGGAAACACAAGAAGCAACAGAAAAACTGGGAACTATACAGGCCTTACGAGTAACCTGTACAGTTCATCCGATAGCAACAAGGTCCTTACACAAGGATAACAAACACCGTACCCAAGCTAGAGTAAATTGGAGAGAAGCCAAGCATTTCCAGGAGTATCCAAAGTCAATGGTAGGCACGAGGATATATCCTACTGCCGAAATTCCAGGATCTATATATCCTGACGAGTACCAATTACTGAGGAACATCCTGCCAAAGCCATAAAACAAGAGCCATCTCAACGAGCATAGCGAAAGGGTGCAGAGGTGTGGAGCACGAATCAAGCATACGATACAGACCGAGACAATAACCGGCAACAGCAGCAAGAGGAAGGCAAGAAGCGACGACGAGGGATTCGAAGTGACTCACCAACGCTGTCCAAGTCCAGAACTACCGTAGAGAAACCGTCATATACAACCGAGCCCACTAATGATTTTGAATAAACATACGTATAAGCATTAGCAACTGAAATCGAACGTGTTTTTAATTTCACCAGGGCACAAAATAAATTTGTTGTGCCGAACCTAGCCCAAGAGATATTGTAAATATCCCGAAGGACGAAAAAGGATCGTTACAATGTTTACACCTCTTGGATGGGGTGTAGTATACTTTTAGGGATAAGATTAGGCCACATACTTTTAGGGACAGATTATAAGTAGTTAGAACTTAAGCATAATGTCTAGCTTTAAGTACCGTTAAGGACACTAGCCATAAGACCAATGTAAACGTTCTCCTATAAATACCGGGCTTGCGGCCCCAATAAATCACTTCAAGTCAAACCTTGCCTTCGCCTATTTCATGTCGATCCTGCCTAACATTGGCAATAAATAAAAAGGCCATAATAATAATAATAAAAAAAAATCCTTGCCATAAGAAAAAAAAAGGCAAAGTGAAAAAAATCAGGACAGACCACATTAACAAATGCCAAAGGATACAAAGGAAGCGCTCCAGAAGGCATTGGAGGAGTGCCCACTGGACGGCCCACGGCCGCTAAGCATAGAAGAGTACCGTGCCAGGCAACCAGCAGCAAGAGCAGAGCTTGCTAGAAGGAGGAGAGAAGAGGACGCACTGACGGCCATCCCCCTGGTTTTAAGGGCGAAGCGTCGAGGCGGCCACCAGGTCCAGTTCCGGAAACAGCGGGCGGCCCTACTGGCCCAAATCAACAACGATCCGCCACCACCCTGGGCGGAAGCATGCAAGCTGTGGAATAAAATAGATGAGCTGGAAAAAGTGCACCAGAGGCCCAAACAGGCGAGACCAGCAACAGCAGCAGATGCAGAAACAACAAAAAAAATTTAACAAAAAACAAAAAGTATGCTATTATATGTAGGCACCTTTGTGGCAAGAGCCGATTTTTGCGCTGCCACTATAAATAATTAATGTATTAAATAATTACTAACAAAATAGAGAAAAAATAAAATGAAAAAAAAAACTAATATATTGTCCGAAAATTTTTTTTTGAATAAGACATATTTGGTATGGCGATATAAAAAGGGGAAGAAGAAGAGAATTGAGGCGAATTGTCTTTGCTGAAAAAATATTTATTTTCCCGAGGCACCCATGTATTTTTAAATTTCTCGAAAACTGTTCACACATTCTCAATGAAACTTTGCCCACATATTCTAGAAAGTCCATTCATGATTCTGGCATTCAATCTTCATTGAGCTGTGCCCTTGGAAATTTTGTGGAACTCGCCAAAGTTGGTGCATATTTTTTGCATTTTTTGTATGGGGAAAATCATGGGTGGTCATTGAACACGTTTTCATTGAAATTTCTTGGGGATAAAAATGAATATTTGGGGAAAATTCTGGCATTTCATTGTCATTGAGCTGTGCCTTTGGAGCAGTGCTACACGAATCCGTAAAATGCCCATTTTCATGAACAAATTGTAATTATATAGAATGTTTGAAATCCCCCAAAAGTAAATAAAACCAATAGATTGATTCATTTTTTTTTATCTAATTAAACTTTATTTCATTTAAAATAGTTACTAACTAGCTGGAAAATTGAAAATTCAAAAAACTTAACAGAGGGTTGTGGATAACTCGGCATTAACAGTGTGGCTAACTTTACGCCAGGGGTACAATCAAAAATGAGTCTTTGCATTTGTGTGTGTGACAACAAACACGAAGTACGAAACGTTTTCTTGCTTTACACTGAAAAAACAGTATAGCAAATAGAAATATTTTTTATTTTTGTCACAAAATTAAAAAAAAATTATCCTTACATAATATAGGTAAGAAAATATTATTAAATAATGCATAATAATGATAGGAAAAATTTGATGACACATAACGCATTGCGCATCGCCCTCCATATTTTCAATAATAAAAAATAAATTTTCCCAATGGGTACTAAACATTTTTTTTTTTTCGGTGTATTCCAGTTATTGTTTTGGCAATCATTGTTTTTCCTGACAAGCATCAATCAAAATTTTTTCCGAAGTGACATTGCCGAACAAACACGAGCGTTTACAGTGTATGTGAAGCAGAGAGCTGCAACAAGCCACCGACACTTAAGGTGCACCGGGTAAATGTAGGGTGTTTTTGACACCCGTGTGTTTTTAACCACCGCACAAATGTGTACAATCGCTAGCCTCACGAAAATACTTGAGTGTTTGTGCACACAAGCTGCAAAAGTGAGTAGGTATTTTTTTCGCATATGTGTGTACAGCATGTGCCGGCGCTTGAGCCTCGAAAAAAAATGAGTCAAAAGACATACAAAAATTGAGTCATACAATGTGTAGAGTGTTTTGGGTGTTGGGTTTTTTTCTTGCAAGCCTTCGCTTGATTTTTTCTTTTTTTCGCAAATAAGAAAATTTAACACAAAATAATGTTTAACTTAAGAAATAATACTTCATTTATTAACTTATAAAAAAAAAATTAAAACAAATTAAAATATAAAACTTAATGTTTTTGCTTCAGTGCATCAAACTTATAATTTTAGGTTTTTATAGTAGGAATGTAGAAAAAGCAAATTGTCCACAGTTTTCGGACCTAATCTATTTCTTTTTTCTGTTATTATATTGCCCGCTAAAGAAAAGACCCTCTCAGCTGCTGCACTACTCGCTGGTATTGAAAGGAGATGTAATGCTAATTTTGATAGCAGAGGATAACAATTTTCCTTGGTTTTCCACCACTCAATGGGTTCAAAAAACTCGCTTAAAGCAACTCTCTCAGTACAATAACTTTCTATTTCATCTAACGGCGATTTATTATTGTTGTTTGACTGAGCCACCAGTTGGGAAATGAAAAATGTTGTTTTTGGCACAAAAGTTTGGCTTTTAGGTTTAGTTGCCAATTCACAACTTGGGCTTACTGGACATAACTCCATACTTGAGAAACTACTATTTCGGGAAATTTGATTTGAGCAGCAATTAAAATTGGTCATTTTTTCAACACAGAACTTTTTTATTTCTATAATATCCTCATGTTCAAAGATTGCTGCAGGTGGAAATAAAAAAAAAGGCTGCTTTGTGCCAAATACCTATATTTTCTTTCCAAATCGAATTCGTATTACTTAAAATTTTTTCTTTAAGAACCGATATTGAAGAAAAGTCTTCATAGTTTGGTTCGCATAGTTTCTTCACTTTGGCAATCGAGGGCAAAACATAACATAAAGAGGGAGAGCTGCACGTTTGTTATTCTTTAAAAATTCTCTCAAAATCTTCAAGAAGTACTAATATCACTTTTAAAGTCGATATGTTCACGACTATAAGTTTTTGACCCCTCTCAGTCTCACTTAATATTTGATTAACTGTTGTCCAGTTATCCACTATAGAATTAAGCATAGTGTAATTGGAATTCCAACGAGTTGCGCATGAGTTTTTTAATGTTGTGGTTAGTCTATGCTGCAAACTTGCTTTTTTAAAATATTTAACAATTTTTTTACACGCTTGTAATATTTCTTGTAGCTCATTTGCTTCGTCAAAGGACTTTTCCAGTACATTTGAAAATAGATGACTGCTACAATTCAATCTAATATTCGTCTCCAATGCTTTCTTTATATTGGATCCCCGATCTGTCACAAATTTAATATTGGATATGTTTTCGACGTCAAATTGTTCAAAAATGGATTCAATTTTCTTTAAAATATTTTCACCTGTCGATTTTTCAAAATCCATCGATTTTAAGCCTAAAATTATGTCGTTCATTTTAAAGTCTTTTAAATAATGGAGAGTGACACCCAAGAAATTTCTGTTGACGTATTGATCCGTCCACATATCAATGGTTGCGGATACTGCATCGTTAACCACCGCTTCTTTAATTTCGTTGGAGATTATCGCCCTCTTCTCCTCAGCATCTTTTTCCGCATTTCGGCTCAATGTTGTTGCTTCAGGCAGTAAGTCGTCTATATCAACATTTGGTCCATATGTGGCACCAATTTTGACAAAAAACTCCACCAGGCTGCGAAATCCAGTCCCGTTCACTGCGGAAAACGGCCGACAATCCTGAACAACCCACTCACTGCACTGCCTTGTTGCTGCATTTTTGTCCAAGTTAGAAACTTTTTTTGCTTCCGTTGGCTGTCGTAAAGACACACAGCATTTGTGGCGTGACAAATTTGAAGTTTGGTTGCAAACAAATTTCAGCACTTTTCTGCATGTACTGCAATAAACCCAGCCTTCAAGAACAGTTTGGTCCTCTTGAAAAATGTCATACAATATTGTCCAAATTACACTTTTGCCTTTATGTTTTGCAGCTACGGTGTATATACCACGATCTATTTTATTTTTAATGTCTTCAGGTGTCATTGCTGCAAAGTTTACGCTAGCATAATTAAAGAAGCACTGAACTCGAACACTAAGACGCAATCTAATGAAGGAAAAAACGAACGATAATTACGCATACATATACACACAAGCACCATGGTGTGTGCAAAATACTCGGGTGATACATATGTGTTTTGCTTACTTCTATTTATAGCTCATTGCCTTTTTTCGCACTTGCGCCTATTCCCTATTTCGTTTTTGTTATGAGTGCGACCGGCACGCGTTGCTGCCTGGTTGCCATGCAAAAAGAAAACGGTGCATTGTTGTGAGCGACAGATGGTATATGTGGTAGATGTGGCACTCAAATCATTTTGTATAAGTGTGTGTTCATGATTTGCTGAGCCGGTGATGAGTGGCACCGGCACACAAATTGTATTGAGTGTGAGTGAGGTGGGAAAAATTGACACACTTGCAGTTCTCTGATGTGAAGCGGTCGCGCTGCGGCAGAGCTAGGCCCTAGTCCGGGGAATGGGCCGTGCCGACCACTGCTTTACGCACATGGCTGGTGGCTGGAGCCTTGGCTGTGCTTACTGTTAAGTTTGAATTGGGATGGTACTCTGTTAACCCACTGTGGTAAATATTTACTTACGTTACTCGGCCCAAAACGCGCTTAAACTACATAAATTTGGTATAAAACGAAAGAGAAAAATTCCACGAGCACGACCTCAGGTGCGCCTTGGCGATTTATTTCGTAGTTTTTGTGTAATTAACAAAAGAAAAATTATATTTTTAGCGGGATTCTAGCTAAAAGTAGCTTTTTACGGCCAAAAGAAGCTGTCAAATTTTGAGATAGTGTTGCCAGATGCCAAATTTGGGATACTTGAATACGCGGGATTTTTAAAACTTTTGCTCGCGCTATTCTCAACAAACGAAAATATTGCTGAGTTTACAATATTTCTTGATTTTAGAGAACAAATATAGTTTAGAATGCATTATTCGGCTGCCAGAGCAGCCGAATATTCCTCAATTTTATAATTCAGAATAAAATATTTGGCTGCCAGGGCGGTCAAACAACGCGCCAAATAAAAAATAGCGTTTGCCAACACTAAAATCTAGCTTTAGTCGATTTTTTCACTCTTCAACACTGAAATCTCGAGTAGCTTAAGTAAATATTTACCGAAAAAGTGGTAAATATTTACTATAATTACTCGATGTTTCAGTGTTGGAAAATGAAAAACGGCTAAAAAATCCGCTAAATTCCATTTTAGTGTTGGCTAACGCAGTTATTCTAGGTTTTGGCGTCAGACTGTCTTGTTTTTTGGCGCGTATTTTGAACAGTGTTTATTTTTGGCGGGCAATTTAAACCGAATTTGTTAATTTCAATTTTTTTTTCCCCAACCCAATACTGCGAAAAAAAGATGAAAAATATTACTTAAAATACTGATAAAATTAGATCTTAAAATATTAAGAACAAAAAAGAGTTGATTTCAAAATTAAATTAAAAATGGAAACAAAACCAAAAATAGAAAAAATTTAAAAAAAAAAATCATCAAAATGACGGACGACGAGTTGTATGAATTTTTGTTTTTTAATTTTGTGTAATCTCTTTCACGAAATCTGTTAAAAATGTACAACAAAATTTCCTTTACTTTCTATGGTAACTTTTGGCAAAACCGAGTTCATATTTGGAATCCGCATAAGCGAATTAGTTAGAAGCACCTCTTAAACTTACATTGTCCTTTATATTAAATACATACTTTTCCACTTTATTTTCACGTATATTCAACTAAAAGAAATACACATGACATTAGTTTTTTACATAAAGCAAACTTTATTTCGAAATGTTTATTTTTTTATTTATACTGCCCGCCACGGTTTTTATTTTTCATTTTGTAAAATATTTATTTATCACAAGCGGACAAACTAAAAATAAATATCTCGTCTATTTTATTGCTGAAAAATATTACAAATAAACTGACTTTGAAAAGAGAGATACATGTTTTGAATATGCATTTATTCGACATCTGTACATCAGTAAAAATTAAAACTGCAACCCAGCATGGCAGGAATGGGTGAACGAGGACATCAAAAGTGCAATTGAAAAAAGCAACATGGCTCCGTTAAAATGGAAAAAGTTTAACCCTTTGACTTTGACACGTTTTTTTTTTATTTGATTCAAAAGTTGAAATAAATGAAGTAAGTAAGTCGTCTCGCCGACTTGGATATACATACCATACACCAGTAAAACAAATATTTTAAATTTATAATAACCAATCCATTTTCGTATTTAAAAAAAAACTGTTCACATGCTTTTCACAGGCATTCAAGCATACGAGCACCCTAGCGCCCCCACCAGCCAACGGCCACTTCCGGCCATATGGAAAAACGTTTATATGAATAACTTGGCTATTTTTAGTCCGATTTTGATCAAAATTAATATTTTGCTTGATATTAGTATCAAATTTAAGTGTGCTAAATTTGATTGCACAAGGTAGAAAATTACGGGAGATAATCGAGTTTTTTCAAATTACGGGGTCGGAAAGGGGCGTGGCAAAATTGTTACACATTAAAAATGTGCGCAATTACTAAGCAAATATTTATACCAACTATGGTGTCTCTAGCTAGAATAGTTTTTGAGAAAATCGGTTTTATTTAATTTGCGGGGGCGGTAGGGGGCGTGGCAAAATATTTATAAATACAAAGTGTGCGCATTTACTAAGCAAATATACATACCAAATTTTGTGCCTCTAGTGGCTATAGTTTTTGAGAAAATCGGTTTTATGTAATTTGCGGGGGCGGTAGGGGGCGTGGCAAACGAACGGACGGACGGACATGGCTAGATCGTCTCGGCTGTTGATGCTGATGAAGAATAAATATACTTTATGGGGTCGGAAAAGCTTCCTTCTGCCTGTTACATACATTTTGGCGACTTTAATATACCATTTCACCCTATGGGTGTATGGTATAAAAATACATTATTTTTTGATTTTCCAAATTTTGGATTTAGAACGTTTTTATGAAAAATTAAGGATTTGTTGCATGAATGCATTAAACGTGTGTTGGGTGAAAAAGATGCCTACAATTATTAAGATGAACGTTTTAAGAACAATCGTTTTATTTATTATTTATTTCTGGCACATTACTTGTGAAAATCCTGGGCAGTTTGGGTACTTGTACCCTTTTCGCTTTTCTGTCCAGATAGGCCAATGTCCAACTTCATCCTGCCGCACCATTTGATTAGGTTTCAAGCTTCGTTAGTATCACAATATCGACAATATTTAGCCGAAAGTCGGAAGAACCACAAAGTTTAATGCGTAATACATCCTTGTAAACGCGTTTATATAAAAGCCTGGCATTGCTGACAACCAATTCTAGTAGAAGGTAAAAACACATAAACAGGTAACACATGAATAAAAAAGTTTTATCGTTGCAGTGCAAGGATACCACGAACAAATTAATTAAAAATTTATTTATTTCAATTTCAACTTTCCGAAATAGTAAATATTTAATCCTTGAGTTTAAATTACTTGATATCAAAATAAATAATATTTAAAAGAATTTTTAATCAATTTGAATTTTAATGGCTGTCATTCCGACAAAAGAAGGTTTGATAATAACGCGTTCAAATTGTTAAACACCAGAAGTTCACACTTTACAAATCCCTATAGTGATTAAAAGAACTTAACGATTTGTCAATTCTTTCGTGGCTTGTTTTCTATTCCCTATTTTTTCTTATTTAAATTCAATATTCCATTTAGGTAAATGGATATGTAGGTAAACATCTTTAACCTTTAACTTTACGTCTTTGCCCATTAAATTAACCCAATTGCACTGAAATATAACAATTATTATTATATAGATAAATTTCTGCAAATTGTATTTTGTAATAATAAACATTTTTTTTTTTTAACAATATATTTGAATTTGACGCAGAAATTTAAGTATGGCGCCAATTTTTAACCAGAAAATTTGGTATCTGGCAACGCCATTTGGCGCGCTTTCCAACATTGTCGTAACATTTGGCCACACTATTTTAGCTGGAAACAGTTAGATTCAGCTATTTTTGGCTTTTCTCGTAAAAAATTCAATTTTCTTTTGTTAATTACACAAAAACTACGAAATAAATCGTCATGGCGCACCTGAGGCCGTGCTCGTGGAATTTTTCTTTCGTTTGATACCAAATTTATGTAGTTTAAGCGCGTTTTGGGCCCGAGTAACTATAGTAAATATTTACCTCGGAAATTTTCGTTGGCTCTCTTTGTGCCGGGCCCTGAACTATATGCATGCGAGTAAAAAGGGATGGGGAAGAAGAAGTGGAAATGATATGTGAACGGTTCTGTGCATTAATAAATTGAGTTACAGAAAAAGAGTTTGGAACATGTAAAAATATTATGGCCATAGACTGCAAGGGTATATGAACTTCGGCACAGCCGATGTTGGCTTCCTTGATATTTTTCTACGAAATATTAATTGCTTTATTTAAAAGTTTTTTAACAGTATCCACTTTCAACAATAAAAATAATATAGCGCGCTGTACTTGTTTTAAAATTTTTGGTATTCATTTTAATTTGGAGCTCTTAAAAACCAATTAAATTTAATTGCTTTTTCACAAGTTTATTTCTTTTTAAAAAAGTTTCAAAAAGGACACAAATGTTAAGTTTAAAGACTGGTATTGTTTTCTTACAAACATTCTCAATGAAACTTTGCCCACATATTCTAGAAAGTCCATTCATGATTCTGGCATTCAATCTTCATTGAGCTGTGCCCTTGGAAATTTTGTGGAACTCGCCAAAGTTGGTGCATAGTTTTTGCATTTTTTGTATGAGGAAAATCATGGGTGGTCAACAAAAACGCAATTTTCTCGAAAACCGTTCACACGTTTTCATTGAAATTTCTTGGGGATAAAAATGAATATTTGGGGAAAATTCTGGCATTTCATTGTCATTGAGCTGTGCCTTTGGAGCAGTGCTACACGAATCCGTAAAATGCCCATTTTCATGAACAAATTGTAATTATATAGAATGTTTGAAATCCCCCAAAAGTGAATAAAAACAATAAATTGATTCATTTTTTTATCTAATTAAACTTTATTTCATTTAAAATAGTTACTAACTAGCTGGAAAATTGAAAATTCAAAATTCAAAAAACTTAACAGAGGGTTGTGGATAACTCGGCATTAACAGTGTGGCTAACTTTACGCCAGGGGTACAATCAAAAATGAGTCTTTGCATTTGTGTGTGTGACAACAAACACGAAGTACGAAACGTTTTCTTGCTTTACACTGAAAAAACAGTATAGCAAATAGAAATATTTTTTATTTTTGTCACAAAATTAAAAAAAAATTATCCTTACATAATATAGGTAAGAAAATATTATTAAATAATGCATAATAATGATAGGAAAAATTTGATGACACATAACGCATTGCGCATCGCCCTCCATATTTTCAATAATAAAAAATAAATTTTCCCAATGGGTACTAAACATTTTTTTTTTTCGGTGTATTCCAGTTATTGTTTTGGCAATCATTGTTTTTCCTGACAAGCATCAATCAAAATTTTTTCCGAAGTGACATTGCCGAACAAACACGAGCGTTTAAAGTGTATGTGAAGCGGTAGCGCTGCGGCAGAGCTAGGCCCTAGTCCGGAGAATGGGCCGTGCCGACCACTGCTTTACGCACATGGCTGGTGGCTGGAGCCTTGGCTGTGCTTACTGTTAAGTTTGAATTGGGATGGTACTCTGTTAACCCACTGTGGTAAATATTTACTTACGTTACTCGGCCCAAAACGCACTTAAACTACATAAATTTGGTATAAAACGAAAGAGAAAAATTCCACGAGCACGACTTCAGGTGCGCCTTGGCGATTTATTTCGTAGTTTTTGTGTAATTAACAAAAGAAAAATTATATTTTTAGCGGGATTCTAGCTAAAAGTAGCTTTTTACGGCCAAAAGAAGCTATCAAATTTTGAGATAGTGTTGCCAGATGCCAAATTTCGGATACTTGCATACGCGGGCTTTTTGAAACTTGTGTTCGCGCTATTCTCAACAAACGAAAATATTGTTGAGTTTACAATATTCCTTGATTTAAAAGAACAAATATAGTTCAGAATACAATTTTCGGCTGCCAGAGCAGCCGAATATTCCTTAATTTTATAATTCAGAATAAAATATTTGGCTGCCAGGGCGGTCAAACAACGCGCCAAATAAAAAATAGCGTTTGCCAACACTAAAATCTAGCTTTAGTCGATTTTTTCACTCTTCAACACTGAAATCTCGAGTAGCTTAAGTAAATATTTACCGAAAAAGTGGTAAATATTTACTATAGTTACTCGATGTTTCAGTGTTGGAAAATTAAAAACGGCTAAAAAATCCGCTAAATTCCATTTTAGTGTTGGCTAACGCAGTTATTCTAGGTTTTGGCGTTGTCAAACTGTTTTGTGTTTTGGCGCGTATTTTGAACAGTGTTTTTTTTTGGCGGGCAATTTAAACCGAATTTGTTAATTTCAATTTTTTTTTCCCCAACCCAATACTGCGAAAAAAAGATGAAAAATATTACTTAAAATACTGATAAAATTAGATCTTAAAATATTAAGAACAAAAAAGAGTTGATTTCAAAATTAAATTAAAAATGGAAACAAAACCAAAAATAGAAAAAATTAAAAAAAAAAAATCATCAAAATGACGGACGACGAGTTGTATGAATTTTTGTTTTTTAATTTTGTGTAATCTCTTTCACGAAATCTGTTAAAAATGTACAACAAAATTTCCTTTACTTTCTATGGTAACTTTTGGCAAAACCGAGTTCATATTTGGAATCCGCATAAGCGAATTAGTTAGAAGCACCTCTTAAACTTACATTGTCCCTTATATTAAATACATACTTTTCCACTTTATTTTCACGTATATTCAACTAAAAGAAATACACATGACATTAGTTTTTTACATAAAGCAAACTTTATTTCGAAATGTTTATTTTTTATTTATACTGCCCGCCACGGTTTTTATTTTTCATTTTGTAAAATATTTATTTATCACAAGCGGACAAACTAAAAATAAATATCTCGTCTATTTTATTGCTGAAAAATATTACAAATAAACTGACTTTGAAAAGAGAGATACATGTTTTGAATATGCATTTATTCGACATCTGTACATCAGTAAAAATTAAAACTGCAACCCAGCATGGCAGGAATGGGTGAACGAGGACATCAAAAGTGCAATTGAAAAAAGCAACATGGCTCCGTTAAAATGGAAAAAGTTTAACCCTTTGACTTTGACACGTTTTTTTTTATTTGATTCAAAAGTTGAAATAAATGAAGTAAGTAAGTCGCCTCGCCGACTTGGATATACATACCATACACCAGTAAAACAAATATTTTAAATTTATAATAACCAATCCATTTTCGTATTTAAAAAAAAAACTGTTCACATGCTTTTCACAGGCATTCAAGCATACGAGCACCCTAGCGCCCCCACCAGCCAACGGCCACTTCCGGCCATATGGAAAAACGTTTATATGAATAACTTGGCTATTTTTAGTCCGATTTTGATCAAATTTAATATTTTGCTTGATATTAGTATCAAATTTAAGTGTGCTAAATTTGATTGCACAAGGTAGAAAATTACGGGAGATAATCGAGTTTTTTCAAATTACGGGGTCGGAAAGGGGCGTGGCAAAATTGTTACACATTAAAAATGTGCGCAATTACTAAGCAAATATTTATACCAACTATGGTGTCTCTAGCTAGAATAGTTTTTGAGAAAATCGGTTTTATTTAATTTGCGGGGGCGGTAGGGGGCGTGGCAAAATATTTATAAATACAAAGTGTGCGCATTTACTAAGCAAATATACATACCAAATTTTGTGCCTCTAGTGGCTATAGTTTTTGAGAAAATCGGTTTTATGTAATTTGCGGGGGCGGTAGGGGGCGTGGCAAACGAACGGACGGACGGACAGACGGACATGGCTAGATCGTCTCGGCTGTTGATGCTGATGAAGAATATATATACTTTATGGGGTCGGAAAAGCTTCCTTCTGCCTGTTACATACATTTTGGCGACTTTAATATACCATTTCACCCTATGGGTGTATGGTATAAAAATACATTATTTTTTGATTTTCCAAATTTTGGATTTAGAACGTTTTTATGAAAAATTAAGGATTTGTTGCATGAATGCATTAAACGTGTGTTGGGTGAAAAAGATGCCTACAATTATTAAGATGAACGTTTTAAGAACAATCGTTTTATTTATTATTTATTTCTGGCACATTACTTGTGAAAATCCTGGGCAGTTTGGGTACTTGTACCCTTTTCGCTTTTCTGTCCAGATAGGCCAATGTCCAACTTCATCCTGCCGCACCATTTGATTAGGTTTCAAGCTTCGTTAGTATCACAATATCGACAATATTTAGCCGAAAGTCGGAAGAACCACAAAGTTTAATGCGTAATACATCCTTGTAAACGCGTTTATATAAAAAGCCTGGCATTGCTGACAACCAATTCTAGTAGAAGGTAAAAACACATAAACAGGTAACACATGAATAAAAAAGTTTTATCGTTGCAGTGCAAGGATACCACGAACAAATTAATTAAAAATTTATTTATTTCAATTTCAACTTTCCGAAATAGTAAATATTAAATCCTTGAGTTTAAATTACTTGATATCAAAATAAATAATATTTAAAAGAATTTTTAATTAATTTGAATTTTAATGGCTGTCATTCCGACAAAAGAAGGTTTGATAATAACGCGTTCAAATTGTTAAACACCAGAAGTTCACACTTTACAAATCCCTATAGTGATTAAAAGAACTTAACGATTTGTCAATTCTTTCGTGGCTTGTTTTCTATTCCCTATTTTTTCTTATTTAAATTCAATATTCCATTTAGGTAAATGGATATGTAGGTAAACATCTTTAACCTTTAACTTTACGTCTTTGCCCATTAAATTAACCCAATTGCACTGAAATATAACAATTATTATTATATAGATAAATTTCTGCAAATTGTATTTTGTAATAATAAACATTTTTTTTTTTTTTAACAATATATTTGAATTTGACGCAGAAATTTAAGTATGGCGCCAATTTTTAACCAGAAAATTTGGTATCTGGCAACGCCATTTGGCGCGCTTTCCAACATTGTCGTAACATTTGGCCACACTATTTTAGCTGGAAACAGTTAGATTCAGCTATTTTTGGCTTTTCTCGTAAAAAATTCAATTTTCTTTTGTTAATTACACAAAAACTACGAAATAAATCGTCATGGCGCACCTGAGGCCGTGCTCGTGGAATTTTTCTTTCGTTTGATACCAAATTTATGTAGTTTAAGCGCGTTTTGGGCCCGAGTAACTATAGTAAATATTTACCTCGAAAATTTTCGTTGGCTCTCTTTGTGCCGGGCCCTGAACTATATGCATGCGAGTAAAAAGGGATGGGGAAGAAGATGTGGAAATGATATGTGAACGGTTCTGTGCATTAATGAATTGAGTTACAGAAAAAGAGTTTGGAACATGTAAAAATATTATGGCCATAGACTGCAAGGGTATATGAACTTCGGCACAGCCGATGTTGGCTTCTTTGATATTTTTCTACGAAATATTAATTGCTTTATTTAAAAGTTTTTTAACAGTATCTACTTTCAACAATAAAAATAATATAGCGCGCTGTACTTGTTTTAAAATTTTTGGTATTCATTTTAATTTGGAGCTCTTAAAAACCAATTAAATTTAATTGCTTTTTCACAAGTTTATTTCTTTTTAAAAAAGTTTCAAAAAAGGACACAAATGTTAAGTTTAAAGACTGGTATTGTTTTCTTACAAACATTCTCAATGAAACTTTGCCCACATATTCTAGAAAGTCCATTCATGATTCTGGCATTCAATCTTCATTGAGCTGTGCCCTTGGAAATTTTGTGGAACTCGCCAAAGTTGGTGCATATTTTTTGCATTTTTTGTATGGGGAAAATCATGGGTGGTCAACAAAAACGCAATTTTCTCGAAAACCGTTCACACGTTTTCATTGAAATTTCTTGGGGATAAAAATGAATATTTGGGGAAAATTCTGGCATTTCATTGTCATTGAGCTGTGCCTTTGGAGCAGTGCTACACGAATCCGTAAAATGCCCATTTTCATGAACAAATTGTAATTATATAGAATGTTTGAAATCCCCCAAAAGTGAATAAAAACAATAAATTGATTCATTTTTTTATCTAATTAAACTTTATTTCATTTAAAATAGTTACTAACTAGCTGGAAAATTGAAAATTCAAAATTCAAAAAACTTAACAGAGGGTTGTGGATAACTCGGCATTAACAGTGTGGCTAACTTTACGCCAGGGGTACAATCAAAAATGAGTCTTTGCATTTGTGTGTGTGACAACAAACACGAAGTACGAAACGTTTTCTTGCTTTACACTGAAAAAACAGTATAGCAAATAGAAATATTTTTTATTTTTGTCACAAAATTAAAAAAAAATTATCCTTACATAATATAGGTAAGAAAATATTATTAAATAATGCATAATAATGATAGGAAAAATTTGATGACACATAACGCATTGCGCATCGCCCTCCATATTTTCAATAATAAAAAATAAATTTTCCCAATGGGTACTAAACATTTTTTTTTTCGGTGTATTCCAGTTATTGTTTTGGCAATCATTGTTTTTCCTGACAAGCATCAATCAAAATTTTTTCCGAAGTGACATTGCCGAACAAACACGAGCGTTTACAGTGTATGTGAAGCGGTAGCGCTGCGGCAGAGCTAGGCCCTAGTCCGGGGAATGGGCCGTGCCGACCACTGCTTTACGCACATGGCTGGTGGCTGGAGCCGGCCAAAAGAAGCTGTCAAATTTTGAGATAGTGTTGCCAGATGCCAAATTTGGGATACTTGAATACGCGGGATTTTTAAAACTTTTGCTCGCGCTATTCTCAACAAACGAAAATATTGCTGAGTTTACAATATTTCTTGATTTTAGAGAACAAATATAGTTTAGAATGCATTATTCGGCTGCCAGAGCAGCCGAATATTCCTCAATTTTATAATTCAGAATAAAATATTTGGCTGCCAGGGCGGTCAAACAACGCGCCAAATAAAAAATAGCGTTTGCCAACACTAAAATCTAGCTTTAGTCGATTTTTTCACTCTTCAACACTGAAATCTCGAGTAGCTTAAGTAAATATTTACCGAAAAAGTGGTAAATATTTACTATAGTTACTCGATGTTTCAGTGTTGGAAAATTAAAAACGGCTAAAAAAAATCCGCTAAATTCCATTTTAGTGTTGGCTAACGCAGTTATTCTAGGTTTTGGCGTTGTCAGACTGTTTTGTGTTTTGGCGCGTATTTTGAACAGTGTTTTTTTTTGGCGGGCAATTTAAACCGAATTTGTTAATTTCAATTTTTTTTTCCCCAACCCAATACTGCGAAAAAAAGATGAAAAATATTACTTAAAATACTGATAAAATTAGATCTTAAAATATTAAGAACAAAAAAGAGTTGATTTCAAAATTAAATTAAAAATGGAAACAAAACCAAAAATAGAAAAAATTTAAAAAAAAAAATCATCAAAATGACGGACGACGAGTTGTATGAATTTTTGTTTTTTAATTTTGTGTAATCTCTTTCACGAAATCTGTTAAAAATGTACAACAAAATTTCCTTTACTTTCTATGGTAACTTTTGGCAAAACCGAGTTCATATTTGGAATCCGTATAAGCGAATTAGTTAGAAGCACCTCTTAAACTTACATTGTCCCTTATATTAAATACATACTTTTCCACTTTATTTTCACGTATATTCAACTAAAAGAAATACACATGACATTAGTTTTTTACATAAAGCAAACTTTATTTTGAAATGTTTATTTTTTATTTATACTGCCCGCCACGGTTTTTATTTTTCATTTTGTAAAATATTTATTTATCACAAGCGGACAAACTAAAAATAAATATCTCGTCTATTTTATTGCTGAAAAATATTACAAATAAACTGACTTTGAAAAGAGAGATACATGTTTTGAATATGCATTTATTCGACATCTGTACATCAGTAAAAATTAAAACTGCAACCCAGCATGGCAGGAATGGGTGAACGAGGACATCAAAAGTGCAATTGAAAAAAGCAACATGGCTCCGTTAAAATGGAAAAAGTTTAACCCTTTGACTTTGACACGTTTTTTTTTTATTTGATTCAAAAGTTGAAATAAATGAAGTAAGTAAGTCGTCTCGCCGACTTGGATATACATACCATACACCAGTAAAACAAATATTTTAAATTTATAATAACCAATCCATTTTCGTATTTAAAAAAAAACTGTTCACATGCTTTTCACAGGCATTCAAGCATACGAGCACCCTAGCGCCCCCACCAGCCAACGGCCACTTCCGGCCATATGGAAAAACGTTTATATGAATAACTTGGCTATTTTTAGTCCGATTTTGATCAAAATTAATATTTTGCTTGATATTAGTATCAAATTTAAGTGTGCTAAATTTGATTGCACAAGGTAGAAAATTACGGGAGATAATCGAGTTTTTTCAAATTACGGGGTCGGAAAGGGGCGTGGCAAAATTGTTACACATTAAAAATGTGCGCAATTACTAAGCAAATATTTATACCAACTATGGTGTCTCTAGCTAGAATAGTTTTTGAGAAAATCGGTTTTATTTAATTTGCGGGGGCGGTAGGGGGCGTGGCAAAATATTTATAAATACAAATTGTGCGCATTTACTAAGCAAATATACATACCAAATTTTGTGCCTCTAGTGGCTATAGTTTTTGAGAAAATCGGTTTTATGTAATTTGCGGGGGCGGTAGGGGGCGTGGCAAACGAACGGACGGACGGACAGACGGACATGGCTAGATCGTCCCGGCTGTTGATGCTGATGAAGAATATATATACTTTATGGGGTCGGAAAAGCTTCCTTCTGCCTGTTACATACATTTTGGTGACTTTAATATACCATTTCACCCTATGGGTGTATGGTATAAAAATACATTATTTTTTGATTTTCCAAATTTTGGATTTAGAACGTTTTTATGAAAAATTAAGGATTTGTTGCATGAATGCATTAAACGTGTGTTGGGTGAAAAAGATGCCTACAATTATTAAGATGAACGTTTTAAGAACAATCGTTTTATTTATTATTTATTTCTGGCACATTACTTGTGAAAATCCTGGGCAGTTTGGGTACTTGTACCCTTTTCGCTTTTCTGTCCAGATAGGCCAATGTCCAACTTCATCCTGCCGCACCATTTGATTAGGTTTCAAGCTTCGTTAGTATCACAATATCGACAATATTTAGCCGAAAGTCGGAAGAACCACAAAGTTTAATGCGTAATACATCCTTGTAAACGCGTTTATATAAAAGCCTGGCATTGCTGACAACCAATTCTAGTAGAAGGTAAAAACACATAAACAGGTAACACATGAATAAAAAAGTTTTATCGTTGCAGTGCAAGGATACCACGAACAAATTAATTAAAAATTTATTTATTTCAATTTCAACTTTCCGAAATAGTAAATATTAAATCCTTGAGTTTAAATTACTTGATATCAAAATAAATAATATTTAAAAGAATTTTTAATCAATTTGAATTTTAATGGCTGTCATTCCGACAAAAGAAGGTTTGATAATAACGCGTTCAAATTGTTAAACACCAGAAGTTCACACTTTACAAATCCCTATAGTGATTAAAAGAACTTAACGATTTGTCAATTCTTTCGTGGCTTGTTTTCTATTCCCTATTTTTTCTTATTTAAATTCAATATTCCATTTAGGTAAATGGATATGTAGGTAAACATCTTTAACCTTTAACTTTACGTCTTTGCCCATTAAATTAACCCAATTGCACTGAAATATAACAATTATTATTATATAGATAAATTTCTGCAAATTGTATTTTGTAATAATAAACATTTTTTTTTTTTTAACAATATATTTGAATTTGACGCAGAAATTTAAGTATGGCGCCAATTTTTAACCAGAAAATTTGGTATCTGGCAACGCCATTTGGCGCGCTTTCCAACATTGTCGTAACATTTGGCCACACTATTTTAGCTGGAAACAGTTAGATTCAGCTATTTTTGGCTTTTCTCGTAAAAAATTCAATTTTCTTTTGTTAATTACACAAAAACTACGAAATAAATCGTCATGGCGCACCTGAGGCCGTGCTCGTGGAATTTTTCTTTCGTTTGATACCAAATTTATGTAGTTTAAGCGCGTTTTGGGCCCGAGTAACTATAGTAAATATTTACCTCGAAAATTTTCGTTGGCTCTCTTTCTGCCGGGCCCTGAACTATATGCATGCGAGTAAAAAGGGATGGGGAAGAAGAAGTGGAAATGATATGTGAACGGTTCTGTGCATTAATGAATTGAGTTACAGAAAAAGAGTTTGGAACATGTAAAAATATTATGGCCATAGACTGCAAGGGTATATGAACTTCGGCACAGCCGATGTTGGCTTCTTTGATATTTTTCTACGAAATATTAATTGCTTTATTTAAAAGTTTTTTAACAGTATCCACTTTCAACAATAAAAATAATATAGCGCGCTGTACTTGTTTTAAAATTTTTGGTATTCATTTTAATTTGGAGCTCTTAAAAACCAATTAAATTTAATTGCTTTTTCACAAGTTTATTTCTTTTTAAAAAAGTTTCAAAAAAGGACACAAATGTTAAGTTTAAAGACTGGTATTGTTTTCTTACAATTTATTGTATCCTTAACATTGATCTTCTATTATTGCACTTTTAAGTAAAACTTTTGTGGATTAAAATAAAAATACTATTTAAACAGATTCTGTCCCAAAGAAATAAAATATTTTACTCTGTATATAATAGGATTGGAATTAGGTTGAGAAAACGAAAAAATTGTGGAACCCTTTTTATACTAATTAGAAGAAAAAAAGGTATCAACTTGCATTCATATTTTTTAAATTGGAGAAATATAAAAAGGACCGAACAAAGTAACTCAATTAGAAATTATCTAAGTTTTTAATTTTTGTAAACTGTATTAAAATATTCTTAAGGTTTCTTTTATTTTTTTTGCTCTCAATTATTTACAATTTTTATTTACCTTTTTAATTTTTTCTCCATTATTTTATATTTTAAACTATTTTAATTTCTTTTCCATTTTTGTGATAATGCACAACTCAGGAACAAAGTCCATATTGTGTTTATTTACAATACAATGTCCGCTGCCATTATTTTATTGAAATTATTATATTTGTTCCTAGAAAGAATCTGATTGGTCAATAGATCTCTTCTATGATTGGTTCCGCTTAGAAGAGTGATAACCACAATTAGCAGCGGCGCCAGCGGGCAAGACAAGTGAGTAGGCTGCTCATAACTGAGCAACGATGACATTGAGCAAAGCGAGAGACAACGCTGCGCACATTTGAGCAGCTTGACAGAGCGAATTTGAGATTTAAACAAAATGGATCCAAACCGAGGTTTCTTGTTGCGATGTTTGATAATGCTTACGCCATTTGAATTTCGCCGTCATACAGGGCAGACTGAAATATTTTTGAGTTTTTGTATCATGCACCGATAGAAAATGGTATATTAAAGTCGTCAAAATGTTTGTAACAGGCAAAAGCAAGCTTTACCGACCCCATAAAGTATTTTATTTTCCGATATATGTCGGCCACTCATCAGGTCAACTATAAATAACATTTAATTATAATTAATATTACACCAATTAGACAACAAGAAACACCTACTTATTTTTATACGTCTGCACTCTGTGACGTGGAGCTACACACTGATTTGTCTCTAATAAATGCCTGTATAAATGAGCGCAGTTGTCGGTATCTTCCTTATAATTAGGTCTTATATATGTCGGGGTATTTATTATGTGCAGCATCTCCAAAGTGTAACGTTTGTCGTAAAGTTGTTCTTGGTCTATTATGTTTGCTATATCAAAATTTGGTGAATGTCCACTAGCGGCACAGTGGCCATATGTATGTGCCGTGTTTTGTACATTGAGTGTTGTCGAAGTTTGTAGTCAGATCTATGTTGTGACAGTCTAGTTTTTAGCCTCGATTTGGTTGTCCCTATATACATTTTATCACAGTTTTATTCATAGGTTGTCGTTACATGGTATTTTATAAGCCACATTGCTTTTGTCCATTATATCAATATTGGTGGTTTGGAAAGTCATTATCCTTTAAAATTCTTCTTATTTCTTTCTTTGTTTTTTCATGAAAAATTGGGTCCGATATGTTAAGCATCCGATGTATACAAACTCTTGCTGTATTCATCATCATCGACTTCGGATGTGTGGAGTTGAAGTTGATGATTCGTCCTGATGCTGTTGGTTTTTTGTACCATTTTAATTTTAGCTCGTTTCATCGTATGTGTATTGATGAATCTAGAATCTAGATATATCAATTTGTTGTCATTTTCCAACTTTATTGTGAACTTTATGTTTCTGTCAAATGAATTTAGGTTGTCAAGTTTGTTTTGGATCTCGTCTTCATTAATTATGGCAAAAAGGTCATCTACATATTTAGCCATTATTCTAGGTGGTCTTTGTAGTGTTTTCATCCTTTTGTCTGGGAGTTTTTCCATAATTATGTCGGCTATAATTGGAGACGATGTTGATCCCGTAGGCATTCCTCTTAGTTATGTGTATATGTTGTCCTTGTATTTAAAATATCTGTTCTCTTGAATGCAAAAACGTACTATTTCCATGAATGTTAATTTTGGAATGTTAGTGTGCTCTTTTATTTGTATCCATTTTTCCCTAATCGTGTCAAGTGCCAATTCTATTGGAATACTTGGAAAAAGTGAGACTACGTCAAAAAAAATTAATCTTTTATCGTCGCAGATGTATGTGCGGTTTTATAGCATACGAGCACCCTAGCGCCCCCACCAGCCAACGGTTAACTCCGGCCATATGGAAAAACGTTTATATGCATAACCTGGCTATTTTTAGTTCGATTTTAATCAAATTTTGTGTTTTACTGGATATTAGTATCATTAATATTTAAGTTTTTTTTTTATTTGACAGCAGTATAGCGAATTTGCAATCTGTCCGGGGACAATCAGCAAGTTTTCGTGGTTGGACATTGGCGGTTATAATGTTTGTGTGTTATTGCAATGGGGTGTTGTGTGGTTGTATGGGGTTGTGGGGAGGGGGAATGCTGGTTAAATAGTAATATTAATCTTGTTGACGTGTCAGGTCCAGTGTGTGGAGGCTTCTTAGGCGCTTAGTGGTGGTGCTGTTGTCCAGCATGTTGATGGCGTACGGGTTCACGTGCCTGTCAAGGCGCTCCAGATAGGCTGCGGTCAGTCTGGAAATCTCATGATCGACCCATGGGATATCCAGTTCAGCATGTATTTCCTTGTTTGTCGTGAGGAAGTGGGCATTTGTGATGATCCTTAGCACTTTGCTTTGGAATTTCTGGATTAGGTCGCAGTTGGATCGGCTGGCGGTGCCCCAGATTTGTATACCATATGTCCACATTGGTTTCATTATGACTTTGTATATTAGCAGCTTAATATTTAGCCGGAGGGTAGACCTTCTCCCGATGAGCCATAGGTATTTTTTCAGCCTTGCGTCGAGCTGGCCTCTTTTGGTCTTCAGATGCTGCTTCCATGTTAGCCTTCTGTCCATAGTTAGACCCAGATATTTGGCTGAGTCACAGATGGGGATGGGGGTTCCGTCGAGTAGGGTAGTTGGGCAGTCACCTCTCCTCAATGTGAATGTTGTTTGGACGCATTTTTCTGGGTTGACCGCCATGTGCCATCTTTCGAGCCAGGTGCTTGTGATGTCTAGCTGCATTTGTAGGAGGTTGCTAGTCTCTTGTGGCGCTTCGTTGGTTGCCATGAAGGCAGTGTCATCCGCGTATGTTGCAGTTAGGAGGTTGGGATCGTTGAGTATCGGCATGTCGGCTGTGTAGAGGGTGTATAGCACTGGGCCTAGAACGCTTCCCTGGGGCACTCCGGCTCTGACGTCTTTGATGGCAGAGTTAACATCACCGCATCTCACATAGAAGCTCCTGTTTTCAAGATATGATTTAAGCAGCATGTAGAATGGGGCAGAAAGGCAGTCTTGATCTTGTAGAGAAGGCCAGTGTGCCAGACCTTGTCGAATGCTTGTTTCACATCTAGAAATACTCCAGCACAGTATTTCTTCTCCTCGAAAGCCTCAAGAATTCTCCCCGAGATCCTATGGCATCGTTCGGGCGTGCCATGGCATTCTCTGAAGCCAAACTGGTGATCAGGGATCAAACCGGCCTCCTCCATTATTGGTCGGACTCTACGCAGAAGTAGTCTTTCGACTACTTTGGAGAGAACCGCCAATAAGCTTATCGGACGATATGAGGCGAGATTGGCTGCAGGTTTCCCAGGTTTTTGTAATAGGATGGTTTCGGCGCATTTCCACTGGGTGGGGAAATGTCCTAACAGGAAGCTTTTATTTGTAATTTTGAGGAGCAGTTGTATGCCATTCGGAGGCAAGGCTTTGATGGCTGGCACATCGATTCCGTCGTATCCAGGCGACTTGCCAGGGCTTAGCTTGGCGATCTCTAGAGCTAACTCGTATGTTGTGAGGAATATTATAAATCATAATAATATCTCACACAACAAACCGACAGCGAAGCAATCCAAAGGTGTAAATAACGCACCAGATACAAGATATAGCCGAGACACGAACCAGATGTACGATATACGACCAATATTGGCACTGGTCAATCGAACCAGTGCAACGCAAATAAGTTACGATCAAACGCAATGGATCGAACCACACGCAACCGCAAGCGATTTCGTACAAGCGGGAAGATGAGTGGGAAGCATAATGCAAAAACCGATATGCACACACATGCGATGGGCAACCAGGTCCAACATGGCTCGATCGAACCAACTCGAACCCATGACTTACGATCAAGCATGACCGATCGAACCGCATGCGACCGCTGGCGATTTCGTACAAGCGGGAAGATGCGTGGGAGGCATAATGTACAAAATCGGCTATGTAAGAGCAAACAAGGGCTAAGCAAGCCCACGAGACGGGTGCGGGGCATGCATGCATTATATGAAACGATAATGGTTTGTGGATTTGATAGGGGAATATGCGAACCGAAGGGGGAGGGATGAACAATGGGGAAGCCCTCTATCTGATAGATACGATATGCGGATGAAAGTGCATTGCATGGGAAATTAAACGATGTTGTATATTAAATTAATCAGGAAAATTTTTATTAAACAATAGTTTAAGTCAATACAATTATTAGTCAATATTATTAGTATTGGGCAAAATTGGGTATGACGAGTGGATCAAAGGGAGCGACGGGCGACGGCAGCGCTGACAGAGAAAGAACGGGATACGATGGGCGGCCAATGGAAAGGCGACGCCAATGGGTGAAAGTGATGGAAGCACATAGATGCAAGGGAGCTAGACAAGGACAAGAAAATAAATGGGCGCGCAGCCACAAAGAAAGTGGACATATGCGCCAAAGATTTACGGGACTTTCACCACGCATAGCAACAAGTGGATGCGTGGGTGAAAGCAGAGGGCCGATGGAAATGTACCAGCTGTATAGCGGAACTACACCAACCTATTCCTGAGGCCGCGGGAGTTGCCTATATAAAGGCAACGCCCGTCAAGAAAGATTATCAAGTCATCAAGTCGTGATCAAGTAACAAGTAATTAAGGCCTTACGAGTAACCTTAAGAACTTATCAAGGAAACACAAGAAGCAACAGAAAAACTGGGAACTATACAGGCCTTACGAGTAACCTGTACAGTTCATCCGATAGCAACAAGGTCCTTACACAAGGATAACAAACACCGTACCCAAGCTAGAGTAAATTGGAGAGAAGCCAAGCATTTCCAGGAGTATCCAAAGTCAATGGTAGGCACGAGGATATATCCTACTGCCGAAATTCCAGGATCTATATATCCTGACGAGTACCAATTACTGAGGAACATCCTGCCAAAGCCATAAAACAAGAGCCATCTCAACGAGCATAGCGAAAGGGTGCAGAGGTGTGGAGCACGAATCAAGCATACGATACAGACCGAGACAATAACCGGCAACAGGAGCAAGAGGAAGGCAAGAAGCGATGACGAGGGATTCGAAGTGACTCACCAACGCTGTCCAAGTCCAGAACTACCGTAGAGAAACCGTCATATACAACCGAGCCCACTAATGATTTTGAATAAACATACGTATAAGCATTAGCAACTGAAATCGAACGTGTTTTTAATTTCACCAGGGCACAAAATAAATTTGTTGTGCCGAACCTAGCCCAAGAGATATTGTAAATATCCCGAAGGACGAAAAAGGATCGTTACAATGTTTACACCTCTTGGATGGGGTGTAGTATACTTTTAGGGATAAGATTAGGCCACATACTTTTAGGGACAGATTATAAGTAGTTAGAACTTAAGCATAATGTCTAGCTTTAAGTACCGTTAAGGACACTAGCCATAAGACCAATGTAAACGTTCTCCTATAAATACCGGGCTTGCGGCCCCAATAAATCACTTCAAGTCAAACCTTGCCTTCGCCTATTTCATGACGATCCTGCCTAACATTGGCAATAAATAAAAAGGCAATAATAATAATAATAAAAAAAAATCCTTGCCATAAGAAAAAAAAAAAAGGCGAAGTGAAAAAAATCAGGACAGACCACATTAACAAATGCCAAAGGATACAAAGGAAGCGCTCCAGAAGGCATTGGAGGAGTGCCCACTGGACGGCCCACGGCCGCTAAACATAGAAGAGTACCGTGCCAGGCAACCAGCAGCAAGAGCAGAGCTTGCTAGAAGGAGGAGAGAAGAGGACGCACTGACGGCCATCCCCCTGGTTTTAAGGCCGAAGCGTCGAGGCGGCCACCAGGTCCAGTTCCGGAAACAGCGGGCGGCCCTACTGGCCCAAATCAACAACGATCCGCCACCACCCTGGGCGGAAGCATGCAAGCTGTGGAATAAAATAGATGAGCTGGAAAAAGTGCACCAGAGGCCCAAACAGGCGAGACCAGCAACAGCAACAGATGCAGAAACAACAAAAAAAATTTAACAAAAAACAAAAAGTATGCTATTATATGTAGGCACCTTTGTGGCAAGAGGCGATTTTTGCGCTGCCACTATAAATAATTAATGTATTAAATAATTACTAACAAAATAGAGAAAAAATAAAAAGAAAAAAAAACTAATATATTGTCCGAAAATTTTTTTTTGAATAAGTCTATCATTGCCAAAAATACCCTAGAAAAAAAGAAAAAAGAGAAAATACATATACACACATATATACATATACATACCAGAGAACTGCAACGAGTCTGATTGAGAAGGATCAATCAAACTTCAAAAAATCAAATCATTCCGCTCAACACCTATGTTATAACATGTTTACTTTGTTCACTCACTTAAAACGAAAAAATCATTCAGGGTATCGCAACCAATTGGTTTGAATCAGTTGCTATAATATTAGCTTCTCGAACAAGTCGCAACCTTGATTGTTGTAGCAAAAACGCTCACCCGAATTGATCGTTTGTAAAATTCGATTCAAGACAAATGAATAAACCCGAACTAACATCGGATTTTGTGCACATGATTTGAGTAGAGTTTGACATTTAAAATCGATATGAATTGCGATATGACTGTGTACGTAATTATTACAGTTATAAGGAACAAGTTTAACTATGTGAACAAAAAAAAAAAAAAACACGAAAATAATAGACACAACCCTTTAACTTTATTAAATTTAGATTAGCCCATTTTTTTTCTATTACCTTAATCAGCAAAATTTAAATGCATATTTCTTTATTGAAGTTTTATTTATAAACATCTGACCAATTTTATAAGGGTATAAAAATAATTTAATTTAAAAAAGAGAATTAATTTTATAACTTCCATACTTCATTATCCATTTTGGATCCAATGGAGTGGTTTGGAACAGTCAGTCTCATGATCTATGTAAATACATTAAGTAGTAAGTCCTCCACATCCACATTTTCGCCATACTTTGCCCCGATTTTTATGAAAAACTTGACCAGTTTTAAAAAGCCAGCACCTCCAACTGAAGAAAACGGTCGACAGTCTTCCGTGACCCACGCTGCACATCGTTCAACGGCTTCAGCCTTATCCAATGTGGATGCTATTTTTAGACATTGTGGTTGCTTTGCTGTTTTGCAACAGCCATGCCTAGCCAAATTGGATGTCTGATTCGCCGTGAATTTTAGAACAGCACAGCAAATGCGGCAAAATACAAAATTTGGCAATATCGTATTATCAGACCTTATTATTTCCGACAATACTGACCAAATCGCACTGCGTCCTTTTCGTTTGGTGGACAGAGTAAAGTTTCCATTTTCGAGTTGCTCTGTTATGAACTCCGAATTAATTTCCTCCAATTTTTCCAAGAACTTGTATTTTTTGTTTTGGCGATGACAAAAATTCGATAAATAATTCTTATAGTCAGTCAATCACACACAATCAGAAAGTGTGATTGTGAGCAAACAGACGATAAATCCTTCGAACAAAACAAAAATCTTCGGTCACTCCCATTTGCCTAAGCAAAAGATTCGTTCCGCTCAATCAAGTTGTAGGAAAATATGCGGTCATACAGAATGAACTACTAGCAATACTTTTTTGAGCGTTCGTGAGCGGGCTTTTCACGTGGAATATTTTCCCAGGTTGCATGTTTCTTATAAAATGCAATGCCATTTCTGACTTTCCCACTCGAAAAATGTAAAGCCTTACAAATTTGTAGAATACTTGTGTTTTTTTTCGTAATATTCCCATATTAGCTTCCTTTCGACCGGATTTGTATTTTTATTTTTAGCTATAGCGGTCAAATTGTTTTGGGAAACGTTTTTAGTATTCAATGTTTTAGTGTAGAAAACTAATAACAAAACTTTCCCTGAAAAAAACACATGTTTCACGATTTTAGATCAAGGTGGCTCAATAATATTGTTACAAAATGTAAATATTTCAGGGCAAAATAAGTATGTTTAAAAAAGTTATGAAGAAAACAGTTTATGGTAGTGGCAGTGGCTTAAGTCTATGAGCACCACTGTAGGACCGCATCGAACAAAATCAAACTCAATGATTGGGTGCACCGTAAAATTTATTACTCATTGCAGTTCTCTGAAAATGAAATATTAAGAGAACAAAATTATTTTAAGGGAATTAAAATAAGATAAAACCAAAAGTAACAAAATTTCAATGGACCAGAACATAGAAATATTGAAAGAAAAATTTCAGAAAGCATACAAGTGCCTAAATAAAACAATTTATATACACCCTCAAACCATAAATAAGCACCTTGAAACTATCTTCGACAGTTACAATAGAATAAAGAGTAGCAGTACAGACATATGCAATGAATCAATCAGTAAAAACTTCACTGAGCTAATATACAGTTTAAATAAACAACTAATAAGTATAGCAACAAAACATAATATAAAATTCACAATACCGGTAGATTCGAATCTAGAAGCAACTTTTGAACCTCTAGTAGCAAAAGACACAGAAGAACCAGCTGTAAAAGATAACCCAGGAGACATTCAAGATAAACCAGCTGTAAAAGATAACCCAGAAAACATTCAAGATAATACAAAACCAAAGATGGCGCAAACAAAGATTGAATTTCTTAATACAGCTTCTAAGCTGATTCAGGAGTATGATGGTGGAGTAGAAACAATTCAAAGTTTCATAGATTCACTGGAATTAATCAATGAAATAAAAGCAGAACATGAAGAAACAGCTATTAAAGTCATAAAAACAAAAGTAAAAGGGGACGTAAGACTACTAGTTACTAATGAAAACACTATAAATGGTATAATCCAAACATTAAAGAAAGAAATTAAGGTTGAAACAGTTCAGGTAGCAGAGGCAAGATTAATGAATTTAAAACAAAATGGCAAGAACGCAAGTTTATTTATGTCAGAAATAGAAAATCTTACTAAATCATTGAAACGCGCATTCATAACAGACAACGTAAACCCTGAAACAGCAAGGAAATATGCAACTCAAACAGCAGGGAAATCAATCATAAAGAACTGCGATAACGAAAAGTTCAGAACAATAATAGAAGCAGGCAATTTTACTGAAATGAATGATGTAATAGATAAATTTGTAAATACATCTACAAATATAGAACAAGATCACAGCGTGTTTTATACTAAAAGAAACAATTACACAAATAGGAACTCGTACAATAATAATAGAAATTATAATAATAATTACCAAAATAGAAACCCAAATGATAATGCTAACTATAACAATACTAGGAATTACAATAACTATAGTAATAATTATAAACGAAGAAATTATAACAATAGAAATACCAAAACTAATTATCCTCCTAAAACACAACAAAATAATAATGTCAGATTTACAAATGTAGAAGAAAATTCGGAAAACTCCGAAAGTCCTCTGGTGTAAAAAATCGAACAAATAAAATATATAATTTAAATTGCAACCTTAATAGCTACATAACTTTAAACTTTGACGATGTAGGGACAATAAAATTACTATTAGACACAGGAGCTGATGTATCACTAATAAAACAAGAAATATTAAGAAAAGACAATACAGTTAACATACAAAGACGGACAAAACTTAGTGGAATAGGCAAAAACGTCCTATTTACAATAGGCGAAACCAAACTAGCAACTCAGCAACCTCTCAACGGTACACACCTTCCAAGTAATAGAAAATGATTTCCCCATCCCATGTGACGGAATCTTGGGGCTTGACTTTATAAAAAAATTCAATTGCACACTCAATTATTCCACCAACAAATTGATAATAGATCCATATAAATCAAGATATAAAATTATAATCAATATAGGGATCAGTCAAAACACACATGTATTCCATATCCCACCTAGAACAGAAAAAATTGTACGCATTACAATATCCTCAAACAATAATAACATCTTTATCCCTAATCAAGAATTACACCCGGGGGTATTCGTCGCAAACACTGTTGCTTCTAAGACTAACCCATATGTCCGCATATTAAATACTAACAACACAGACCTGCAAATTACAAATATAAACCTATTAAATGAAAAAGTGTCCGATTATGAAATCTTAAAAATAGACAAACAACATGATTCAAAACATAAATCCATAATAATGAACAAGCTAGCACCCCATTTTCCCGACTTCGTGAAAGAACCTCTACATAAATTATGCTCAGAATTTGATGATGTATTCGCAATAGAATCTGAACAAATATCGTCCAACAATTTCTATAAACAAAAATTAAGACTCAAAGACACAACACCAGTCTACACCAAAAACTACAGGATAGCACACAGTCAAAAAACTGAAATCAATAAACAAGTAGACAAATTGATCAATGATGATATTATTGAACCATCAATGTCTGAGTTCAATAGTCCGATTTTATTGGTTCCTAAAAAGTCGCTACCTGGCAGCAAGGAAAAACGGTGGAGATTGGTAGTTGATTATAGAAAAATTAACAAACAACTAGTAGCGGATACATTCCCACTACCCAGAATGGACGATATCCTTGACCAGCTAGGACGCGCTAAATACTTCTCTTGTTTAGACTTAATGTCAGGATTTCATCAAGTAGAATTAGAAGAAAAATCTCGGGACATAACATCATTTTCCACAGATAAGGGCTCATTCAGATTCAAGCGATTACCATACGGATTAAAAATTGCACCAAACTCGTTTCAAAGAATGATGTCCCTTGCATTCACGGGTCTATCACCATCCCAAACATTCCTTTATATGGATGATCTAATTGTAATTGGGTGCTCTGAAAGTCACATGATCAGAAACTTAAGGGACGTTTTTGAAACCTGCCGAAAATATAACTTAAAATTGCACCCAGACAAATGCTCTTTCTTCAGACATGAAGTTACTTTTCTAGGACACAAATGCACAAATAAAGGAATTTTACCAGACGAAAGCAAGTTCAAAACGATTCAAGATTACCCGACTCCCAAGAATGGCGACGAAGCCAAAAGATTTGTAGCATTCTGTAATTACTACCGTAGATTCATTCCAAACTTTGCATACCATGCACAATTTATCAATAGATTATCTAGGAAAAATGTAGAATTTAACTGGGATGCAAACTGTCAAGCAGCTTTTGAATACTTAAAAAACAAATTATTAAGCCCACAAATACTCCAATATCCAGATTTTAATAAAAAATTCTGTATCACAACTGATGCAAGCAAGATCGCATGTGGAGCCGTCCTCAGCCAAGAATTTGATGCACTCCAATTACCCATATCATACGCATCTAAGGCATTTACAAAAGGCGAAAGCAATAAGTCAACAATCGAGCAAGAATTAACAGCAATACATTGGGCAATTCAATATTTCAAACCATACATATACGGGAAAAAATTCCTAATCAGAACTGACCATCAGCCATTAACATACCTATTTTCTCTAAAAAACCCATCGTCAAAGCTTACTAGAATAAGGCTAGATTTAGAAGAGTTCGATTTTACTATAGAATACATCAGGGGACAAGAAAATTTCGCAGCGGATGCTCTCTCCAGAATTGAATTTGAATAAAATAATGAAATAATAAAATACTTAAAGTAGCAACAAGATCAGAAACAAAAAAATTAATACATAAGGAAAACAAAATTAACAATAACAGAATAGAAACACCAAGAATATATGAAATAATAAATCCTAACGAAGCCAAAAAATACGTGCAAATTAAATTCAAAAAATGCAAATGTTTTATTACCAAAAATAAAGAAAAATTACTCTCCTTCAACATAGGCGATTTGATCATTAGTGGAAGAATAGATCTAGATCGATTCCTTCCAAGGCTTGAAAAAGAAGCCGGTGCTCAAAAAATCTATAAACTGAAGATAGACATGTCAGAAAAACTATTTAGGTCACTTACACCTATTGAACTAAAACAAAAAGGAAAAGACACATTAAAACATTTAGAAATAGCAGTTCTACCTCAAGTAAAAGTAATAACAAATAAAGAAGAAATAAGAAATACATTAAATAAATATCATAATGACCCAATAGAGGGAGGTCACTGCGGGGTAAACAGAACACTAGGAAAAATAAAAAGAGATTTCTTTTGGAAAAATATGTCTCGGGATGTTGCAACATACATCAAAAATTGCGAAAAGTGCAAACTAGCCAAAGTAACCAGACACAACCACTCCCCATTGGTCATAACACCAACCCCTGCAACCACTTCTGACACAATAATAATAGATACAATTGGACCATTACCAAAAACAATGAACGGTAATGAATACGCAGTTACTATTATCTGCGATCTGTCCAAATATCTCATATCAATACCAATACCAAACAAAAGTGCAAAAGCGGTTGCAAAGGCAATATTTGAAAAATTCATTTTAATTTACGGTTCAGAGAAAACAATTCTAACAGACATGGGAACAGAATATATGAATTCAATACTAATAGAACTTTGCAAAAATTTTAACATAACTAAAATTAACTCCACGGCGCACCATCATCAAACTCTTGGAACAGTAGAAAGAAGCCATAGAACTTTCAATGAGTACATCAGGTCATACATATCCATAAAAAAAGACGATTGGGATGAATACCTAGCATACTTCACATATTGCTTTAACACCACTCCATCCACCGTACATGGTTATGCACCTTTTGAACTAGTCTTTGCATAACATCCTAAAACTGTCCCATTCTCGCCTGAAACGGTAGAACCCATTTACAACATTGATGATTTCAATAAAGAAATAAAATTTAAATTACAAATAGCACAAAATAGAGCGAAACTGCTTATCGAAAAATTTAAAGCATTACAAAAAGAAACATATGATAAAAACACAAAAAAAGTATCGCTAACTGAAAGACAAGAAATACTTTTAAAAAATGATACAGGACATAAATTAGATAACAAATACACAGGCAAATATACAATACAGAGCATAGGTCCTAACAATAATATAGTAATAGCGGATAATAAAAACAAAAAGCAAACAGTACATTTAGATAGAATAAAAATAATATAAACAGGATATGAGAAAAATATAAATTTTTCTTTTTAAAAAAAAGGAGGTGTAGTATACTTTTAGGGATAAGATTAGGCCACATACTTTTAGGGACAGATTATAAGTAATTAGAACTTAAGCATAATGTCTAGCTTTAAGTACCGTTAAGGACACTATCCATAAGACCAATGTAAACGTTCTCCTATAAATACCGGGCTTGCGGCCTCAATAAATCACTTCAAGTCAAACCTTGCCTTCGCCTATTTCAGGGGAGGGCCATTTGGTATGGCACGTGCAAAAACTCTTCCATCTCTTGGGCCTCCTGTTGGGAGCATCTATTGAAAGGGGTGAACGTTTCATATAGGTGGTTTGCAAAAGCTGCGCCCCTTTCATTGTTTGAACGGCACCAGGATCCGTTGGAGTCTTTGATGGGCTCCTTCCTTATGACAGGCTTTTTGATGCCTTTGGTCAGCCTCCATAGGTTGTGTTGGGGGTCTCCAGGCTCGACGTTCTCTAGGAAAGTTTCGAGTGACTTCCTACGAAGACTGTTCAGAAACTCTTTGAGAGTTTTCGCAGCTCTGTTGAACAGGGTCTTATCTAATGGGCTCCTTGAGTTGTGCCACATGCGACGGAGACGTCTCTTCTCAGCTACCAATGCAGCTACATCGGGTGACCATAAGTGGATATCTCTGTGAGGGACGCTGTTGTTCGTGGAGCTCCTACCGGGGGGTGTGGCATAGGCGACAGCCTGGTGGATACTCGCATTGAGGTGTTCGACAGCTTTATCCAGGTATTCGCCGGTGGAGATCTCGGCCGTCGAGTCCAGATGGTTTTCCAGCCAGTACTGGTAGCGCTCGATGTTCGTGCTTCTTTTGAACAGCTTGCTTCTTTTGGATTTGGTGCTGGCTGGTAGGTTAAGTAGAAGCCTAACAGCACAGTGGTCAGAGCATAGTTCAAGCACGTTGCTGGTGACGATTTTGTGGCTTGGGATTCCTTTTGAGACGAATATGTCTAAGACATCAGGAATTTTGTTTGGATCAGTGGGCCAGTATGTGGGCTCCCCAGATGATTGGTAGGACATGTTCCTGTCGGTGATGCATCTGTATAGAGCTCTTCCTTTGGGATTGGTGATTCGTGATCCCCAGCAGATGTGTTTGGCATTGTAGTCTCCTCCAGCTATAAAGCGAGTGCCAAGGCTGTCCAGTAGGCTGTGGAACATTAGTTCATTTACAATATGCCTAGGTGGGCAGTAGACAGCAGCGATCGTTATATCTCCTGTCGGGCTGATGACTCTGATTCTGGAGCACTGGACCCATGGCTCTTAAAAAGCCGGTAGCTCGATGTAGTTTATGCTGGACTTGATGATGATGGCTGCACCTCCTCGGGCTGTACCATTGGGATGGTTGGTGAAGATGACGTCGTAGCCGTTGATGTTAAAATATGATCGTTCCGTGAAGTGTGTTTCCGAGATAAGAAGGATGTCAACATGTTGGGTTTTTATGAAGTGTTCAACTTCTGGTCTGCTCCTACACAGGCCGTTCGCATTCCATAATACTATATGGAGATTTATTTGCATTTTTGGGCCATGATTGACGTTAACAGCTGAGTCATGGCAGCAAATTGATCCATTATTTTCTCCATCAGTGCTTCTAGACGATCCAGTCTTTGGTTCGTTTGAGGCGAATTGGCAGGAGGGGCTTCTGCCTGCTGGAGAGGAAGCTGATTGCCTTTTACTATATTGGCAGAAAAGATGCCTGGCTTGGTCGCGGAGGATTGCCAATAGGCAGGTGGTGTGGTCGGTGGGATTGACCTTGGTTTGGGCAGGTGCGTCTCCTTTGCCTTCAGGTATACTTTGCAGCCCTTGTAGGAGGCGGTATGATTTCCCTTGCAGTGAGCACAGCGGGGAGGGTCAGTCCTTGGTTTGCGGCAGTCTACGGAGTTATGGGTGCCACCGCATTTAACACAGATGAACTGCAGGTTGCAGTTCTTTTGTGAGTGTCCAAAACCTTGACATCTGTAGCACTGTAGTACGTCAGTGGATTTGCGGGGTGGCTCGATGGTGACCACGCAGCTGCATAGGCGCTTGATAGCAAAAATGTCCTTGTTGTTGCTTGCCGGTTCTAAGTTAACGAAGAACATGGCCATAGGTTTCTTCGTGCTGCGGCTGATTGCGTTTTTGATGTCTTGACCTCTAACGATGTGCCCGTTAGCAGCCAGGGCTTCTTTGATGTCCATGGGATTGGTGGTATGGTGTAGACCTTTGACTACTGCTCTGTATGCGCGCTCATCTTTTCGTTGGAATGTCTGATATGGGATGTCATTTACATTGAGGTAGTTTTTCAATGTTGTGAAGCTCTCTTTGTCAGGAGTATTTATCCTCACACATCCGTCTCTGCCCGACTTATAAGTAAAGTTCTGCTTTCCAATGACCGCAGATACGTCCGATAGCATGTCCTTTATGTTAACAACACCCGGAACAAAGATTGGGGGGGGCTTATTATCCGCACAGGTGCTGTGGGGGCCTGATCTTGATTTGCATCTCCTCCTTCCGTTTCATCATCCTCCTCTTCCTCATCATTTGAGAGAATGTGAAATCTGTTGCTGCTACTTAAGGCCTCCTTGTTGCCAATATTCGGAGCATTGGTGATACCCGATTGCTGCCTTGTGTGCAATGGGGTTTTTCTTTTCATTTCCCCAGGCTCGGTGCTTGAGGAGCTATTGTCGCTTTCGCTCGTATAGATGTCTCTCTTAGCCTGTTTTGGCGTTGAGGCACCTTTTACATGTTCGGTCTGCGCTGACTTTGGCTTTGGGTTATACTGCCAGGATGGTGATGTTGGTAATGGTGCGTTGGTTGTGGATGGAGAGTCCATTATGCCTATTAAGGCCACCTCCGCCCACCAGTCTGTGGTACTTTTGTTTAATTTCTAGGGACACGTCCGCACGCTTCGAGAATGTACTAACACACTAACACTTGCGTAACTTCTCACACAGTCAGCCTGTCAGAAAATTTTATTTTGCTGTTCAAGAGAAAATTCTCGAATTTTCTATTACTCCACGTTGTAGCGTCAGAGTTTGTTCGGCTTTTGGACGCAATTTTACAATCAATTAATTAATCAATCAATTTCTTTAGTTAACAATAAATTATTAATAATTAATTTATTTACACAACTCACTCACACTTGTTATTTTTTAAAAATATTTTTGCTAACACGTCCGAACGCTTCGGCAAATCCGATGAGAATGATTAATATTTAAGTGTGCTAAATTTGATTGCACAAGGTAGAAAATTAAAGGAGATAATCGAGTTTTTTCAAATTACGGGGACGGTAGGAGGCGTGACAAAAATTTTAAGCAAACTCGATAACTGTACGTACTACACGAGACTACATATGTACCAAATTGTGGTTCTAGCTTTTATAGTCTCCGAGATCTAGGTGTTCATACGGACGGACGGATGGACATGGCTAGATCGTCTCGGCTGTTGATGCTGATCAAGAAGCGCTCGACTTTTAGCACAGGTCTATTGTACTCGACTTATAGCGCCTGTCTTTGGCACTCGACTTCACCTTGCATCCGACTATGACGCAAAACCTCAAAACACGTCCGTCTTGTTCGACGCGCAAAAACCAACTCACTCGTCATCTCTCATCTGTTCGTCATTCTTTTTTGATCGTCTTCCTTCACACGCTCATATTCTCTCTGTGATCGTCGTCTCCACTTCGTGTACAGTGGGATTGATGCACATCGCAAATGCACATCCCACATGTATGTGTCATAATTCCTTGTTGTATGTTGAGTCTGCCGTTATGTAGTTTTAATATGTTGACTATGTATCTACATAGTCCGTAGGATGGAGAACCAATTGATGTACCTTCTTTATGAATTTTAGGTAATCCGTAAATTTCTTGGAATTGATGTGCTTGTTATTAGTTTATTTCGTTCGGTCCTTGAAATAAGTGCATGTTTGTATAATTTTTCCACCGGAAACTGTTTTTTATCTATGGTGACTTGCTCATCGGATCTAAATTGTAAACTTTTTACTGTTTTTTGAATTGGAGACCAAGAATTTTTTGTTCTGCTAGAGCGTTCACTTCTACCCTGTCGTCTAAGAATTTTATCCAAAGAATAAGGGTAAGATTGGATGTACTACAATCTATATCCATTAAGGTACTCGTGGCTCCATTCACGAGACTATCTGAGGTGTCTACATTGACAGTCATCATGGTTTTCAGAATAAGATGAATACACAAATCCTGAGTCTCAGAAATTTAAAACCTTTAACATCTTCTAAATACTTGTTTTTAGCTGTTTTTTTTTGTTTTTTTTAATGAGCAGCTTTAAAATAAATTACAGCATCATAAATATATTCCTCAGCGGGAATAGAAGATAATTTTGCCCTGTTGTAAAAATCTGTATTCCTATTACTAAGAAACACATGAATTGCTTCATCTGGAACTTGACTAGCGTCAAAAACTCTCGATGTAAACAATTCAATATCTCCAATAGTCATTTAGCCGGATGCCACGTTATTTAATGCTAAAGCAATAAAAGGCCCAACAAAGATGCTGTAAGGGTCGTGGTATAAAGATGTAGATTGAAAGATCCAACGGTCACCTATAGGGCGTAGTTGTCTGAGATCGGCGAACAAGATTACAGAAGTGGAAACATGGAATGGAGTGTGGAACCTCCTATTCCAAAAGCGGCCTTTTCTGCGCACAAAAGAATCACAACAGTATTTATGTCGCTTATACGATTATACTCTACAGAAAGCGATTGAAAAATTGCAGAAATAAGACTACTTTTGCCAGCACCTGCACAGCCAACTACGAACTCATGGAAAATTTTATCTTCACGTTGTAAATAACATGAGTGTGAAAAGTTTTTTGCCTAATATTTAGAGACCTAACAACACTTGCCAGATTTTCAGGCAAAATTATTGGCGGGAGTTTAATGACTCAAACATCGTTTTCCCTATTCTGGGGTTGGTCATTCCCATTTTAATTTAAAAAATTGAGCTAAAAGCTTATTTCAGGAAATGCTAGAACACTAAACTCCTCGTCAAGTAGAACTTGTTCTTCTAGATTTTCTTCTAATTCTCTACCTTCTAAGTGCGTCTTCTACATCGTCTAATATATTGTATTTGTTGAAACCGGCCCTTATAATCTCCTCACGTTCATTGTAAAACTCCTCACAATTTCTCTGAACTAATTCTGTTTGCTAGTCGCTCCATAGAAAAAACAACATAATTAATTCCCTAAAATAATTCTGCCCATCTGATACCTTATTGTGCTCGGCCATCTTCTTAACCTGAAATAGCCACTATTGTCACGTAAAGAAATACTACCTCCTAAAACTTAATCTCTTCCTCATTCCTAGTATTTCGACGAGACCTAATGCTAAATTCATAATTGGCTGCAAAATCGGCTAAACAGAGATCTTCGAATATATTTGGCCAAAGATGTTAGTTGAATCCTGAGGCAAACTTTGCAATTGCTGTCTAGATTTGAGCTTTTTAACTCGAAGATCTGGTAAACTTGTATCAATTAATTTATCCTTATGGCTTATATTGGACATTGACATCCCTAATAGGCAGCTCCCTTAGCTGAGATCTCAGTGTCGCAAATGAATTTATGACCTATATATTGCAACTTTTCCATAATACTTAAATTCCCTCACTCATAACTAGCAAAAGCTTCTTTCATTAGCTTTTAAATGCCTCTTTGGGATTTATCTATATATAATTAATTATATAACTGCAGCAAGCATACGGATCCAATATGAACTGAATGTCCATATTAACTCTCTGCATAGAGAGAATGTGCTTATTATAAGCATTAACCTTAATTTTAGCAAAATTTATTTTCAGAAAAATTTGCGGCTTTTTCAGGCCAGATCTTAGAGCAAGTTTATATTCCTCATAACTGAGGTTCACATTTTCATGTGACAGAAAGTTTTCAAAATTGCTAAAGTGGGAAATAATGTCAGAAGACATTAGCATTGGAAAAATTTTTAATCCGCTAAAAATTCTATCGATGACGAGGTCTATTTTCAGCTTCATTAAAAATTAGCCTCAAGATCTCTGCTTGGGGCATTGGAGGATTGGATATCCCGAATCTAAAAATTTCTTGCCCTCTTACTTTTCGGAGGCAAGTAAAACTGTAACCATGTATGTGTTTGGTAAACTAAAAAGGGAGCTAATTCTGAACTTTTTACATCTGTGGTAACGAACTGGTCGATAAAGGCTAAGTCCGGCGGAATTGAATTTCCGTTGTTTAGATCGTCTATTGGGGCATCTTTCAGCCAAAACATGCCATGAATATGAGGAGAGCCCCTTTGCTGAAACTCAAGACGCCAATCAAATTTATTTACAAAGTAGTCACCAAAAATACCTCCCTGACTTTTCATAACTTTTAATAACTCTCTATACCTATGTTCGAAATACCTTGCACAGGTCACAAAATCTGATCGGATAATTCTTTGTATGCCGGCATCATCAGATGTTTCTTGAAATATGGACAAAACAAGTGGAACAAAATGTAAAATTGCCATCAGTAGGAGGAAACTGATTAGCAATTTCAAAAATTGAATCTCTAAACTGATATTTACTTTCTAAGAAGCTCAGAGACTTTACTTCAACTTTATGAGGAAACCAGAATATAACTCCCCGGGAATATAACTCGTTTCCAGTCGAGCTCGACGGTGTCCGGCTATGTTTCGCTCTTGAACCTCGGAAATATAACTCGCATCCAGGTGAACTCGACGGTGTCCGGCTGTGTTTCGCTCTTGTTCCCCATGCATATAACGCGGATCCTGGATCCAGACGTGCTTGCCGATGCGCTTCGGTGTTCAGCTAAGGTGTACTTCGGATCCAAGCCAGCTCGACGATTTTCAGTCGTGTTTAGTTATTGTTCTGCAGCTCTGTATTCCGGATCTGGGCGAGATTAGCAACGCGATTACGTATTTCAAAGACGTTGTGCAAGTCTAACTCGCAGGCTGCGACGCCTTTCAGAATGATTCTGAGCGTCGAGTTGACGGACAACAGCCATGTATTGAGCATGGCGCTGATAGCGGGCACGACTTCGGTTCCGTGCTGCCCGTCGTCGAGTTTCTTTTTTATAGCGGACGTTGACGATACTATGCGCAGTACGTTCAAGTGGCCCCTACGACACCAGGACAAAGCCTGTTACGCGCGAGCCCAAGCAGATAACTGCCCACCTCCCACCCGACCGACCGAGGGGTGCAGCCTTATAACGCACGGCACGAATCGCGTGGACAAATACACAAGAGAAAAAACAGACAAGCAAATAATACTATAGTTATCTATTAACTAAATGGGATAGGATAGATGTTTTAAGCATATTGATAGAAAACTCTGAGCTGATTACAGGGAAAAGAAGGTTGTAATCAGAGCAGAGGACCCTAAAAGGCTCATGCATGTCATAGTTAGAAGAACAACGACTAAGGGATAATGGTATCAAAGGATGTCTACTCCGTCTACATGGTACCGACAGATTTACCTGAGCTAATAACTCAGGCGAGTCGATATCACCAATTAGGAGCTTGTGCATGAAAATTGCACCAAGCATAGTTCTACGGTTAGTTAGGGAAGGAAGGTTAATCAAACGAAGTCTACTAGAATACGAAGGCATTGCGATCCCAGCTTAAGCCACGAAGAGCAAATAGCAAGAACTGCTTTTGAACGGATTCAAGTCTAATCTGGTGCGACTCATATTGAGGTGACCAAATGCAAGATCCATACTCTAAAATAGGACGGACAAGCGAAGTAAAAAGAACTTTAGTTGTATAGGGGTCATCGAATTCTTTTGACCATCTTTTAATGAAACCCAGGACACTCATGGCCTTTGAGACCGTGGTGGAAATATGGGTGTTAAAATTTAACTTATGGTCCATAAGTACGCCCAAATCATTCATATTATTTAGACGTTCTAAAGGGCTATTGTTTAGAAAATAAGTGACCAGTTGAGGAGAATTACGAAAAAAAGTCATTACCTTACATTTGGTAGTGTTAAGATTTAGTAGATTAAACTGGCACCAGGATTGAAAGTTTTTAAGATCAGCTTGTAGCCGACTAAATGAATCTGTATCTTTATACGTAAGACAAAGCTTGACATCGTCAGCATACATAAGCACACGCGAATGAACAATGACTGATGGAAGATCGTTAATGAATAGTGTGAAAAGCAGAGGGCCAAGATGACTACCTTGAGGTACACCAGAAGTCACAGGAATGGAAACGGAAAAAGAAGACTTAAAAAGTACCTTCTGTTTTCTATTTGTTAAATATTCTCGAACCCAAGATAGGAAAAGGGGTGGAAACCCAATGTCGCTCAGCTTCGAAAGTAATAGGGTATGATTAACGGAATCAAAGGCTTTGCTGAAGTCAGTGTATATGACATCAGTTTGTTTACCATTTTTGAACCCCTTGATAATTATTGATGTAAATTCTAAAAGGTTAGTGGTTGTAGATCTATGTTTCACAAACCCATGTTGGGATGGCGAAATAATAGAGCTGCAAAAATGTTGCAATTGAGAAGTTATAATTTTCTCAAAAGCTTTCGGAATAGCGGACAATTTTGAGATACCCCTATAGTTAGTGGCTTTGGACTTTTTGCCATTTTTATGCAGAGGAATGATATACGACTCCTTCCAAATAGATGGAAAAGAGGAAGATTCGACAGACAATAGAAACAATTTTAAAATGGGTTTACATAATGCGTTTGCACAGAACCTGAGTACACATCCAGGAAGACCATCTGGCCCCGGAGAATAAACGGGTTTAACTAATTTAAGTTCGCTAAGAATAGAACCTTCATCAATCACTGGATTGAAAATGCAATTAGCCTTTTCTAAATGATAAGGATACGGACTTGCTCGATATTCCGTTGAGGAATAAGTTGTTTTGAAAAAACTCGCAAACATATCGGCAATTGCCTGATCAGTGCTCGCTTTTTTATTTTGAAAAGACAAAAAAGATGGGTGCACAGAGGTCTTACGTTTAGAATTAACAAAATTATAAAATTGTTTAGGGTCAGAAGAAAACTGAAGCTTACACCGCTGAAGATAATTCTTATAGCATTGTGTATTAAGCATCATGAATTTTGAACGAGCGACTGTATACAGAGCATAGTCTGATGAACGACGTGTTTTTTGAAACTTCTTATAATATCGTGTCTTCACATTTTTCAAATTGCACAGCTCACGAGAGAACCAGGGAGGTTTGTTAAGCCGCTCCAGCCTACCAAGAGGCACACAAATATCAAAGAGTGAATTCAGAGTATCATAGAAAAAACGAACAGCTGAGTTCATATCTCTACAATTGTACAGATAAGACCAATCGGTAGTAGCAATGTTTTCATTAAGGCTGGCAAAGTCAGTCTTACGAAAGCACCTAGTTAGAGGTAACTCATTTGAACCAAGTAATGGTGAAAGCAAGGGCAGATCAATTTTTAAATTTAATGTAGGATGAAATTTGTCTTCTGGAAGAACAAATGGTTCGATCCTAGAAACCTCACAATAAGAAGAATCCAATACAAAAATAAGATCTAACGATTTTCCATTAGAATTTAAGACAGGATTGACTTGGGATAAAGATAAGCCTAGAAGGCCATCAATAAAGTCATGTGACAAAGAGGGCAGCAACATGGTACATTCATCTGTTGGTGACCATGCTAAAGCGGGTAAATTAAAATCACCTAAAACTATGAACATGTCTTGACTGGAAACCAAAGAGGAGACAAACTGAATTGCCTCTAAATGATTTGAATATACCACCATGTCTGACAATGGTGGAATATAGGAACAAGTAATAAAAGCATTAAAAGATTTAAAATTTACTTTAACACCGACAAACTCAATCTCCTGGGTACTAGAAAATTGAATCATTTCAGATGATAAAGCAGCATCAACAGCTATCAGAACGCCACCACCTATGCGAGAAATCCGGTCACGTCTGAATATAGAAAAGTTTGTGGGAAAAACCGATGCATCAGCAATATCAGGTTTAAGCCACGTCTCTGTAAAAGCTAGAATGTTATGCTCAAAAGAAAGACTATCTACATAGAGATTAGGAAGTTTAGATTTCAGTCCTCTAACGTTCTGGTAACCCAGGTTAAGGGACGAAGCTAGTTTTTTGACACACCAGCAGATGCTGATGTGGCAGGAATAGTATTAGTTGTTGTTGTCGGCCAAAAATCTTCTCGACATATGGTGTCGAAGATATTGGCAGAAACACTAATTTTAAAGGACGAAATGTCCCGAGAATAAGAAAATTTAAACTTCTCCACCGCAATATTCGAGACGTTAACTTTCTTCCGAATATAGGCTATTACATCATCAGATGTGACAACAGGGTCTAGCCTAGAAACAAATATATGTTTTTTTGGTGGTATGCCAACGAGAGGCCGCGGTCCCGAAGCGTCAGCCGCAGCAGTAACGTTGGACAAGTCACCCACTGCAGCAGTCAACTTGTTTACGGGGCCCTCGATACTTTTAGAACTATCGGCAATTTCCATTGGAATGGGTAATTGCCCGGACTTATCGGACACTACAATAGGCATCGTTTTTAAGAGATCATTCCCAGGTGATATCGGTAATTCCTTACTAATAGCATTCACAACCGGGCTCTTAAACGATATCAATTGCTGTACATTAGGAGTGGACGGTGCATGAGACCGGTCGGGGACGATAAGAGATGCTGGCGGATCTACAGATACAGAAACACCCCAAGGACTGGTCCTTTTACGTTTCGGAGACTCATTCATAAGCGATAAACTTCTGAACTGAGTCTCCACCGCAGTAAACTCCGCTTGGAGTTTATTAAAACCTGCCCTTAAGGTGTCAAAACTATCTCTAGTCCGCCTCATGAAAGAGCGCATCTCATTCTCGACCTCCCGGCAAGCATCACATCAATATTTTAAGCCACCACCTTTAGCAATAGACTCCTTGATTCTGCCTGTGTAACCTGCACACTTAACGTGAACCGCATTGTCACACAACCAACAAAGAATATAATCATGGGAGTCAACCGCATTAGTGGCAACTACACCATTATTTTTTGAGCAGACAACCATTTTATCAAAAAGTTAAATTTATTTTAAACAAGGAAATACAAAAAATAAAAATTCTAAAGGTAAAATTTCTGTGAATAAGAATATAATGACCAGTTCTGACACAAGGGTTAATGTGCAGAGTAAGCCTTCACAACTAAAGAATTAAAAGAGATGAAAGCACAAAAACAAAACCACGTATCACAGAGTCGCGGGTAGGCAAAAGACGAGAGCGCAAATCAATCAAGAATAGGAAAGAGCGGGAGAGCGCGTCAAATTGAACACATGCAACAACAATTTGTACGCAAGAGCGCGAGAGTTAGTTAAAAACGGTAAAGACACAAAAGCAAAAGACATAAGCAAAACAACAACACCGCTAATGCGAGTATTGTTGTAAGTTTTGATTTTATTTAAATTTAAACAAAAGCGACAGCAAGTATTCGCGAAATGAAAATAAAATTCGAATGCTGAAATTATTATTAATTAATTAAACCGATAATAAATTTAAAAGTTATGGAAAAGTATTTAATCGCGAGAAAAAAATAAAAGTTGATAAGCGCAAAAAAAAACACGTCCGTCCTCTGCAACGAGTGAAAGTGAGAGAAAGTATATGCACTAAAGAACAATCTTTTAATAAGCTGTGAATTAGCTTTATTAACTCTGAAAGAGTTGACAACGCATTTAACTTGAACATCAGACCATCGTGCCAGACCGAATCAAAAGCTGCATCTGTCCAGCAGAATAAGTTAAAAAACAAAAAATAAATAAATTAAATCCTCATAATGACGGATGATGATTTGTATGAATTTTTGTTTGCTCATGGATTACTAAGAAGGACAGTAAATTGTACCTCCTGTGGTAAACCAGTGACATTAACCAAGGAATTTAATTTCCAATGTCAACGCCAATACCGATTCATTAAGAATCGTCGGCAAATGTTAGATAGGTGTACATTTTTCGAAAGCGTCAGGAAAGACACGATTTTTGAACAATCGCTATTGGGTCTGAGAAAGATCTGCTACCTTATAGCACTTTTGGTAACGGCTAATATGGAGCAGAAGGTCAACGAGGATGAGCACGGGATGTCCAGTAGGACAATTGTCCAATGGAAAAAAATTATTCGGGAGGTATGCCTAAAAATGGTAGAAGACGATATGAAGGAAACACTGGGAGGTGAAGGCCGAATCGTTAAAATCGACGAGGCAAAATTCGGGAAGCGGAAGTACAACAGAGGTAGAGTTGTTGAGGGCTAGTGGGTTTGAAAAGGGAATACAGCGATGCTTCCTTGTCGCTGTCCCCAAACAGCACTGCAAAAACCCAGCTTGAGGTAATTCAAAATTACATAAAGCCAAACACGACCAATATGTCGGATTTTTTGAGGGCATACAACTGTGTGGAAGATAAGGGGAACGTGCATCAAAGCTTAAACCACTCAAAAAACTTTGTTGATCCCGACACAAAAGCATATATACAAAACATCGAAAGAATGTGGCGAGACGCACGGTCGGTTTTACCAACCTACGGCCGTCGCCTCGACCACTTGATGCGTATATAGCGGAGTTCCATGTTAAAAGGAAATTTAAAAACTATACACACCGGTTACACCATGTTTTCACTACAAATGCGCAAATCAAGCGCATTTAAGAAATTGTTGCCCTTAGATGAGGAATTGGCGTCTCTGGATTTGGACCAGTCCAGTTCCTTCTCTTTGGGCAATGATTCCGATGCCCAATAGTAGTGAATATGTGGTGTTACCGAAACTCCGCTATATACCTATTGTTGGCTAACGGCTGCGCCCTTGCGGAGCCCCAAACTGCTCGCTTTATATGATGCGGCCTTCGGATGATTTCCACCGAGGCGGCTTTGAGGCACTTGCGATTTGGAAGAAATGAGATGACCAGGTTGACTTCAATCCAGTTGCTTTATTTTCTTAACCTCGGCGGGCACAGAAGGTGCAACCGCTCGACAGAGATTAATTTCAAGAGTAAAATTCAAGTACAGCAAACCACGCTGTCTTTTACAAAATTCAAAGTTCTGGAAATTTCCATAGAAGAAATAAGAAAGAAAAGAATTGAAGTAACGGATCTCCAAGTTTGTCACTTCAAAGTAACTTGCGCTGTTCTTGGTCTCTCCCTCTCTCTTCGGTCGTTTTCTCTTTTCAGCAAAGAGAGTATGGCTTCAGTTGCAGCGCAAACACCTATGTTTTAGGTATGTGCTTTTGGGGATCAAAGTTACGCTTTGATGCACCCCCTTCGCAGTCCAACAATCTGACATAATGGTCGTGTTTGGCTTTATGTAACGGTCCTTATTACCTCAAGCAGAGCTGGCCCTCATTTCCGCTTCCCGAATTCACCCCCCAGTAACAATAATATACCTTCCGAACGAAAACATCCCATGCTCATCCTCATTAAACTTCTGCTCCATGGTAGCAGATCTTTCTCAGACCCAATAGCGATTGTTCAAAAATCGTGTCTTTCCTGACACTTTCGAAAAATGTACACCTATCTTACATTAGCCGACGATTCTTAATGAATCTGTGGACATTGGAAAGTAAATTCCTTGGTCAATGTCGCTGGTTTACTACAGGAAGTACAATTTACTGTCCTCCTTAGTAATCCATGAACAAACAAAAATTCATACAAATCATCATCCGTCATTTTGATGATTTAAATTATTTTTTTTTTTTTTTGAACTTATATATATATATATTTTTTTAAATTTTTTGTTTCTAAACTTGCATTTTTTTTGCTTTTTTAAATTTTTTTTTTAAGTTTTTTCAAATTTTTATACCATACACCCATAGGGTGAAATGGTATATTAAAGTCGCTAAAATGTATGTAACAGGCAGAAGGAAGCTTTTCCGACCCCATAAAGTATATATATTCTTGATCAGCATCAACAGCCGAGACGATCTAGCCATGTCCGTCTGTCCGTCCGTCCGTCCTTCTGTATGAACACCTAGATCTCGGAGACTACATATAAGAGCTAGAGCCACCAAATTCGGTATGTAGATTCGTGTAGTATGTAGAGTGATCAAGTTTATTTCAAATTTCTGCCACGCCCCCTACCGCCCCCGCAAATTATATAAAACCGATTTTCTTAAACACTATAGCAACTAGAGACACAAAATTTGGTATGTATATTTGCTTAGTAAATGCGCACATTTGGTGTTTATAAAAATTTTACCACGCCCCCTACCGCCCCCACAAATTATATAAAACCGATTTTCTTAAACACTATAGCAACTAGAGACACAAAATTTGGTATGTATATTTGCTTTGTAAATGCGCACATTTTGTATTTATAAAAATTTTGCCACGCCCCCTACCGCCCCTGCTAATTAAATAAAACCGATTTTCTCAAAAACTATTCTAGCTAGTGACACCATAGTTGGTATGAATATTTGCTTAGTAATTGCGCACATTTTTGATTAGCACACTTAAATTTGATACTAATATCAAGCAAAATACCAAATTTGATCAAAATCGGAATAAAAATAGTCAAGTTATGCATATAAACGTTTTTCCATATGGCCGGAAGTGGCCGTTGGCAGGTGGGGGCGCTAGGGTGCTCGTATGCTTGAATGATCGAAATACTAAGATACATATGCTTGTGAAAAGCATGTGAACAGTTTTTTTTAAATACGAAAATGCATTGGTTGTTATAAATTTAAAATATTTGTTTTACTGGTGTATGGTATATCCAAGTCGGCGAGACGACTTACTTACTTCATTTAATTATGATACATAGTCCTTTATAGTTGTTTATATAACCTTTTATGTTCTATTGGATCATATTTAGCATTAGGGGAAGGGATTAAGTGTTACTTTAAACTTAAAATTAGAATATGTATTAGATATGTGATTTTATTTAAGTAGATTCGCTATCGCTGCTGTTTGTTCGTTGTTTCTTGTTGGGTTTGGTTTAAAATTAGTGGAAATGTTGTTAGATTTGTCGTTGAAAAATATTTATATTTTCAGGTCTTCAGTGGGTTGTGATGCATAAAGTTTGTGATCTGTTGTCTTCTGATGCAGTTTTTGTTGGTTGTTTTTCTGATTGTGGTTTAGTTGCGTTTTGCCTAGGTGCTGCCGTAGAGATCCGTTGTTGCAGTGGGGCGTTGTTTTGTGCTGTATTTGGTGTTGAATGTGCTGGCGTATGTGTTTCTCGCCTGTTGTGTATGTCTGTTGTAGTATACATATACCAAGTGCGGTTCTGTGGTCGACTTTTTCGGTTGTTTTTATGGCTGTTAGTTCTTGCTGTTTGAGGAATGTGGGGCATTTGCGATCGAGTGGGCTGTGTTGATGGCTGATTTCGGGATTGTTGCTGCAGTTCATACAATTTGGTGGGTTTTGGCAAGGTTCTCCTTCGATGGTATGTTTTTGTCCTGAGCAGCTTTTGCACGTTTCAGTGATATTTTTACAAATGGTTGTCGGGTGTCCAAAGCGAACGCATTTTTTGCATCGTAGCGGCAGTGGAATATAGGGCCGAACGCGAATAGATTCGTAGCCAATTTTAATTGATTCTGGTAGTTTGTGTGTTGCAAACGTTAGTGTAATAAGTCCAGTTTCTATTAATGTTTTGGTGCTGCTGTCGTTGTTTGTTGTGTTGTTGTTTGGTTGGCGTTTCAAGATTTTCTTTACTTCGCTTACGTTCTGTTCTTTTAGTTCTTGTTGTGTTATGTTGCTGTAATTTCCATGTTTGCCGTTTGAGTAAGTTTAAGTAGTTTTAAAGCTTGCAATTTGTTTTTGGTTTTGATGAGAAGGCATCCGTCTCTTGTTTTTTTACATGTTTCGACTTCTCCTCCGCACGTATAGTCTATGGTTTTTTGATAATAAACGGTGATATGTTTTCGAATGAGTTGTTGTCGTTTCGTTTTAAGACAATATATTTCGGTTCGCCTAGCTTTGTGGTACTGATGTGGAGTATATATTTTAATCAATTGTTATAGTACTGCACAAATTATTGTCTAATTGTGCTAAAGATCATTAAGTGCATTAAAGGGCATCTAACGGTCGAACCTACTGTATCGGGCAGAGCGATCAAGACAGTACAAGACAGTCAACTTTCATATATGTATGTATTATACATACATATGTATGTACATATGTATATATGTACATTATTGTCTTGGTATTGGTACTACTTTGAGTTTCCATTGAACACGCTAAACGATTTTTCGCTCACAACAAGATGATGCAATCTGGGTAAACTTTTGCTTCAGTTATTTTTTTTAAAATTCAGCAATTCCTAATAATTACAATACACTGGAAAACAAAACTTCTGGCTACATTTCGTAGTTTTGTGGCTTAGCTATGTAGAGCAACACGCCAGTGAGGTGGCGCCGTAATAATTGATCAATTTCGCATACAAAACCCAGACGTGAAGACGCCGCTAAACGTCGCTGCACAAAGTATTTCCAAAGAATCGCCTTATTTCAATTTTTTTGTCGCCGCACAAACTATTTCTAAACAATTGCCAAAGCTACTGCGTTACTTTACGACAAAATCAGCGACAAGTCAGTTTAGTCTTGAACCTCTTTGCTCATTACCAAATGCTGTGGGCAACTAAATCCACCCTCATCCTCTGTGTGAGGACTTCGGCAGCCGTTCGGTTACACGCATACGAGGTGCCGAACGTGTTCGTCCCCCGGGGGATATGAGTGCCGGGCTCTGATATAGAGCAACAACACACACAAACAAGAACAAACTATAATTGAGAACACAATTAAAACTAATTGAGAACACAACAAAACAAAACTAAAATCAAAATCTAAGCAGCGCACAATGGTCAAAAAGTCTGATATTTTGGCATAAAGTCATTTTTTTTATGTATTCATAACTGAAAATGTAACTTATTTTTTGATTATAGACACATTAGAAAAGAAAAAAACGTTTTTTAAAAATTTTTCAAATTAGTCATTTAAATTTGGCGCGCAACTAAAGTCAGCTGTTTCAATTCAAGCTTAAATTATCGGTATGCAACCTTAAAATTTATAAAGCTTTGTCATTCTTTTGAGCGTGATTGTTTAAAGAAAAAGAATATTGTAATCATGGAAAGTAAAAGCACAGGTATTTAAAATTAATGTTTAGTGTTAGTTTGTCAAGATTGTGTATGTGTATGTGCAACTGTTGTTGGTGTCTTTTTACAGGTGAAATTTAACAAATAGAGCCGTGTTTCGTGGTGTATTACTTGTTCTGGGCGCGCAACTAAAAACGACATGTTCAAGATTAATGTTTATATGTATATTCGGAATTAATAAGTTTCCTCTGCCCCTTTTTGTTCCTTTTTGAATAAATTGACATGTTGCAGGAAGTTTGGGACAACAACAAGCGCGATGATGGTGCACTTATCATATGGGTATTGGAAAAAGTAAACAAATCTGATCCCAGTGCTGCTCAGGTTGATATATTTACTGAAAAAATCAGGATTTTTCTAAATCACGTCAAAAAATATTTGCCGCAGTGCAATCGAATGTTGCAAAGATTTAAGGCTCGACACGCAAGGTGGCTTTCGCAGTCAATTACTTTGACGTTAGATGAAAATGTGACGGATCTGGCATCTTCATCTGCAATGGGTAGACCGAAGCTAAACTATTCAGATGCTGGAGAGCGCCTGAAAAGAAAGTTAGCATGTGACCTAGCATCGGATAATAATTTTTCCACGCCTCATTTGCTTCACGCGGCTTCAGTTTCTGCAAAGAAAGCCAAACAGGATGAATTAGCGACAGTTTTAAAAGTCGTCAGGCATGAAGACTGCTCTGAACTAAAAAAAACCTTGTTTCCAAATGAAGTCACACCTCTTACTTTGGAAGAAGCACTGGCTTTTTTATTGGAAAATGGATTGACAAAACAGCAGTACATTAACATCCAACAACATAACAAATCTAGTGGATGCGATATTTTTCCATGAAATGAAAACGGTTTTCAGACCACCCCAAATACACATTTCGGAAAGTTGTGCACAGGTTTCAATGCAAAATATCCTAGACCATACAGCCGAAAGAATTATGGAATTGCAAAAAGAGGTTTTAGCTGAAATTGATGATATTTCACATTGCACATTAATAACAAGCTACGGCTTTGATGGATCAACTGGTCAAAGCATTTATAAGCAACAGTTTCATTCGGATGAACCTGCTTCCCTTGATCTTTCACTTTTTGTCACCACAATAATACCATTGGAATTAAAAGATGAAAATCAACGTATCATCTGGAAAAACAGAGCTCCACAGTCTGTTAGGTTCTGCCGGCCTTTAAAAATTGAGTATGCAAAGGAAAGCCAGATTAAAATATTACTCGCAAAAAAAAAGTTTGAATGTTCAAATCGCCACCTTAAAGGATTATTCATATAAAAAGGGGGACAAAGAATAAAGAATTAAAGAATTAAGAATTAAATATGCTACGCAAATGACACTTATTGATGGCAAGGTGCTTAACACTTTAACTGGAAACTTTGCACCAAGACCTAAAAGTCTTCAATACGGCGCGAGTCCATTGCATGCCTGGATTCGTTTTTTTGAATTCGTCCTAAACATGTCATAAAAGCTCGAAATTCGAAAGTGGCATATTAAGCAGGCTGACAAAATGGAAGTAATGCCTCGAAAAAAGAATATTCAAGACATGATGTGGAAACAAACATGCCCAAGCAAAACGGTAGTGGCAATAGTAATGACGGAAACACAGCCAGAAGAGCCTTCTCTAATACCCGTTTGTTTTCATCAGTAACAAACTTTGATCAACCCCTTCTACACAATTTCTTCGTGATTTTGATTACCATTTCGTCTCACTATTCTGTAGATGTTGACAAATTTAAGGAATTTTGTAAGAGCACATTTTCAATGTACTTAAGTATATATCCTTGGTACCCAATGTCTCCGACTGTCCACAAAATATTAGTTTACGGCTGGCAAATTATGAACTCATCCTTAGTTCCGGTTGGATGTTTAGGCGAAAATGCTTCAGAAGCTCGGAACAAATATTACAAAAGTGACAGAAAATCACATGCAAGAAAAAATAGCCGACTAAACACCATGGCAGATGTGTTTTATAGAGCAATGGATTCATAAGATCCGCTTATATCAAGCATATGTCTGAATGAAAGACAAAATCAAATCAAAAAGAAAAATCTTTCACAAGATGTCATATATCTTCTAAAGTCAGTATCTCCGCCGACCCAGAAAACTATTAATTCCGATCTGAAAAATTCAGATTCGGATTCTGATTTAGATCACGAATCTGACTGTGAAGAGCAATATAACATTATTTTAGAAAACGAGGAAGAATAAAAAAATGTAGTAAAAAAAATTTTAATAAAATTTTTTAATGTGCTAGGGCAGGTGGGTGAAGACATGGGCCAATTAAAAAAAATACAAAATCCGAAATTCTATAAAAATTTAGCAAACAAATGTACCAAATTTCAAGGCTTTAACTTTAAAATTGGACTTTATGCCAAAAAATCCGACTTTCTGACCATAGTGCAGCGCAACAACAAAACAATATATGTTGCTTTGGTCGGAGGGAGGGAGGAGCGGGTATGAAGAAAAGGGGTTGTAATGGTTGTGTAAACTTCCAAAAAACATTTGTTTTATTTTTAATTTCAACGAAATTTTAGTGCGCTGAATCCTTTATTAATTTCTCATAATTTATTTCTTCATTATTTTTTGCTATTCGCAATAAGTCCAACAGTGTACTACTTGTAAGCTTGGATCAATACGAATTTTTGATATAATTCATATGGGATAATGTAGCTTTACAAATATATGTACTTGCAAAAGTAGATTCTACTTTAAGCTTTGACATTTTTAATTTGGGCTATTTTTCAATTAAAACGTTTTTCCAAAAATCCACACAAAATTCCAGTATCACACACAACTTCAACTAAAACAATGGACTTTCTTCTTCTATTTTTACACTTTTAGCATTTAAGAAAATATGTATTTATTAGATATCAGATTTTGTTGAAGGCCGTAAATCGTAAATCAAACTCTGCTCGCGTTTGTTATATATACTACTTATACTTTAGAAAAGGATACTGTGTCGAAAGCTCCAGGCAACTCGGAAAATGATTCAAGCAGTTTTTAGCCAAGTCGTTTTCTAATACCACCATTTTTCTCTTAAAGCCATCAATCAATGTTTGCAGTTGTGAATTCAAAACATTTAATAACCTCGTAAAATCTGTAAGAAAAGCTACATCAGAAAGAAATTCTTGATCCTCTAGCTTTGGCTGCGGAGTTCTTGATACTATCTTTTAGAAATATGAGAATTTATTTTCATTTATTTAGCCAAAGAACCTCAGTGAAAATGGTGAGGGGTCTATATTGTGCTTCGAGCTCAAGCATGAGGCTTTGAAGTTTTCGTCGAGTCCTCCTCTAATTTTGTTTACAATATGTATAACTGTAGACATGGCTTCATTCAGTTCTAAGATAAAGCCTCCTGGTATATCAAACAATGATAAAATGGAACATCCAGATTTTTTTTTTAATTTCCGTTTAAGTCCCTTGATATCACCGCGCATACTTCGAGCTCCATCTGTGCAAACAGAGGGCAACTTTTCAAATCCGAACCCTCGGCTTATAAAAATATCGATTGCTCTGAATATATCCGCGCCTGTGCACTAGTTGTCGAATATAGGGGCACCACATTTAAAATGTAAAAACAACCACCTGTGCTATGTCGTTAATATCACAAATCTCGTCGGTTGTCAATGGAAAAAGTGCACAGTTCTTCAAGTTTTCTATCAAATTTTCTCGCAGTTGATTGCTAATAGAGTGTATCCCTTTAGTGTCTGCTCCACGAGAATCCGGAACTTTTGATATTAAATCATAAATCAAAAAACTTCAACATATCAATACAGGTGGTCTTCAAAAACTCTCCATATTGCAAAGGCTTTTGCGCTTTCGCAATATTTTAGCTTTCTATATAAGATGCGCACCAAAGATTTTTCTTCATTTTATCGGCTTCTGCGTTATCTGCATCAGGGGAAAGATATCAATCTTCTATCTTGATATTAAATCTATTCTTTCTGTGGTATCCATTAATTTATAGCAGTCCATTTGCCTTTCCAAATAACGCCGTTTTATGTTGAACAACTTTTTTTTGGGCAAATCTTACTTACATTAAAGACAATGTAATGCCTGAATTTTTTTAATTTACAGTAACAGAGTGAGCCTTCTCTAATTCACTTATATTGTTTATGTCCATTGTGATGAAACATATAAAAAAAGACTGATTCCACTACACTTCTGGACTGTTACTAAACACTTGTTAATATATGTATTTCAAACACACATAAAAAAAAACACCGATTTAAAAAAGTGGAGCACAACACGACGTTCAGGAGGAATACTTCAACCTGAATGCGCAATTGTTCTATGGTAATACATAACCATTGATAAAAACATCAAGTAAATTTGCCTAGTTGTCGGATTTCCCTAAAACAGGTGTTAATGGTGCCAAAATTCGTTCCCACAGGGACGAACACGTTTAGCACCTTTTATGCGTGTAATGGCTACCGAGCCATGTCCGTCTGTGCGTATGCGTTTCACTCAGCCGTCTTAAAAGCTATCGAGCTAAAATTTTTTTTTCTGCTTTTTTTACCGTAGTAAGATCACGTTTGGAAATCTGTGGGATCGGACGACTCTATCATATAGTTGAATACGAAAAGTAGGTGAAACAGTTGGAATATCGCTTTGAAATTTACTAAGGTGATAGTAATTGTAGAAAAACAACAGATCCCATTTCCCAATCTCAATCTGATCTGATAAATAGAACACAAGTTACAGTCAATATAAATCGTTTCTGCTCAGCCGCTGCCGGCAGCGCTGCCTGCTGGCTAATACGGCATTGCTCGAATCAGCAGAACACACGGGAAGAAGAAGATGAAATTGAAATTATATTTGAAAGGTTCTGTGCGGTAATGAATTAAGGTTCATAAAAAGAGTTTGGAACATGTAAAAAATTATGGCCATGGACGGCGAGGGTATATAAACTTTGGCACAGCCGATGTTAGCTTCTTTAATATTTTTTATACCATACACCTATAGGGTGAAATGGTATATTAAAGTCGCCAAAATGTATGTAACAGGCAGAAGGAAGCTTTTCCGACCCCATAAAGTATATATATTCTTGATCAGCATCAACAGCCGAGACGATCTAGCCATGTCCGTCTGTCCGTCCGTCCGTCCGTCCGTCTGTATGAACACCTAGATCTCGGAGACTATAAGAGCTAGAGCCACCAAATTTGGTATGTAGGTTCGTGTAGTATGTAGAGTGATCAAGTTTATTTCAAATTTCTGCCACGCCCCCTACCGCCCCGCAAATTATATAAAACCGATTTTCTAAAACACTATAGCAACTAGAGACACCATTGTTGGTATGTATATTTGCTTAGTGAATGCGCACATTTTGTATTTATACAAATTTTGCCACGCCCCCTACCGCCCCCGCAAATTATATAAAACCGATTTTCTCAAACCCTATAGCAACTAGAGACACAAAATTTGGAATGTATAGTAAATGCGCACACTTTGTATTTGTAAAAATTTGGCACGCCCC